>JADWPR010000001.1:0-62419 GCA_016109585.1 Phialophora expanda
GTCGAGGAACGCGATATTTACGCGTTTTGACGCGTGTCGGTAACTGGGGGGGGTCGGAAAGGCGGGGGTCTGACTTATTGTGGCTTCCAGAGGTGACAACGAGATTAATTCCTTGATTCCGCAGGTTTTAGCCTCCTGCGAGATGTGAATGGCATCGATGAGCCATGTCCTCATTTATGTTTCTGAGGAGGATCCTTGAGGCTGTTCAAGTCGTCTAGTTGTGACAGAGGTATAGATCGACCCTCCAGAGTCTCGTGAAAGAAGAAAAGTCTCAATCGTGTCTATTGAGTCTAACTACAACATTGCGGGCTCAAGCACTGTAGCCCAGGGGGATATGGACCTGAGTTATTATCTGAGAAAGGACGGCTGGAACCGGGATCAGACGAAATCGGCATGACCCACGCTCAAATCTCTCGAAACGATTGTCGGATGGTTGGTCTTGGTAGAAAGCCGACCTTGCTTGCGGTATGACATGAACCGATATAGCTGTACTTGTGACACAGACATGACAGTGATTTTCCCGGAGCTCATTTGAAATCAATAAAATGGCTCTTGAGATTATTACGAACCTCGCCTCCTTGTCGCGAACGGAGAATCTTATCCGACCATCTCGCTAGCATCGCCGCATGGCAATTTGGACATCTCTCAACCAAGCTCTTAGATCTTCCGTCATTCCTTTTGAGGACATCATAAATCGCCTGCAGGTACTTGAACGTCGACTCGTCGCCAATAATTCCCGATCCCATCTTATTCATGACGTAGGCAACAATGGTCTTGCGGTGGACGTCCGTGACCTCGAGACTGCCACCCCATCCGCCCCAAAAGGCCATCTTGTCCTGCGGAAGCTGGGGGATGGACTGCTCGGTGCGGCCACCGCCAATTCCGCCGAGGACCAAGTCGACGCCGTCGATCGGTTGTTGGAAGATGAGATCGATGGTTTCCGGTGATAGGAGCCTGACACCTTCGACTACACCGTCATCATTGATCGCCGACAGCATGTGCACGCTAGTGTGCCCATTGGACGCCCCCCTTTACAGTATAAAACGGAGCCGGGTCCGGATTCCAGCCCGTGGGCTTATTAGGACCAGTCCTCCCTCGTGATGCCTGTGACTGACATATCAGTATCGTCGATAGTGATAATTCCTGACAAATTGCTGGTAGTTTCCTGCTGTTCTAGTCAGCCAGAGTTGCCTGATTGGTGCTGTCGACGGCTTGACGTTGCTGAGGTCGTGGTTCCTGGTTGGCGGGATCGGGTTCCGGTACTCGTACTCGTACGAGTAGGGAGCCAGAGTGCATTAAACTAAGCCTATAGTGGTTTAGTTGGGGGGAGGGATGATTGCCCGTGCATGCATGCATGTGGTCAATTCCGGTTATTGTCCAGAGGCAGAAAACAGGTGTATTGTCACGCATGTAGGGTGTCTATCGAGCTGTAAGGCTCGAAGGAGACAGGGATAGAGAAGAGGGATTGCTCAGATTGCTGCGCCAACGCCTGTGAGCCTAAAACCGTCATTGCTTCCCCTCATGAGGAGGCGACAACTGTAATATTGCACCAGCGCATGTCCAACCTAAAAATTTACAGTCGGCGTCCCTCATGTTCGTTCCCACTCTGGTGGTCACTTTGTGCACCGTGTTGCTATGCCGGAGGAGGGCAGCGAGATCTTGCTGACGGACCTCTGTGCTATCTGGTGCGCTTTTAATACCTTCCCCTGTCACGCAAGTAACCAACTAACCGCGGAGCAGCCACATCAATCCCATCAAGTACACCTGCCCGCGATGTGGCATACACACATGCTCTCTACCATGTGTCAAACAACACAAATCTTGGGCTCAGTGCTCGGGCGTTCGAGATCCTACGGCGTATCGCAAGCGCGCTGATCTAGCGACGCCAGCCTCGGTTGATCAGGACTTCAACTTTATCACCTCCGTCGAGAGATCATTACAACGAGCGGACGCCCTTGGCTCGATTAAGAGCATTGGCCTGGTCCCAAGCGGTCTGAGACGCGATCGCAAGACCAAATTCGACACCGCCATCGAGGAGAGAGGCATACGCTTGATCAGGGCCCCCCAAGGGCTGGCCAGGAACAAACAGAACAAGTCCCATTGGGCCGGTCCGTCAAAGGGTGTCGCATGGACCACTGAATGGGTACACTACGATGGCCGCAAAAGGAATACGATTGTGTTCGAGTCAAGCACCGTTGCGGAAGCTGTTCAGAATGCGTTCGCACGGAAGCCTATGCACAACCAGAAACGCAAGCGAGACCCCTCTGACACAGGTTCTGCACCAGTCGCAGGACGAGACGTTCCATCCGCCCCAGCAAACGGAGTCAGCGAAACCAGGCAGAAGACTGTAGAGAAGACACGAGACATCCCACTGGATATGGATCCCGGCCCATCCCAGTCCGGTGCCGTGGTCGAACATGCACCGGACGACAACCAAACCCACGTGCGGCAACAAGTTACAGCACAGCCACTGGAGGATGTCCACTATTACCTCTTCAAACCTCATACAACCTCGAAAGTAAAATGCTTGATCCCAGTTGCCGCAGACTCGAGACTGATCGATATCCTGCGTAATCGCACTCTGCTCGAGTTTCCAACCTTGTACATTCGGCGGGAGGCACCAGAGTCATTGCCAGAACCGTTCGTGACAGAGGAAAAGTACAATCAACTGTACGGACTGGACATCTCTACCAACTTGCCCAAATACACACCGGATGGCGAAATGGAAGAAGGCGAAGTCATCGACCTGCAGGGCATTGACGAGAAGAAGGTCTTGGAAGTACTTCAGAAAGATCTCAATGGCTGAGTTGCCAACAAGGAGTCTATGACGTTCTTCAGGCCAGCTTGCCTGGTACGAACGGATGTCCAGCACTCAGTCCACCACAAACTGCCCAGGCTTGCCCATTAACGTAGCTGGCCTCGTCACTTCCCAAAAACAGAGCGACTCTGGCGACCTCATCGGCCACAGCACCCCTTTGAAGCGGATTCAGCTGGCCGATCTTTCGCTCGGTCCCTCGAGTTCGTGCTTGATCATACATGGGCTTGGTCATCCCAGTCTCGATCACACCGGGACAGATTGCATTGACCCTAATACTCGTGCCACTCAGTTGGTATGACATGGTCTGGGCCAACGACACCACAGCAGCCTTGCTGGCCGAGTAGTCCGTGCCTCCTGCATTCGATCTGAGACCAGCCACGGAAGCCGTACCAATGATGCTTCCGCCAGGATATTTCTTCTCGGGGCCTGTCTTCTGCATGGCAAGAGCTGCATACTTGAAGCACAAGAACACGCCCAGGGCGTTGACCCGCATTGTGTTCATGAATGCTTGACTCGTGATATGCTCAAAGGTATTGGGCACGCCAGTGATTCCTGCATTGGCGAACATGATGTCCAATCGACCGTATTTCTCCAACGCCTGGTCCACCAATGCCTTGACTTGCGACTCCTCGCCAACATCAGCCTTGACGGGGTGGATCTCGACTTCGGGGTATAACTGGGCTAATTCCCGCTTGTGCATTTCTAGGTACTTGTCATCGTAGTCGCATATGTAGACTGCCTTGGCACCATTCTGGGCGTATTGATGCGCGGTCGCTCGACCGATGCCGATTGGGGAATTGCATCCTGTGACTGCGTGTCAGAGTGGCCATTGCCACGAATATATATGTGCTCCTGCCGATCCACGTACCTGTCACGATGGCGACTTTTCCCTTCACTCTCAGCCCTGTCGAGCTCTCCGCAACATGTCTCACGCGCGGGATCTCTTCAAATGTACCCTCCGAGGGGATTCCTTCGACAAGCTGCTTCGAGAGCGCCGCTAGGCGTCGTTTCGGGACGGCCGTCATCTTCGTGCTCATATGTAATCGAGGGTTGTGGTTGAGATGTCGGCCCAAAATCGTGGTCTCGCCAACTGCGTCTCTCTCATATGGGACTGGGAATGGCACTGATCGAGAATTCGAGACACGCCGTGAGGTGATGTGGGATCCAGATATGACCGAGTAAGTGCGTGAGCAAGTAAAGAAGCGGCGCGTCGGAGGCCTTGCGCCTCAGCTAGAAAAGCGTGTGTAGCTGCGTTTGTAGCTTCGTGTGTATATATACCTTTCTGCCCTCCTTGTCTAGGACCGCGATCGCAGCCTTGCACGAATGGTAAGATATATGTCTTTGGTATACACAGCCCACAGCACTCAGGAGACCCAATTGGTTTTGTACTGCCCCCGGTACCGAGTAGGCGGGCGCAGGTGGGAGTGGGATGGGTAAGAAAGAGCCGAGGCTAGACATCCATTTCGAGCATAATCCGGGGTACGGAGGAGGGCATCGGGACTGGTGGAAGCGGCAATCATGCGGCTAACTGATCACCGTAATCGATGTTGGTCTTTCGTAAATCTGTCTCCGGCGGAAGATTGTCAAGAATTTGTCCTATATACACAGCTAATTCTAATCGAGATTTCAGGCCATGCGACTGTCCTGTCCCCGACTTATCAAACCAATTATGACATTTCGAGGCTTACATCGTTGCAGTCTTTTTCGTCGTGTGATTCGTGGAGTGCGTCTTTAAGTCGGTTACTGGCTTTTCCTAGCAAGTCAATCATATCTTGATCCATCCTCTGCGAATATTCATGGACCCTCTCCTCTAAGTCGTAGATTGCCTCGAACCAAGTGATGATCAAGCTCGAGTCCCTCTGGAGGGTATTGTTCAAGTGAGGACTCCGTCCCAGGCGGCTACTCACCAGGATTCACTCAGTTCTCACCGAGTACTCCACCGTACATTCATGCTTATGTCAGTAATTGGAGAAAAAAACAGAAATATTTGACCTTCACAGTGCGGAGGGGGAGGGAGTCTCTGTTGCCATTTCTGGTGTGCGCTCAAGCAGACAAGAAGGTGATTGAACACCTGATCCTGCCCTTAACTAGCAAATATGTCGAAACGAACAGCCGAAGACGAAGAAACCCTAGAGTCCCTCAAAGCAGGCCAAAGACCTGACGCAGGCGCCAACGGCGAAACAACCCTCGACTTTGAGGACGAGTTCGAGGATGAATATGAGTCCGAGGACGACATCATGGAGGCTGGGGTCGATGGGCGACCGGACGCTGAAAGAGAAGCCGAACAAGCACAGGACGCGATGGACGTCGACTCAAACAACCAGACCTTCATACCAGGACGATCGATACTGCAGCCAGGAATGTCCCTCACCCCCGATCCTTCTACGTACGAGATGCTGCATCTGATGTCTACAACCTGGCCTTGCCTATCCTTCGACTTCGTACGAGACAACCTGGGCGACAACAGAAAACAGTATCCGAGGGCGCTGTATGCAGTTGCGGGCACGCAGGCCGAATCATCGCGTGCGAAAGAGAACGAGCTGTACGTGTTGCGATTGAGCAGTCTGTCAAAGATGGATCGCGGAAATCAGACAGATTCGGACAGTGACAGCGACGATGATGAGGATGATGGCGGCTCGTCGGATCCGGTACTAGAGTCAAGGTCGATACCACTCCCAAGTACGACCAACCGGATCCGAGCATTCCAGCCTTCCTCTGCTCCTTCAGATCCCACGCAGATATCCCAGACATTGACTGCCACATGGCTGGAAAATGGCCAAGTCCTCATCCACGATGTCAGCCCCTACCTGCATGCGCTCTCAACACCCGGCTTCACTCTCCCTCCTAACTCTTCAAAACCACTCAGCACCCTTCGAATGCACAAGACAGAAGGCTATGCCCTGGACTGGGCACCGGCTTCTTCCCATCCCCACGGCCGCCTCCTTACAGGCGACAATGCCGGCCAAATATTCAGCACACAACGAACAGAAGGCGGTGGTTGGGTTACCGACACGAGACCATTTATTGGGCACACCGATGCAGTGGAAGAACTCCAATGGTCACCAAACGAGAAATTCGTGTTTGCGTCTGCGAGTTCGGACGGCACAGTCAAAGTTTGGGACGCTCGAAGTAAGAGCCGGAAACCGATGATAGATGTCAAGATCAGTAATACCGACGTCAATGTCATGTCTTGGTCGACTCAAACGTTCCATTTGCTCGCCACCGGTGCTGATGACGGTGAATGGGCGGTTTGGGATCTACGGCAGTGGAAGCCCCAGCCTGGAGCAGCCCCTGGTGCACAACTCAAACCCAGCCCGGTTGCCAACTTCCATTTTCACAAGAAGCCTATCACTTCGATAGAGTGGCATCCCAGTGACGACAGCGTGGTAGCGGTCGCATGTGCAGATAATACTGCTACACTCTGGGATCTGGCAGTCGAGCTGGACGATGAAGAATACGGCAAAGAAGCAGGTCTAGGATTAGGTGAAGGAACTGAGAAGGTGCCTCCTCAGCTGTTGTTCATTCACCATGTTGAAGATGGTAAAGAGTTGCACTGGCATCCGCAAATGCCCGGGACCGTCATGGTCACTGGTGGGAGCGGACTGGGTGTCTTCAAGACCATCAGCGTCTAAGCGAAGGATCGTGGCGAGCTGCAGCAGTGAAGCACATCAGGTGATCATGGGGCACAATGAAGATATGTAGAGCAATGGATGACCGTTACGAGAGCATGCTGCTGCTTCACTTGGGGTGAACGCAGAACCTCACCTTCCTGTCGACCTCACGATGCTGGACTTCAAATACGGCTTCCGATCGACCTAGCTTTCTATCGCTGTATGAAGGATCTCATCGACCTAAGGATGCTCAAATTATTCTGATCAACCAACGAAGCATACTCATGCGCAACTGTTCTCCCCTTTTGGCCTTGGACATAGCCTTTCAGATCTGCTTCCTCATCCTCCTCAGCATTTCTGGACCACTTTATCTTGCTCTGTGGCCACTCGACATCCTTCTGGGTTTTTTTCTCAACAGACTTTACCTAGGCCCTCCAGTGATCTGCAGCGCCACCGAAGAGATGGATCGTTTCACGCGGACCAGAGAACATTATCTGCGAGGGCAAGCTCAAGCAGAGGTACGAAAAGTGGATCAAGCGCCGGCACCTTCTCCCGTGGCATCGGCATCGGCATCAGAAGGAGATGTTGCCTTCGACTTTGGCTTCACAGCCTCGGATATCGATCTCACACTCGGCGTAGGCAGTTCTTCCTCTAAGCTTTCTCCTCTGTCAACAACCCAGGCTGGTGATCTTCAGAGCGACGAGATCGGTATTGCCATTTCCGACAACTCAAAGACGCCGCAGCACGGATACTTGAGAGTACCAACACCCTGTACTGCTACGATACATAAACTCGACGAGCGAGGTGCAAATCAGGATGAGGGTATCGCACCCGTCCCACCCATTCCGGATGATATGCACATTAGGTTCACCACGCGGGACGTGATGAAGTCGAAGAGACCGGCATGCTCCATCTACTCAAAAGAATGGAGACGGCGAGTAAGGAAGACTATCACTCCACCCGAACAGACTGCCTATGGTGAGTCGGCCGAGGCTACGGGCGTCAAATTCAACATTGTCAATGGTGACATGGCTACCGTGAAGCCCTCACTGAATGCAGACAGAGTCGTTGGCGCTGGGGAATCGTCATCATCGGAGAACCAAGCATCCGCTGTGACAGAACGACAATCAATCGGTGTCGAGTCAATGGCACTACAAACGAATTTGCCGGATCAACACATCGAGCAGAATAAGAATAAAAAGAAGCGATCTCTCGCTATTGGAAAGGTTCTTTCCGCATTCGAGACATTGCGGCAAAGAACGAGATCTAGGAGATCCCAAACAAGACAACATAATGAACATACCTAAGCTTACCTCGTCTAGTGTAGCTGCACCGACTGCTAGCAGCGCATCCACTCTGAGTCAAGGCTCTTCTTCGAGCCAAGGTTCCCAATATCACAACTACAGATTAGGTGCCGCTCTGTGCGCTACAGTCGCGGAGAAGCAATGTCGAGCCCGAGCTCAAGAGCAACCACAAGAGGGTGCGGGCTCCCCTGGACCCCTCCGTGGCGGAGGCAATGTCAACTCAGCATCCCCAGAATATATCTGGGAGGACGAGGAAATCCGCCATCTAATGGGGCTCTCCGGGCAACGACTGCCACCCTCTCAGCGACGGAGAAGTCATATTGAAACCGGCATTGCTGAGGGGGATGACGATGGAATATCTCTGGACAGCTCGCCTCCAGGATCCCCCCATCGCCGCCATGGTCGCCATCACGGTTTCCCAGGACTTGAACCACTGTGGCGCCGTCCACGCTCGCCGCCTCCCAATCCACCCAGGACTGGAGATTGGACTCCTCCGCCTGGAACGCCACGGAATGGATCACCAGTCAATATCGATCCCTTCCCAACCCCTGGAAGACATCGAAAACAGTGTGGACTCAGCCCCAGACGCGGACATGGTAGTTTAGAACACCAATTCCCAAGGTCTAGCGACCGCAGAAGAGGCCGCCGACCAGGAAGGAGCCGTGAGCGCGAACCTGGCGACCGAAGACCCACCCACCAGGCACGAAGACCACAACGTCAAGAACGTCCGCAATCCATGGAGACAAGTACTACCAACATCACCGTCGCAACCCCCAGCAATGAAGTGCCCACCGATGTCGAACCCGATGTCGAACACGAACGCGCGACTGAGGCCATTCAAAGTAGGAGCACACTTTCGTATCCACTCACCCCGGGCTCCGGACCTGGTTTGCGCTTGGGTCTCACGCCGGGTCTGATCTCAGGCTCAACTTCAACCCCAACCCCGACCGCGTCAATGAACATCGCGAGACCTCTAGGCCGGACTCCCTCTGCCGCGCCGGGCAAAAGACCTCTCCCCATGGTCGTGCAGGTCTCGCAGGTCGACCATACGTGTAGCAGCACCGGAGCTAATGCAGGCGATGATGCCAGGGAGCAGGCTTGGAGTTTCGCGAGGTTGAAGTCGTGAATAGGCGGGGGTGGATGTGCAGTACAAACATAGACGCACGCACGGACAGATACATGCACGGACAGATACATGCACGGACAGATACATGCACAGACAGACACATGCACAGACGCGCGCATGGGACAGACTCACGGACAAACGCACGCTCCTACTCTTATATCTGCTGTTCTGTACTGTAGTTCGCACTGTATTATGGTTGTGAAGACCTCGCGTGGACCCTGAATGGTCAGTCAATGGCTACGGATGAAAACCATGGATCTGCCGGCCTAGGTGGATCTGACTGTCGGTGATTCCGCACAGTTCATCCATCCAGGCAGGCAGGTTACGACTATGTAGTGCTGGTTGATGAGCAGACAGGCAGTGAGCAATGTATGGGGACAAATCGACATTGATAACTAGATCCTTAGCATAGACAACCCAATTAATTAATCCGACGCGGTTTTCTCCCATCAAGTCTGTGATGGAATAGATAGGTCGCCCTATCGATGCCTGTTCCATCTGTGGTTTCCCTCTCAGAACGCCCCCCACCCCTCTGCATATGCCCGTCCAAACCCTTGCCGATCCCAGGACAAAAAGGCACGATCCTAATCTTCCAAGCAATATTCCCAAGTCGATCCTTTCCCTCGCGGGACGCCTGTCTCATAAACCAAAAACGCCAGCTCGCCCCTATCCTATCCTCCCATTCTCAGCTTCACGATCCCGCATCCATTCCCCTCTTCGAGTCTCCTCACTTCGGCGACGAGCCAGATTCCCAGATTCGGATCTCTGGAAAGCCCCGTCTCGGTTCAGCCACACATCTCCACTAGAGACAACCCATTAGGGAGAAAAGGGCGATCCCATATCTGTCCAGGGCGAACCGAAGAGAGCTTCAATGAGTTGTCAGGCGAACAGCTGAGCAACTCCTGCCTCATCGCAAGAGCTATGGTCATATACCGCACAGCAGACTCTGGTTCGCTCAAGTGGGGAATGAGCTGATTCCAGAATTGCTTCGTAAACTTCGAAAAGGCCGAAAGTCTGGAGCTGGTGCGTTCGCGAAAGAACGACAATGCTCGCAGTTCTGACGGTTCTGCATATTGAATCGGCCCCCGCGTCAGCCTGGCACGGCCCTGCACACTTCGAGGACGTCAAGGCCGAATTACAAACTCTTGAATACACCATGTTGCCCCAGCAGCCGTCAACCGGGGCAAATCCGCCATCGGCAACCTTGTATGACGACACCGCTCATGTTCTGGCCGAGTTGGAGGTATTGATAGAACACGGACAAGGAGTGGCTGGTGATGCATTCGTATGCGGCAACGGTCGGTACGCAAGCCGCTGTCGGTTTGGGGAAGGAGGAACGGCTGAAATGTGGGCAGAGTGGGGGCATAGTGAGGCTGTTTATATCTGCGTCTTTTTGCTTCCATTGGGGTCCGACTCGTGCAAATCGCTGGGAGGAGGCTTCCCAGCCTGGGTCCGAGAAGGGGTGAGCCGTGGGCCGGTCCTGCCACCCTGGGTATGTAGCGTTGACCAGTAAATATTTTTGCGGAAAGACGGGGTTTGTAACCTCGTAGGCCCCGCGAGCAGGTTTTATCAAATATCCGCCATTCGAGCAAAGAGAAATTCTGGACAGCAAAGCTGAAGCAACATTCGGCGATCGCTCAGAGAATTCCGCTGGCCCAAGTCGCATATGCCAAGATTCCAGCCACCTACCTCTACTGCGAGACTGACCAAGCCCTGCCTCGTGCAGTGCAGGATGTGATGGTGAACAGGCAGGGCTTGGTGTGCAGGAGATGAGGTGCGGGGCCGGGCGTTCACCATTCTTAAGCCAGCCGGACGTCTTTGTAGAGAGCATACTCAAGTCCATATCCAATGGACAAGAGTTGCATCCCTAGGGAGTGACCAGATCGGCTCCCACTGAAGGTTCGGGGCTGGTTGTGGAGATTGTTCGGAAGAACTTGGAGTTGGCAGTCCATAAGCGCCAAGTTCCGTCGCGGTCGCACGTGGATGAGAATGAACCGGGACTGAAATTGGCGGAGATGAGTTTTGGTAGAGGGATTCAGCTGATGGACGGTGGTGGAGACCTGGAAGTTGCACAACTTCCATCCACAGTCCAGAAGCAGGCTCCTCAAAGAGATAGTCCCACCATAGATATGTGGCCATTAGTTCGCTGAAAGCTCGCCATTCCGAGACGTACGGGACCCGCTCGACGTATTGGCGTAGTTTCTGCACGAAATATGGCTTCTCCGAAGTGTTGAGGGACGCGAGACCACCAAGGATCAAGGTCCACAACACCAGAATGTTGTGATCGGGAACAGCACGGCCATAATAGTCATTCACGGATCTCCCGGCCTCGAACTTATCGAACTGATCCACAGCAGCACGAAGCTCTGCGGCCAGGCGAGGCCTGACTCCAGTCGTAGGTGGCAAGGAGAAGAGTACCATGTCACTATAAATAAGGCCAGCCAGACGGCACATATTGCACAAAAAGTCGAGCCTTGACGGGTATGGCGGCATGTTGACTCCGATACTCAGCAGCTTGTGATGTGTCTCGTTCGCGGCATTGACCAGATCAGACAGGCGTGGCGCGTTCGGTCGACATTCTTGATAGTGGTCAAGAGCAACTGTGATTTCGCCAGCATCCCTTAGAATATTAGCCAGTCTCAGGTCGATCGAGTCCAGCTGTTTGAACCCAGTGCCGATGACCCTTGAGATCGCAATGGCGTGGTGATCAGGATAATACCGGGGCCCTTGAAGGATCGGGGGAGAAGGCCGTAGCCACGGGAAGGATGGCTGGATCCCCAATCGTGAGCTGATCATCAAGTCGGCACTAGGGAAGAGTCAGCTCCATCAGAACGCAGCAGAAGGGTTCTTTCATCAACTCACAATTGCAGCAACTGCGAATTTCCATAATCACGGGTAGAGGTGATCCCGCCACGCTCGTTGACAAGTGCCAAGAGTGCTCCGATCAGATGGGGCACAATTGCCAGCCTCGCATAGCGGTGAAGATTTTGCGCTGTCGCCAATGGCGATCGTCGGAAACTGTCAAAGGCTTCTGTCTGGTCCGGATCGGTCAGAAGAGCTACCATGATCTGCGCCATGATGAGAGCATCTGAAGGCGGGCCTTTGAGCCTGGTGAGCTCCTTTCTGACCATGTTCACACCTCGCTGGTGATGACTCTGGACAAGGGATTCCATTTCCTTGGGAAGTGGCTCTAGGTCGGGGTCGGCACGATGCAGATTCACCGCAGCAGCTACTTGCAGGTGGAACATCATCGGCCATTCCTGACCGACTCTCCGCCAGGAGATCTTGATCATCGAAGCTTCACTCTCGGAAGCGGCGGAGAGAACTTTGGGATGGACATATTCATAGGCTTTCAGCGAGATCGAAGTCAGCATGGAAAGAGTGCCTGCGAGCTTTAGAATAACATACCCCAGTCAAGGATGGATTGGAGCTGGTTTGGCAGGACGGTATGAGGGTTGGTCTCAAAGGGGTCCACCTTGGCTTGCGACAATTGTGACCATGGGCTGATGTCGAACTGGGCCATGGTGGGTGGATTGCTCGCGACCATCTGAGTTCCTGTCGCGCCGCGAGACTTCAGGCCTTCGTTGATCCATTTGACGACCACTCCGCGTTTGGCTGCTCTCCGCTCATGGGTGACTTTGGCAGCGTGGGCACGCGCCCGCTTTTCGACCGCCTTTCGACCACCAGGGGCGCTTGTCGCGTCCTCGAAGGACACGAAGTGGTAGGTGTTCTGCCGCCTCGGTTGAGGCATTGCGAGAGTTTGACGGCGGGTCGACTGCTCATCAGGCGTTGTGAAAGCTGAGCGCATAGCTTGGTGGCCTACGGTACGAATAAAGTGAGGTTGGCGGTGGTGAGCCGAAGTAGCTGAATTAGCTCACACCGGCCGAGGTGCGCGGGCTAGGCAGGATTGGGCTTCGCACGACTCGCTGGGCTAGCGTGAGCAGGCGGGCCACGGTCGCTGGATCGCCTGCCTTTTCCCATGACCGCGCAGTCCAGCACCCAGAGCCATTCTTGCACTGCACACCGTTTTGCAGAACGGCGGTTTGGGCGATGAGGGTTGAATATAAGCTCGAGATCACATATGCAAACTAAGGTCCGGGGCCAGTGAACGGTGTCCAACGCTGGAGATGCGCATGCATAGCCGGGCCAGTGGACGTGCGAATGCGCCGCTGAGCTGGCCAGCGCAGAGTGGCTGCCCAGCGAGCCCAGGCTCCAAAGCGGGGGGACTCGGGGAGTTGAGGGCGTGGCAGCGGCGGCTGAACGAGATTGGGCCGCCAAGAGGGCCCCTGCTCACAACGGCGCCACGCAACGGTTGTGAATTACTCCGAACTCACACGTGAGCTTCGGCATTCACGTGGTTGCACGTGACGGAAGCACTGTTGACGCCTCGCGCGGCAGCTTTCCCGAACCAACGGCCTGGCCCTTCTCATTGGCCAAGCGCTGCCTCCAACCTCATTTCCGCTCGCCACGCGATTGATCACTCCCTCAGCCTCTCCTACACCAACCGCGACTTCTTCATCCACGAGTTCTGTAGTCCCTTTCATCCTTCCATTGGCCATATGCACAAGCGTCTATCACGCGGTTTTGCCTCGGCCCATTAACTACATCTGGGCGTGCTGGCCGCCGTCTATCGCCATGTCGCCAAATGTGGCACACCTACGGCACATCTTCGAGATTACATCTCCATCTTCGACTCGGCCTCCTCGCCTCCTATGGCGTATATCCCATGCACGATTGCTGTGTACCTGCATTAGGTTCGACCACGATCCCGGGGGAAGATGCGGTGGATGAAATCTAATCTGGATTTGTATCTTCATTCTCCACGTGGCAGGGAGATCATGATGCTCTTTATGAATCAGCTGCCGCCCACCTGGTTTCGATTCCGTGTTGCGCTTTCCATGGCCTGAGTCTCCTTCCTGGTTGCCTTCGGTTTCTCTCCTTGCGTCTCATTGCTCTGCGATTTGCAAGAGCTGTCCGTTCTTTTGCTCAGTCTGCCGTGCTCTCCGCAAGGCTTCCACTCCTTCTCTGTACCGCTTTGCTCTCCAGGTCCTGTCGGATTTCAGACCAACATGCTTTCTCAGCTTTATTTATTATCTCTACTCTCAGTTTTCCTCACCTTCATTCATGCCGCGCCACTCGCGCTCGACAAAAGAGGTACTTGTTGGACCCAACAGTGGCCGTGGCCCCGAGTCTGACGTCCGCTTGGCAGCGATTTCCCAAGACTTGCTCAACGAGTTCTCGTTCTTCGAGCAGTACTCTGCAGCCGCATACTGCCCAGAAAACAACGTCGCCACCTCCAACGCAAGTATCACCTGTGATGCCGACAATTGTCCTCTGGTCCAGTCAGCGGGCGCCGCGTCTATTCTTGAATTCCAGAAGTATTTTCCCACCCAACCTTGCTCAGGCGCCATTCCAATGTCGATTGAAACATGGCTGTGCTAATTGATCCGGAACACACAGCGAAGGGCTTGCAGACTCGACAGGCTTTGTGGCCCTCGACCACACAAACCAGGTAATCGTAATGTCATTCCGCGGCACCACGTCCTTCTCCAACATCCTCGCGGACATCAACTTGGTCATGGTCCCCTGGGACGTCTGCACACTGTGCACAGCACATTCCGGGTTTCTCGACTCTTGGATAAGTGTAAAACCACAAATTCAAGGAGTTCTTGCCAGCGCAAGAAAGAGCTTTCCCACATATAAGATTGTGGCCACTGGACACAGTCTCGGCGGCGCGATCGCCACGCTGGCGGCCGCGGATCTGAGGAAGAATTCGGGCTACGACGTTTCTCTGGTAGGTTCGGCTCTGCTCAAATCACGCCGCGTTCTGACCACGTTGCACGCAGTACACTTACGGTTCGCCGATGGTGGGCAATTATGTCCTCGCGACGTTCATCACCGACCAATCATCGAACAACTACCGCGTTACACACGCACAGGACCTTATCCCAAAGCTCCCAGGCTATCCCATTTTTGCGCACGTGTCGCCCGAATACTGGATCACATCGCCCACAAACGCGGCCGTCACGCCGACTGATGTCCAAGTGAGCAGCGGCGTGATTGATCTCAAGGGCAATCAGGGCCAGGTGGACAGCAGTATCACTGACCACGGCTGGTACTTCAACAGCATCGCGGCGTGTTCGCCGGGGCTGGGAAGTGAGCTGGTGAGGTGAAGTGGCGTGGAGGGTTGCTGCCTCTCGTCCGCTCGCTACGCCAGGAGGGTCACCCTGAGGTTTGCCGGAGCGAAGATGTGTCCGGAAGGCCGAGGGTTTTCCGCATGACCAACTGCTGAAGCTGAAAGGCTTTCAGTTCATTCATACCTTGGTAGTCATCACGTAGATGACAACTTTTTATCAATGAGACCACCTTCTGCGCTTCGGTTGCCCGTGTCAGTTAGCCAGCCACTGCTGCTCGTTAGAAAGCACAGCACCAACATCTCGATGAGCAAAGACTATCTCCACTTCCGAGTATACTAGAAGCACAGAATACTGACTATATCCTGCGAAATCGCTGTACTCTACCACTCCTGGTGGGTACACACCCTCCTCTGCTGCGATATACTGCCATGATCGTGGTAATCACCAGTCATCATTGCCATAGATTACGAGAGCGCAAACCCAAGAGTTACCTTTTTTCAACCGTGGCGGACTCCCTTGGAGCTCGAATCTCGACTACCAACGTAACATGAAATCTGAAATCAAAAATTGCCGTTTCCGATTCTCTCGCTTTCCAATCTCGGTACCGCTCAAATGCAAGACTTTGACTTCCGCGGCATTCGTGATCCGGACATCGCAGCGACAGTGCGTGTCATTGCCAATCAGGAGTCAGGAATTTTCACGCCGTGGGCCTTAAGGTTCCTTGCTCGACGGGGTCCCGAGATAGAAGATACGAAATCCCCTCCTTTGGCTGTAGGTCCCGGCGGAGCCAGCATCACCACAAGACCCCATTAGCTTCCAGGTTCCAGGTCTCCGAGCACGAGATCGGAAATGCCTGAACAGAGGTTCTGCTTACCCCGCATTATGGATTATTGATCGATGGGAGGAGGTTCGTATGTAATCCCTACCGATTTCCCCCTGCTTCTCGAACAGCAAGGAAAGCTGCACGTTGGCCCGGTCAAGTGATACTATATATATTCTCTCAGCCGCCCTATAGTGATTCCTTTGAGTGTCAATCGAGGTGCATTATTTGTTGTGACGAATCGCTTCAACAGCTCTTTCGTATCTTACCAGGCTGCGTATCCACAAAAGTCGAAAGAATCAGAGGAAAACGTCCGGCAGTCGAAACCCGCAAGGATGGCATCCTCTAACACAGCGGCCTTGCTCGCGCAGGCTGGCGTACCGGCATTCAAATGCCCTCCGGGCACAAAGATGCACTTCTTGGATCTTGGCACACTGCAAGCTGACGAGGGATGGTAAGTCATGGCCGCTTTCGTGGCTCTTCCGAGATTGCGAACACTGCGCGTACGTGGCCCAGAGTCGGAATGCAACGTCACTGACAAGGATGGTGTTGCAGGCTGCTTCGAGGCGGGAACGGCAGCTCGATGAGCAACAAGAATCCCGAGAACAAGCGGCGAGATCTGATCATCCTCGCTGCTTTGATTGAATATCCTGGCGTTGGGTTGATTCTTTATGAGACCGGCTGTGCTGAGGACTTGCAAGTCGTACGTTCGACCCTGACCTCTGACTCCTGCGGGAACGATACGATGGAGGTGCATCGACTGGGCGCATACTGACCGGAACTCGCACAGGCCTGGCCGGCGCCATTGACAGACGTCTTTCCTCGCGTCAGCTATAGCGACGAGCAAAAGCTCCCCGCCGCAATAAAAGCCACGGGCAATGACATCAAAGACGTCAAAGCCGTGGTCATAGGCCACCTGCATCTCGACCATGCCGGCGGTCTAGAGCACTTCATGGGTACCGACGTGCCCATCTATGTGCACGAGGAAGAATTCAAGCATGCATGCTGGGCCGTCGCGACTGGGGCGGACCTTGGCGTCTATCTCCCCGGCTACATGTCGTTGGACAAGCTGAAGTGGAACACCTTCACCGAAGACCACCTTGACCTCTTTCAGGGCATCACGTTGCACCACTCGCCGGGCCACACCCCCGGACTGTGCATCATGCAGGTCAATCTCGAGGGGAGCGGGACGTGGATCTGGACGACAGATCAGTTCCACATTGCGGAGAACTACGAGTTGAGTCATCCGCACGGATGGCTTGCTCGGGATCACAATGCGTGGATCAAGAGTTTGAAGATGATTCAGCGGTTTCAGAGGTTGTTTGATGCCAAGTTGGTGTTTGGGCATGACATGGATACTGCGAAAAAGTATATGGGGAAGGTCTATGATTGAGGTAGCTGAAGCATGTCGCCTGATGACGACCCTGCGCCTGAAGAAGGCGCCACCGAACAGTCGGTTGTGTAGCTGGCTTTGGGCTGATTGTACCTTTTGGTCAGATTCGTTGGTTACTGTAAAGCAGAACCTTCCCCAGCCGTCTACTACCGTCCATTACTTGCCTTACTTTCCGTGCCTGTTTTTCGCCACCTCAGAACGTTGGCTACAGGTAATAGTAAGGAATCACGTCTGCCATATTGCATGTTCCTGCAGGTGATCCAATCAGGTCGAAGAGAAAATATTCCAATGTAGGCAAGTGAAAGTTGCGTCTGCCTCGGCCGTGGAGTTCCAAGAACGTTCTTGCCAATGTGCCACATGGCAAAGTCAAAAGTTGCTGGAATGAATAATCTGCGTCAGTCCAGAGATGGGCCACCATCGTTCCGATAAATGGGGCCTTGCAGAATATGCGAGACGCAGGTGGGACGGGGCCTAAAGGTCATAAATAAACGGACAGAGGAGCATTCGTAATAGGCGCCCTGCAATCATTGAACAACCCTGGTGTTAGTCAGTAGCAGGTCCCGTGTCTGAGAATATTCGAAACGGCTTTACAAATGGCACCTAAGTTGGAGCATTGCATGACAGTGCGAGGATACATTGCCGTGGGCGACGGCATCCTTCAGATCAAAAACGTCCTCAACGGACCACAGAGGAGTTTCATTCCGGTCACAGGCGGATTCATCAAGGGTGTGGGTGCGGCGGAAGGGCTTGAGGCTGAGATCAATCCGGCCTCGTCGGATGGAGTTCTGGTATGTAGAGTTGCTTGTTGCTTCTGCCGGAGGATAGATGGAACTACAAAAGTGCTAGAAAAGCCCTCATTTGTGACTGCCTCTTGAGTCGGGGCTGACATTGATGTCTCAGATGAATCCATCCACCAATACCGCGCACCTCAATGTCCGTGTTGGGGCGCGCTCATCTACCGGAGCGGCCATCTTCATCCAATACCAGGGTATATTGAAGGTCAACGAAGCAGGGGGAAAAGTGCTTTCCGGGGCACCGGACGCCACATCCACAGAGTATGGAGAGCAGGAATGGTTTATTTCCCCGCTCATTGAGACGAGCGACGAACAGTTGAAGTGGATGGAAGAATCGGTGTGGATTGGACAGGGGCACTGGATTGTTGATGGGAAAGGGAGTGCGGTTGAGTACGAAGTCTATAGGGTTGTGAATTGAATTACAGTGACATGGCGGTACTGAAAAGCCGTCAACTCCAGAGGCGCAGACAGATTGACAACTGAAGATGCTGCGGAGCGCGGAAGCTTTGTCAACGCGTTATCACCTGATTAGCCGAGTTCAGTCGTTCCTAGGCAACAAGTACTCCGTGACATTTTCCCGCCGACACCTGCGTCCAAGTTCGATTGTTGAAGCACTGCGGACTTCGAAGCGGTCTGCAGCAGTTCGAGACGGTGTGGCCCTCGGGCGTAAAAGGCAATGAACAATGTTGAAACGGTAGCCCTGCGCATAGCAAGAACCTGCTTCCAATCTACAACATGTCGATGGTCCGCGTTGTCCATCTCGCGGCCACAGCTCCTCGACCTCTTCCCCAGCCGCAAGCAACAGCCTCTTGCCGCGGGGTACCGCTCTTTCTCGCAGCTCCCACCATGCCGCTTCAGCCAGTCTGCAATCGCTCAGAAACTCAAGCCATATGGATCCGACAAGAAGCCGGAACAGGGACTGAGATTCCAAGACAAAGACCTGAGCGATGACCAGACATCAGCCATCTTTGGGCGCGATGGCCCTCCTGCGCAATTTGCGAATCGAATACTCCGAGTCCTACATGGTCGCCGCACCGACGGGACCCTCGATCTGCCCCTCCCGAAAGACATCGAGTCGAAGTTGGAGGAATACCCCCACGCCGTTGAGGATGGCCTCCAATACTTGAGACAGGCATACCCAATCGACGAAGATGAAGCCATACTGCACCGCATTGAACGAGAAGAGGACCCTCGCGAAAAGGACCATCCCTCGGTGCTAATGCAGAGGGGGCAAGATCTCGGGCTTTATAAAACACAGTCGGCAGTTCAAGAGGCTTACTACGGGCCCCAGAGTGGCTACTATCAGGCCGAGCTCAGCGAAAAAGAACACGATCCATATGGCAAGAGTGAACTCGACAGGATCCGAGCAGAGAACGACGCCAAACGCGCCAAGGAAGAGGAGGAATTACAGGCGCAGATCGACGCGGAAATGGCGAAGGCTCAAGAGTTGCACGATGAACGGACCAGAGCCCTCGCCCAGCGACCGGAGCAAGGTTTGGAGACGGCTAAAGAGCTGAGACCGCCTAACAGCTTTGAAAGATGGGTGCTGCGAGCGCGGAATCGAGCTCAGTCGAAGTTGGCTCTCGAATCGCCCGAGATCGCTCACATGTCCACCTTCCGACGTGTTTTCCCATCGTTCCTGCTGGCTGCGTCTCTCTGCGTCGGTTGCTATTTCTTCGCCCAGGCGTGGACCCGACCAAAACAGTCGGATCGCTTCTTCCCAGACGTGTCCCTGACCTCTGCCACCATCGGCGCCCTGGTCGCCCTCAACGCTGCAGTTTGGATATTGTGGAAACTGCCTCCTTGCTGGTCGATGCTCAATAAATACTTTTTGTTCGTCCCGGCTTACCCCTACGCTCTCAGTAATCTGGGAACTCTATTCAGCCATCAGAAGCTATGGCACTTGAGCATGAACATGTTGGCTTTGGGCGTATTTGGACTTCCTTTGCACGAAGAGATTGGCAGGGGCAACTTCCTGGCAATCTACTTCGCTTCGGGTCTGATAGGAGGGTTTGCGAGTTTCGCACGCCACGTAATCCAGGGGAACATGGCAACATCTGTATTGGGTGCCAGCGGCTGCGTCTACGGCATCATGTCCGCCTACCTTGCTCTCCACATGAAGTAAGAATGCTTCCCCAAGACACTGACTACAAGCGTGATTTGATACTGACCTGAGTTCTGAAAGTGATCGGTTCTCTCTTTTCTTCGTCCCGGACAAGCACACCGAGACCCTCTCCTTCAGTGGGGGTGCAATCTTCTTCCTCCTTGCCGCGAGCCAGCTCTTTGGGGTCGTAGGACGCTTAGGGAGGGCCGACTATCTCGACCATTTAGTCGGCATGATGGTCGGTTTCTTCTCTGCTCGGTGGTGGCAGAACAACGGGCAAAAGAAAGACAAACCAGAAAATTCGATAAGGCTTGGATCGTGGTGGAATACTCTGCTTGGTAAGGGTAAGTGACCTCCTGGACTTTCATATCGAGCTCGCAGGCACCACAGGGGTCATGCTCAAAACGGTTGCCCCAAAGGGAGTGGGACGGTGAACTCGCCGGCCGGAATGCTACGTTACGAAATCATCTGTACGGGTGCCCAGAGAAGATGAAAGGCTCAGCTCCAATAACAAGAAGACTGTGCCGCTCAGCAGGGCTTCACCTGGACAAGGAATCGGTCAACCTCTCCAGTGGATGTAGAAAGAACGAAGACTTAACGGCTGTTCTCCCGTTGGGCACGCCTCATCGAGCTCGAAAGGTGTCAACCGAAGTGAACGCGGACATCATAGCATTTGGCCCAGCCGTTGTCGGGCACCGGCGTCGTGTCCTTTTCACGGCATAGTTGAGAACGATCGACTGATGAGGATGGATTTTGAATAGACTCACTCCTCTTCTAAAAATTCTACCGCTAGCTGGCATTGCCTGTCCCGTAGAGAATTTGAGAATCTGAAGTGGCACGAGAAGAAAGAGCGAAGAGCTGAGGCAGTTGCAGGTCCTCCTCGCATAGAGTATGTCTGGAGGACAGGAGTGTTACGAAGCGGCCTTCATACGACCAGGGTAGAAAACTGATGAGAAACCTGATGAGGTAGGATAGCCGAGGAACACAGCCTCGATAGTAAGGCTGAGTAAAGGAGTCACGTTGTACCACGTGACTTCCTAAATAAGAAATTGTGACAAAAGGGCCCACGTGACGCGTCACGTGAGGTGTAATGACGCGCAGGAAGGCCTGTAAGGCCTCGTACCGCAGTTCTGCCCCCTCTAGATAGTATATAGTCTGACGGTCCCCCGGACCCTCTCGAATGTGACCATGTCCTCCAATTGAGTCACAAAATATCAGTACTCGTAGGAAGTAAGATACTTATCCCCGCCGTTAACGACCCTACTCAGCATCGAGGTTAATCAGAAAAAGTGATGATCAGCGCCTGGCCTGGCAATCACGCTACCGGGGCAGAGGATAGTTACAGATATCATCTTCCTCCACAGAGTCTCTCACCACCGCGCTATAGATACAGACGATACTACACAGCCTCCGGTCCGCTCCATCTCACCTCAGCGATAAATCCTAATCGGTCTGAATTGGACTTCTAACCCTGACAAGTTACGTCTAGCTCCCGATCGTCCTATACAACCCGAAATCACACTGAGGCGGAGCCGCTGGCGGACAAGGGACCTGAAGCTCGAAACCCGCACGATGTCACAGTCCGGGGGGAAACGGAAGGCACATACGGTGCCATCCTTGACAATCCTATAAACCAGGCAACCGTCTACTCCAGTTCGCGGAATTCCTAGTAGATCTCTGCCCCGCAATCGGCGTCCACCGAAAGATACTGGAGACGACGTGTCTATCTCCACAGAATGGCTGGAGAACACCCGCAATTGCTACCGTCAACGAGCAGGACATTAGCCGCGGAACTTACATCTCCCCCAGAACCATGTCCAAGCCGTAGCGAACACCCACGAAAACGGCGGGCAATGACCTTTAGTCCCCGACACCTCGCTGATTCAACATAAAAGCTGGTCCGGACACCGCATCTGCTGTCAAGAAACTGTGTGCTTCTGCCCTCCAAGTCCGACCTAGCCTGTATCGCGCCCTTAAGATATTTTCATCGTTGGAATTTGAGTCTCCAGGCCTGGAACTTCTGAATCCTCTTTGACGAACGAAGGACGAACGAAGGGTCAAAGTGACGGCACAGCCAATATGTCTTCCGACCCGACCCTCGGAAACCTCGCCGCGAATCGTCCAACCTACGACGTTGACGAGAGCGAGGTGTCACATCGAAACATGAGCATTATCAAATATGCGGTCACGCGGATTACAACGTTGAAGCCCCCGATGACGAGCGTTCAGAACCCGGTCAGGCTGCTTGCCCTTCTGAACACCCAGCAGTGGTTGTTCTTTTCAGTGGCCTTCCTCGCCTGGTCTTGGGATGCCTTTGATTTTTTCACGGTCTCTTTGACAGTCCCCGATCTCGCCGAAACGTTCGGCAAGTCCACTACAGACATCACCTGGGGCATCACATTGGTGCTCATGTTTCGGTCTCTGGGCTCTACAATCTTCGGTATTGCAGCTGATCGATATGGTCGTAAGTGGTACGTATTGTGATGTTCCAAACAAACCTGGTGAATAGTGGGAATTATGTATACTAATAGTAACATCCAGGCCTTTTGTTGTCAACAACATCCTTTTCATCGTCCTTGAACTCGGCACCGGATTCTGTCAGACTTATAAGCAATTTCTTGCCGTGCGTGCCCTCTACGGTATCGCCATGGGTGGTCTCTACGGCAATGCGGCCGCCACAGCCCTCGAGGATTGTCCTGATGCGGCTCGTGGTATCATTTCGGGTATGCTTCAGCAGGGATATGCATTTGGCTACCTGCTCGCGACCGCCTTCTCTCGGGCGCTGGTCAACACCACCTCCCACGGTTGGAGGCCTTTATACTGGTTTGGGGCATGCCCTCCCATCCTATTCATCCTTTTCAGGCTCTGCTTGCCCGAGACAAACACGTTTCTCGCCAGGCAGGCCATTCGTGCCGAGCAGGGTAGCCTGGCTGGCACGTTTATCTCCGAGGGTAAGGTTGCGTTGAAGAGGCACTGGCTCCTGTTAATCTACATGGTTTTGTTGATGGCTGGCTTTAACTTTTTATCGCACGGCTGTAAGTTCAATCTCCGACACCTTCTAGGTGTCTTTTGGCCGCACTAACAAGACCAACAGCACAGGATTTATACCCGACTATGTTAACTAACCAGTTCCAATTCAGTCCTGACGCTGTGACTGTGACGCAAGTGGTTGCAAACCTCGGGGCCATAACAGGTGGTACTGTGATCGGCTACTGTAGCCAAATATTTGGCCGCCGATTAAGTATCATCCTTATCTGCGTTATCGGTGGCGCCTTACTTTATCCATACACGTTCGTCACGTCGAAGGCTGTCATGGCCGCTGCGTTCTTCGAGCAGTTCTGCGTCCAAGGCGCCTGGGGAGTTATCCCTATCCATCTCATGGAACTCTCGCCAGGCTCTCTCCGCACCTTTGTAGTGGGGACTTCCTATCAGCTGGGCAACCTTGCGTCCTCAGCCTCCTCGACCATCGAGTCCACGGCCGGAGAACACTTTCCTCTTACGCCCCTACGTAGGGGGGATAGGCTCGTCCCGAGGTACAACTATGGCAAGGTTATTTGTATCTTCTTAGGCGCCACATACGCCTACACTATCTTGCTCACCTTTGTCGGACCGGAGAAGATGGGTAGACCATTGGATGTTCAGCACGACTCCGACATGGCAGAAGTGACGCACCGAGACTTGACCAATCAAGGCGAAATCGGTATTGCCGGGCGTATGGCCGACGGAGCTGAAGCAGAAAAGGCCGTTGCGATTGAGAGAGCTTGAACACTGTGACCGGCGGTTGGGGACAGGAAGCGTCTTGCGGGAATGTTGGTCAGGTGGAGATTGTGAAGAGCGGTGAAGGCACCACCGAGCGAGTTGGAAAGATACGGTTACCTCTCGGGAGGGATTTGAGACCCCTCACTATAAAGGATCGATCCGATATCTGCACAAAGCACGAAGTTCTCACACCTCGTGGCATGGATGGGGATAGGACATTACGATGGAATGGGTTGCGCTTGTACCCCGGTAGTCGGTTGTGAGATGACGGCCCGATTCGAATTGTAGTCATACCAAGTCCGAGGTGTTAACCTCCTCAGGAACCTCTCACAATGCTACTGATCGCTAGGGGTCTATCGTCTTCCTTCAGTCTGCGCATTGTCACACACCTGGAGACTTCCCTCTTGTACGCCACACAAGATCTTATAAAGCCTACTAGTTCAAGGGCTGTTTGCTCTCCTACCTGCTTGTCTTCTTTGGCTTGTATCCCAGGTTATACCTAGAAATGACGGGGAGACAGGGCACGTCAAGTCCGTCAGTCCACAGAGGGTTTCATCAGACTCGAAGGATCCGAAGTCGACTCAACTAGCTTCCGCTATATCCTCTTACGAACGACCCGAAAGGCCACGCGGCCGCAACAGAGAAGGCAGGGGAGAGAGGGGTATGCGTTCTGTTCTTTAGTTTTTGCCTCCGTCATCCCGGCGGTGAAATCACGGACTGGTTGGCCTCATACCATCCTATATAGGTCTGGACTAAGTCTAGATGTGAAAGTAGCCCCTGAAACCTCCTAGTCAGACTGGAGGCCCACTTCACCTTTTCTTACCTATTAATTGACAAGAACCCAGTAAGTATCGGTGTCACCGGAGTCTGTGGCAGGAATAGGTTTGGCGTGGATACAGAAATGTTCATGGTTGGCTTTTTCCACCACATCTCTCCTTACCACCAGTCACGGTAAGCCAAGAGACTGCGATGTCTCTATAGCGTCTATTCGTTACTAATTGGATGGTTGAAGGATTCTGAGAACATGGTTTCTTTGTTTTGGGACCGTTCCGCGGGTACGTAATGGCCACTATACGTGGTAGAAGTGTGAGTGCCGGAGAGTATATGTTTCGCAGAAATGAGCTCCATCTGAGCCTGGATTAGAGACATGGTTGCCTCTAACCACAGACGTAACCTATATACTCGGTATTCTAGACTTTGCCACTGTTTCGTCCTGCGCATGCGGCCTGTAGTATGGCAACATCAAACCAACCTCCATGATAGCCTTATTGGTTATTTAATCTAACTCGTCCAACGGCCGAAACGGCCGAGTCGGTCGAGCTGCGGCACTTCGAAGAGTAGTGGGATGTGGAAGTGCTGCATCTGCTCCAGCAACAGTGCCGGCCCCAGGAGCATTTCCGCTTTCGGCGTCATCTGGTTCGGTAAACGCCTGTGGAATTCCTCGGGCTTGGGGATCACCCAGCTGGTCTGGGCCAACCAGAACGTGTCCATTTCTATCAACCACGGCATTGGCGGGTATACCGACGCCGTTGTTCGCAATGGCTCCAGCGCCAGGGCCGGCATTGTTGCCTGCGGCAATACGCGCAGCATCTACCCGCGCTCTTGCATTGATACCAGCTGCCCCGACCGCTGCAACTCCGGCGACCGCCGCAGTGACCAGCCTGTTCCTGTTGGTGGAGTCGGTTCGTTTCTGCGCTGCGGCAATGTTGTCTGCATTCCGCTGGTTCGCCGCGGCAATGTTGTCTGCATTCCGCTGGTTCGCCGCGGCAATGTTGTCTGCATTCCGCTGGTTCGCTGCGGCGAGCCTGTTTGCAGCAATCTCTCTCTGCGCAGCAATTTGCGCTGCCTGTCGAGTGGCCGCATTCTGATTATTCGCATCGGTTCTTGCATCTACCCTCTTCCCTCTTGCGCTCTGGCGTTGGGCAGCCTTGTTGGCATTGAATTGCGCAATCGCAATCGAGGCCGCCACACCCTGTGGATCTTGTACTTGTACCGGGATTTGGAATCCTCCGCTTGCGTTCGGTTGGTTTATTGGCAATTCATTGGGGTCGTCTGGTAGATGTGCAATAGGTGGCGCCGCAGGTGTTGGGTTTGGCTCCGGTACTTTTTGAACCGGGATATGCGGTAAGTTTGTCGGTGCGCTCTCAGCCGACATGATTACGACGAAACGGAGGATGGATGCGAGAGAAAGGCCCTGAAGTATGCCTCTTCCTCCAAGCTTATATTGTCGCAGTTCTCCAGGTTCATTTTACCCGTGGGAACTCCGCCATGTCATATGCAGCGTGATCCTCGCCCCTATGAGTTGCGCTGTGTGAGGCGTTGAGGCGAATCCACCGCCAGCCTCATCGCCAACTTCGATGACTTAGAATAAGTTCCGGCAAGGATTGTCACGCTTTCAAAGTTACATCGCACCATGGCGAGCACGCCACCGGGGATTCGGTATACCGGGATGGCCCCAGGGCATCTTTGCTTCTTTGCTTGCCTAATAACTATGACAATGATCGGTATATCCCGGTATGGGGTCGAAATGCCAACCTCTGTTAGAAAAGTTCACACTAATACGAGCCTGACTTTTGAGAGGGCTACACCGTTTTCAGCTTTGAGCTGACTTCAAGTAAAGTTTGGGCTCATTGCGCGATACCGAAAGGAAGTTTCCATAGGTCGAGGGGCTGAGTGCTGCTTGTCCTCGTAACCTACTACACGAACATGTAACCCTATATTATGGCTTGCCAGACTATATATAGAGAGGACTCTCTATAATGGGGTGAGCTAATTGACTACAGGGCTGTTATTAGTACGGTCCTACTATAGGGCCCCGAGCCAAGTGTCCAGTGTTACTATTCCTGCTTTTTGGGCACCTTCTCCGGCTTATGTACAGAGCTTGAAATGCTTTGTTGGCGCTATTTGAGGCGTAACCTGCTAGCTAGCACAAACCGGGCCGGGGGGGAGAATCACCTGGACGAATTTTGGGGACTTGTTGACCGAACCAGCAAGGGGGGGGGGGGGGGGGGCGTATTGACGTGAAGGGAAAGGGCGCATAAGGAAGTCGCTAGGGTTGTTTCGCCTTTCGTCATGTTAGTACGAGAGTCTGTAAGAGGATCTACACAGTCGAGAAAACTGGCTGAAAGTGCTAGACACCGACACCAACTTGTTTGACAGTAAACCTGGCCTACACTCTCTGCGTGCATGTAACAATTATCACCATGGTCTCCTTCTTACTCGTCCTAGGAATAGTCGTCGTCTTTATCCCAGTCGCTGTAGTGTCCTTCGTCTCCATCATCATTGTAGTGATATGTATCATCTTCTGCCTCGCCATAGAAACCTCCCTCTTCCTCGTGGTAGCACCCATCCGCTTCTCCATCCGAATCAGAGTCCAAGTCTTCTTCGGATTCCTCGCCCATCAAGTCGGCCCTATACGGGAGAGAACTTTCCTCGGAATGCGGCACGTATTTCCCCTTGTGCGCATGTTTGAATAGCTTGTAACGTTGTTGTGCGTCGTCATCGCCCGGACTGAGATCACGATGTTGTTTAGCCAATTTCTTCAACTCTCGAAGAATGCGGCGCAGTCCATTTTGTCGCTCCTCTTCTGCTACTGTAGTAAATTGTTCCAGTCAACGCATTGCCTTACTAATTGGAACATCATGAGGCTCACAATAAGGATCGTGAAACATGCTTTCATATTCGTCGATGTGCATGTCGATTTGGTCAAAAATTGCGTTGACGCTGTCATTCGGGTGGAAATCCAGCGGGAATTGGTCGTCGTTATGTGCGGATAGATCAAACCCCTCGGCGCCATATGTGTCGTCCGCGAAGCTGTGATCTCCACTGTCGTGGTCCAAATTGTTTGTATACATTGTGTGACGTGCAAGTGCGGAAGACTGACAAGCCTTGGTCAATTGATCTTGTGAAGGACTAAGGGGGCAATAGCCTGAGATGTATCAGTGTCGCAGGAGGTATATGTGACTTTAAGCTCCGACAAGGATCTTCGTCGCCCGTATAAATAGGGACTAGCGGGTGTGTAGCGTTACCCCCGCAGCTTACTCCATACTTAGTTTGCGGCCCCGCGTTTGTCCACCCACAACCCGCCTGATCTAGCAACGTAACATCGCTTCACAAGCGCTGGCGCCCATAAGGTGTGGAGTGATGTCGCGTGTTCTATGTCGATCAAGCGGGTCTACTACAGTAAGATACCCTATGAGGATTAGTATAGCCGGATACTCGCATCCCCGAAATTGAGGATTTCGGAAGGTTTCGGGGAGACCGTTGGGACGGCATGACACCGGTCACCGTGATGTAGTCCATACCTTACAGCAGGCAGCTCTCTCTCTTAGTTACATACATGACATGACGTGGCTCCCTACACAACGCTACCATGCATGACTACACCATCAATCAAGTGGGCCACCACGTCTAAAGCTCAGCCGCTCCCTATAGTTAGAACCAGGACACCTAGTACTAGCTGCGTGGCTGAGTGAGATCGATACGCTTGAGTGCCGTACAGGCTGCTGGTTTATAGCAGCCCGAAAATGAAGATAGCACGGTAAGATACTTGCCAGAGAGAGGCGCAATCTGTGGACTGGAAAGGCTCCAGCCGCTCCCGCATGGATTCAGACAATGTTTTGTGGACCTCCTCCCATGGTCTCCCTGCGTCGTCTGATGAGCCGGCATTGCATGATTGGCAAGAGAAGCAACCGATGCGCGATAAGCTTCCTCTACCGACGCAGAATTTGAATATTACTTGGTAAGCTTGACTTATATCTCGTTCTCATACAATGCTCGGCTGTTCTGGCAGACCTTGAGGGACGTCCTTACTACCGACTTAGACAGAGGAAGGGGTTGTTGTCCGCACAAAGGTGGCTTTCAAGGATGTCGACTTCTCTTTGAAGGATTTGATGGCGCCTGGTGCCGAAGATGGAATCGCTGATTAGGCCTCGAAGAAAATCGCCGGCGGTGGAGATAAAGGGAAGAGGGAAGAAGCCCGATTCATCAAGATGAGCGCTTAAAGTCCCCAAAAGACCACGTCGGAAGTCTTCATTTGGTCCAAGAGTGGGACATACTGACCCAGACGGCATGTTCCTCGTTCGACCAAAGGTTCAGGCTCGTTCCAGATCTCGTGTCAACTCTGGCGTTAAGATTGTAAAAGCAGACTTCGATTTTGATAGGGGCTCTGCCAGATTTGTTGGTGTTGTTGGGGAGTATCTCTCCCATCGAGGCGGTGGCGATGGAGTAAACTACGAGGAGCGATCACCACAGGACTTCTCGGAAGGAGGTGGCCGGCACAACGCCCCACGGAATCACGGTACCCCTGAGGACTCGGATGAAGATTTCGAGGGCGAAAACGATACGATGTTGAAGGCCGAAACGCGAGGCTATAAGACCGCCAGGAAAGATATCAAGAAAGATTGCAAGACTGCGATCGAGGAGACGGAAAGAGCGGTCGAGGAAGAAGTCAAAGCATTGTCTTATCGGGACCGGACATGTCATTCCAGATCTGCACAGCCTGTCCAGCTGGATGTCAGATCATACATTGAATCGCGATATTAGATTGTCGTTGGCATTACTACTTCAGTAGCTGAAGCACTGAACAACGCAGAAATTCGTAGTCGGACTTCATCTTACATCAGCTAGCCATCTCGACCAGAACGTGATCAAGAGTCTTAAATTGAAGCAAAGTCTGGACGAGCTACGGCGTGGGTCTTCAGTCAGCCCAAACCTTTGCGACTCGGATATATCTTCTGACTCTGATTCCGATTCTGAGCGTCCGTTCAAGCCCATGCTCGGATCAGAGTCAAGCATGAGAAGGAAAAAGGCCAAGACAGAACACATTATACCGATACCACGAACAGAGAATGTCCCGCAGACACAGCCCTACGAAGGACGAACATCAACAACGGGTGATCGTGCTCGTGAGCGTTTCCACCTTCACCAGGAGAACTTCGTCACCCGAAGAGGAGAGGATCTGGAACGAAGGGAAGCTGTTCTGCTCCAACGCAAGATGGATGTGCTGGCGCGGGAGAGAGCTCTTCACCGTCGCGACCCCTCCACTGAACCTCGAAACCCGTCCTACGAATCTAAATACCGAGGCCCTTCGATCAAGGTCACCCGAGCACAAGACTCAGCGGAGCAAGAAGAGCGAAGGTATGATGAAGAGCAAAGGCATGGTGAGGAGGTGGTGTTTAATCGTCCAGAGCAACCCGGTCCAAGTGTTAGAAGAGCTGGGTGCCATACTGGACCGTCGTATTCCGAACAATATTACTAGTCAGATAATGGTAGGCCACAAAGATCTAATGTTCTATATAGTGAGCAGGATATCAGGCGGAGGAATCCAAGGGGCTCAGATGATAATGAGGATCGGTAGTAGGACATTGTTTTCTAAAGGATGTGAGATATTCTGGTCCAACCCGTTACCAGATGTTGACAAAATGGTCGCCCGTGCGCGCCTGGTAGGAGGGATCAGCCACGAAACGGGGTGTCGCAGCGTACCTCCAGCTGCGCCTGCGGTGAAAGAAGTCGACATCGGATCCAGCAAGGCCAGCAACCGGTCCGGTCTTGACCTTTTTCTTTGAGAAGCCATTGGCATCAGCTCAGGGCGAAGAGTCCGAATTCAGCGCGATGACCCCAGGTGATGTCAAGTGCAAGTACTTGTTGGTCGCCTCAGCGTCCTTGCTGGTTGTGATCTTTTATGCTTCAATGTCTTTTTCCTCGGCCAAGAGTGCTCGGTCCGGGAACTTGATGTCAAGAGTGCACTCACCACTCTTGAGGATGTCCAACTCATGGGAGTTATTCATAATGGAGGGTCGACTCGCGTTGTTAAGCCCGGTAATGATGTTGGCTGCTATTTCAGTGTCACCATATGCAATGTACCGGCCCTGTACTGACCGAGGTGGTTGAAGTACGCGATGGTAATGACCTCGCCGGGGGATCTCCTTGTGGACAGAGGCTTTATTGACTTTGTATGCGTCTTGGATGATCATGTCACGGTATGCCGCAACTATGTCTTTGGGATCATCGAGTTCTTCTTCGAATTCAAGGATAATACAGTCGCAGACCCAACCCCGGATCTTCTGGTGGCTTTCTTCATCTTTCCTCCACGTCAATCTGGTATTCGTCAGACGCGTCCAGGTGATCGGACTTGGCGGGCTTCGTCTTGATGATTTCTTCGGCACCATTGAGGATTTCAAACGCATGGGCCATTCTGGCACCGCGTTGGAAGGCCCTCTTCCAGGGTATGATGTCGGTTTGTGTTGGACTCATATGAATTGAATTGTCACTATTTGCTATGAATTGCGCTATCTCAGGTGTTAACCACCGTGTGCGAAAACGCAGTGCACGTGACCGCACCAAGGATCGCAGGCCGAGGTGCAACAGTTTGGCCTTTGCAACTTCTATCCTGGCCTCTGGCATAATGCTTGAGACTAATGGTCTAGCCGATAGCGGAGGCCTTTCCTGAATTCCGTCCCACCCACGTCACTTTACGGAGCCAAACCGATGCATATTAATTTTTGCTGGGCGCAGCTTGTGCTGTAGATCTCGTCCTCGAGTCTCGACCATTTTCTGCTATCACTGACCCTGGTTTCTCCTCGTATGGACTACAGCAACTAGCCAACACTTTCTTTGCGTCCGCGCGACCCGCGCTTCATATTGCTCCCTTTACCCACCGCTTCTTCGAGCACAGCATCCGCAATGACAGACCCCTCAACCACCCCGTCACCACCATCCCTCTCCCTCCTCCACACGCTGCACCATCCCGGCGCCGGCTCTACGCGCTCATGGCAATCCCTCCCGCACCCGGATTCCTCCATTCCGCTCCTAGCAACTGCGTCCGCCGACAGAAGCGTCAACATCTACTCGTTGAGAGATTTCTCCCTCATCTCGACAATATCCGGCGGGCACAAGCGCAGCGTAAGAACCGTGGCGTGGAAGGATTTCGGCCGCCCGAAGAAGAATGGCAGAAGGAATCCAGTCGTGTTGGGAACGGGCAGCTTCGACGCCAATGTCGGCATATGGGTTTGGAATGACGAGCGGCGGCGCGCACAACTCGGGCTCGAAGGCGAAAGTGCTCAAATAGGGGATTCCAATGCCGCGATGTCCGACGATGCTTTCGAGACGGATATGAACGAGGACGCGGAAGAATGGCATTTCAGCACCCTCCTCACAGGTCCGGACAGCGAAATCAAATCCATTGATTTCAGCCCGCCGCACTACCCTGCGAATATTCTAGCAACGAGTTCGCGAGACAAGAGTGTTTGGATCTGGGAAGAGGTGGAGCCGGAGGAGTGGGAGACCATTGCCGTATTGAGCGAGCATACCGGCGATGTGAAGTGTGTGGGATGGTGCACGGGCGCGAAGAGGAGGAAGGTCCAGAAACGGAGAGCGGTCGTGGGGAGGCAAGAAAATGGGGATAGGGATGGGGATTTCGAGATGGGCAACGGGGCCGACGGACACGTTAATGGTCTGTTTTCACCGACGCAAAATGGGAGTGCAGAGGATGAGGAAGACGAGATCGTGGGAGCTCGCCCCATCCTCGCGTCTGGGTCCTACGACGATACAATCCGTCTGTGGCGCGACGTGGAAGAAGAAGGGGACTGGATCTGTGTGGCCGTAATAGCTTCGCACACAGGCACAGTATGGGATCTGAAATGGGAGGGCCACATCAACTACTCATTACTCAATGTCCCCAGCGACGCAACGGCCGAGGAGGAGGATGCCGTGATCCGAGCCTTCGAGACGCAGTGGCAGCCACGTATCGTTTCCTGCTCCGACGACTTGACCGTCCGCATATGGCGGAGAGAATTGAGTGTTGCGGAGAAGGAGAGACGGCGGCAGCAAGGCCAGACGGGGGCATCGACCACAACTGCTGCGCCAATGGGGTTTGCGTCGAGCAGAATACCCTCCGTGATACGACCCATGAGCGCGATGGAAAACTGGGTCGAGGACGCAATCCTCCCGCAGGCTCACGTACGGAGCGTCTACGCGGTAGATTGGTCGAAACGGACAGGCCTGATAGTCAGTTGCGGTGGCGATGGGACGATCGCCGTGTACAGAGAGGTGCCGGAGCCCGAGGCTGCGACCGGGCAGGAAGGGGGAGATGTTGTTATGAATGGAACGGCAGGTCTATCCGCTGAGCATGGGACGGCTGAAGAAAGCGAGCCGTACAAGCTGTATAAGTCGAAGTGGGAAATCGTGGCGCTGATGGAAGGAGCGCACGATGAATACGAGATAAACCACGTCTGCTGGGCGGAGAGGAGAGACAACGGTCGACGCTTTGATGGCGAGGAGATTCTTGTGTCTACAGGCGACGAAGGCGCCGTCAGGATATGGACCTTGCCCGAGGATTTGATGAGGGATGTGCAATAAATGATGCCTGTACATGAATGAGAACCAGGAGCATATTCAACCCATTCGTGAGTCTCGAGGTTGGTATAGAACCTCGACCCAGAAGATGCTGTCTTCCCAGACCCCCCCCCATAATTGCTTGTGCCGCGTCCAGCATGTCATGCCATTGTGCACATTCGAGATTCCCGCGCTGATGCAGCTGATGACAATGCTGCTCTTTTCGCTCCGCGCAACCCCCTTTTCACACCCATCCACCAGGTCCGGCAGTATCACCCCTTCACATTCACACCATCCACCAATCAATACCTCCCACTCGACATTCGATCTTGATATTTTTTAAGTTCCAAATTCTGCCAACAATATCCTCTCGGGCTCAGGTCAAACTAGCACCGGCTAGGGGCAGGTTCGAGACGAGTTGTGACGCCAACCCTCAACACCTCCGTTCGAATCCCGTCTCCAGCACTGCCGACGATATCGATCAATTCAATTTGCGCCTCCTCGAGTTCCTCCTTCATCTTCGATCTTCGACCTTCGACCAACAACAGGAAACAAAGGGTGGATTTAAGGAACCAGGCCCAGAAATAACACAATGTTTGCATACTTGACAAGTCAAATCGGCGGTTTCAACCGTGAGATTGGGAGTAGACCGGGCCTGGCCGACCCGGATATAGCCCTATCAACAAAGATCCAAAAAAGAAAAAATTTGCCTTCAACCTCCAGTTCGAATGGTGGTTGTGGCAGACTTTTTGTTTCGGTTTGCTCGAGTCACCTGTAGTGTGTTAGTTTGGTGCAGGGAGAAATTCACTTGTTGCCAAGAAGGGTGCTAGGGGAGCTGAATAGATTGATAGCACTGTGCCACTCTTAGTTGCTTTAGTTCTAAGCTCATCCTTCGGCGAGATATGCCTCCTTCCTAAGTTGCTTCGCTGCTTTGCGGGCCTGGTTCATACTCCCACCCAGCAACTCAAGTTGTTGAGTTCTTTCGGCTAGGGCATCTTCCGTCACGTCGTCCAAGATGAATCTTCCCATCTGGCCGCTCCTCCACCGTTGAACAAACTGCAGAGCCGAAGATTCGAAATCTGGTAGGCCGCCCTTTTTTAAACGGCCCTGTCTCCGCGCGAGACCTTCCAGAACGGTGAAGATATCGTTGGTTGGCTCTGAGAACATATTGTACAGTTTTGGGTCCCGCAGGTTCAGGTGGTACAGAAGGTAATCCGCAATGGTTGTGGGCGGGATGATGGTGTCTTTGACACTTCCGCACAGAGCGAGCTTGAGCATGCTTTCCGCATCAGGAACATACGGAACGAACACGCCGGGCGTATCGAGCATGTACACGGCTTCTCGACCATCCTCGGCCTCTATGATCTTCACGTCGCTCCCAATCTTCCTCGTCACGCCAGGCTGATCACCCGTCCTGGCAGCCTTCTTCTTCCCCAGGCTCACGTTGCGTAGCGCATTTAAGAGCGACGACTTGCCCACGTTGGGCATGCCCACGACCATGAGACGCGTGCCGAACAAAGAGGTCGATGCGTTGGCGTGGGCGCGTGCAAAATCGAGGACCTTGTTGATCGTGGCTCGCGCCTTGATGTCCGTGAAGAATGATATCGATGGGGCGTCCCATTTCTGGATAACCCTCTCCCTCTGGCACACGTGTCAGCATTTTAAGACCAAGCCTCCTGCTAGACCTCTCCCCGCACCTGCTTGTCCTCGTTCGTGAGATTGCTCCCCAGGTCTTGCTTGGTGTAGACGATCAACCGTGGGCGCTCGCCGAGATTCGCTTCGAACATGGGGTTGCGGGACACGACAGGTGTACGGTAGTCGCGACACTCGATGACAAGGTCGATCTGCGACACCATAGACTTCATTTTCGACAGCCCCGCGGCGTGATGGCCTAGGTAGTAGGATCTAGGAATGGACCCCAGGTGCGGATACACCTGGCGCGGGATGAACGCGCCCATCGTAAGTTACGGATGTCGGGGCTCCAGTTTGTGGATGGCTGGGCCATTGTGCTCACTTGGTCTTCTCGGTGTGCGGACGTAAGAGCATCAGGACGGTGAAGGGGAATAGAACAGGCCGTTGAGGTCAAATTCGACGGCACATAGTACGTCGAAGTGGACGCAGCCGAGGACCGGATACGGTGGAGCAGAAAGACAATCGATTTCATATTCATCTGGCGCGAGTCTGACCCTCCTTCTTCTTCCCAAACAGCTGCATGTAAATTTTAACAGTACAAGTCCAAAAAACCGTCGATCAGGCCGGAGTTTCTCTTCTTCTCCCCCCAGCCACCGTGTTGTGGCGGTATACGGTCGTTCGTACTTCTCTACCGGATGCGCTTCTGGCATTGGATGGAAGACCTTCGCCCTGGATCAACGCCCGGATGACTGACTATTAAGATTTCTCTGTCGTCTGGCCTGCAGGCTTCACTGCCTTGCTACTAGCTGCAAGATGCGTCGTCACTGCCACGACCTCTAGTTTCTCCGCTAACAGCGTCGGCTTCAACAAGTAAGCCTGTCGTCGAGCGCCCTGGAGTAACGAGCATGAGGCCCCGATAGTATCCGGCTTCCGATACCCATCAATCCACCATCTGGACGTCTTCTTCGCGTCGCATGGATTGGCCGACTGGGTGGCTACTGGTCCGCCTTGTCCATCCACGTAGGCAGTGCGTCATAAGGCACCTAGCTCGCGCTCCTCTCCTTTCCCCAGCTCATTGAGCACAAGGACCATCTCCTGCAGATTCTAATATTCAAAGTGAAGGTACATTGCAAGCCGCAGCAGGAGAAACCGTGCAACTACTTCTCACCGCAACAGTTGCTTCAACGAGCGTGAGGCCTTCAATTGCGTATAATTGGTGAATATGACTTCCACAACTCAGTTGTCAATTCAAGGCGCATGGCCTGTGGACATTCATAACACATTGCAACAGACCTGCAGACGTTTTGTCCACCTGCGGACCACAAGACCGAATCGAGGAAACAGGCACGGAAGAAATCACTGTGCTGCCGGACCTCCTGCTGGCAAGCACGACAGATGTTGCTTCTGATCATGGTCAGGCCAAGACTCCTCTCGCTTGTCATCTCTCTGGCAACAGTCTGTGCGAGGTGGGAGTTGCATCGGACACGCTATCTGTTGCTGGCATCAATGGAACCGAAGCTCGTGCTTATGGGCAATCCTAGCATCAACACTGGAGAGCGCGCAAGTGTAGCACGGTAACAGGACCGCCTCAGTGGTAATGACGGTGTGGTGCTCATTGTTACACTTCGTGAAGAAAAGGGATCCTGGAGTTACGACTCGCGGTTACTGCGACTTTGCCCCAAAGCCCCCAGGCCACACAACGGTATGACGTGACTTCTCTAATGCTGTTGCATCGTTTCCTGCGCCAGAAAGCTATGGACTGGAAGCTGAGATATGGCGGATGCTGTTGGCGATGTTATCGATATGTTGATTTTGCAACATGCTCCACCCTGCAAGGCTGGAGGAGCTATTTGAGGGGGGAACCCTCATTGAGATACGTTTACGCCCAAGAGCTTGACCAGCGCGCTTAGAAAGCTATAGAACAATACCACTGGCTACGGAAGCCACCCGAAATTGCAATGCATCAAATGCTGCTACTTCCTCGCGACCAGTCCGCTTCCCAAGCAGTATCCCACAGCCGCGTCAGAGACGACGTCCCACGATGAGCAGGCTGGAAACAAATCGGCAAGTACCCGGGGAGTGGTAGCCACGTGTGGCATGCCCCTAATTGGATAGCAAGCATACCTGATGTTGCACAGGATGTACAACCTAGGGCATGCCCGTTGCTTCGAGAACTCGACCAGGCCACACAGACGGAAGCGGTCGTTACACATGGAAAGCCCCGGCCTGGAAAAGGCGTGTCTCATACGCGGTGCAAACATGTCGCACCTTAGAGTGTCCAGGCGTACCAGGCTTGCCGGCTCACGGGCTCGCTTGACTTGCGGTGCTGCCCACCCATCGTATTGCCTGAAGGCCAAAGCCAAACCCGGGATAGATTTGCCCGAAAGAGGAACAATCCAAGATGGCGAATCTCCGGGGCCGTGGGGTGGGCGCCGGCCAATCACGACGCGCCCCGCGAATCAAATCGTTATCTTGGTATCAGGCGCGCGCTAAACCTATTCAGGCAAGGCTGTCCGTGCGGCCAACCGCAGGACTTTCGCATTTCGACGACGACTTGCCCTTGAGCGTATCTGCGATCGAGGTCCAGTCAAGCGCATTGGATGTTGCCTCCGCTGGCCGATTCGCCGGCTGATCCTGCGACTGGCCTGCTGCGTGGAATCAAGCAGCTTGCCCGATGGCCATGTCACGAACCGCTGCGATCACCCCTCGACAGCGCTTTCGGTCGGTACATGTCAAGCTGTCCTGTCTCGGCTGAATGGCCAGAAGAGCAGGCTCTTCTCGACCGTGTCTACCGAGGACTTCTCCTTCTCCGACCCTCCCATAGGCTGTGGGTTTTACGGTAGCTTCTGAAAATGGACCCTGCTTGCTCTACACCCTTTTGAGCTCACTTCTCCCTCGAACAGACATCATCATACTCTTTCAACTTCCCATCCACCGCAATCGTCGGGGTCCATTCTTTATCACTCCCTTCGGCTCTCCTGCGACCTTGTTATACAATCAGATCCTGTCTTGCCACCGTCCTAGACATTCCTTAGCGTCTGGTGGTGTGACTTGACCGATTGTGTTTCTGCTGGCATTTTGTCCTGTTCGGGAGATCTTCAAGCTCCGCAATCATATTTATACCATCAGCCGCTTTGCTGTGCCTTACATTGATTGTCGACGGCTCTCCTTGGCTTCATGTTCTTCGGGTGACATACGTCAGCGGCTATTTTCAGTTGTGACTGTCAGTGCTGAGAAACGGTGTCACAACTTCACCCTGGAACCGTCAAGGCCTTTCTGCATCAGCTGTAAGAGACCGGTCTGAGCTCGCCCGCCGCTGTACATAAGCTCGCAAGATCCCGACGCGTCAACAACGTTCTACCTTGAGTGCTCAGAGATGGCTTCGTTCGTGGATGAGCGGACTCTCCTCTATGCAGGGCTCGCTGTGTGTGTTACCGTCATCACATATCTCAGTCTCAGTCAACGTCAGAAAGAAGTTGTCTTCAGCAGGTTGATCCTGCGAGGTCGCCGATCATCAAGTGCAGATACTCCTCCTCGATCACTCTCGCCAGAAAAGGTCCCCGACAACTCACAACCGAAGTCATCCGAATATGTCAACACTTTCCCGCCTCTGACCAGAGAAAATATCCCAGAAGCAGCTGCCGAGCTACCAGAGGATCGACGCAAGGTGTTGGAGACTTCCAGCTTCAATGAGAAGACGTGGACCAAGTCCATTCTCGGGTTTGACGACGACTTCCGCAAGGCTGACCCCGACAAGTACATCTACACTGGCTACAAAGTTAAGGAGATCCGCGCCTTAGGAGATTTTCCCAACTATTCTGCCCTGAGCGGTGTACCACTTCCACAAGCCTATCCTGAGCATGACATCAACAAGGCCTTGCCACGGCCATATCGACCATTCCGCTGGGCCTATCATCAGACCATGTGTGAGTATCAACGAATAAATTCTACATGTGGCTTCGACTAACTAACCCCGGACAGCACTGACCAAGCTCGAGCCTGACTGGTGGCTTGAGTTGGAAAACACCTATGTCGCCCGGATTAATCAACGCAAAAAGCTGTACGCCGAACACGGCGAAGCTGTTCTGCAATGGCTCCCCGGCTCAGAGCTAGCGTGTAAAGAATTAATGGAGATGGCGCTTCAATTCCTTTGCGCCCGCTATCCTCAATACTTTACGCTCCACGCCGACAAGAAGACCTTCGAGAACAGGATTCTCGGCACAAAGCAGGACGTCTCGGCCAAGCATCCCTTACTCGTCCTGTTGGACAATGTTCCTGAAGACTTTGCGATTACGCTGCGGAATCCGGAAACTGGGTACTATCATTTCCGCGCGGGAATGATCTGCTCGGCTCTGGGCTGGAACGTGGGCACCAAAATCGGAATGCAGCTGTACCAAATTCATGCCCCCATTCCAGACTATAAGGAGAAGATGCAGTTCAGCATGGACCGGTACGTTAATCCTTGATGGATACATGAGGGCGCGGAGATTGCTAACTTCGTGCTACAGCTTCTTCAGCAAAATGCCGGCTTCCAAACCCATCCAGCGCGGCTCCTGGGGCCTCGAAGTCGACCAGCCTCTGTACATGCCTCCCGGCGACCCGCACGAGAAGTACCGGGACTTCCAATCGCCCGACCTCGACCTCTCGCGCATCCACCTGCGCGTCGACTGGCAAACCCTACGCCGCCTTCCCCTCTCGGGCGGCATCGTGTTCAATTTCAAGGCGCTATTCACGCCTATCACCGAGTTCCGCGACGAACCGTACATCCCGAGTCTGGTGCTGAAACTCCTCAAGGAAGGCAAAGAGAATCTCATGAAATACAAGAATACCTGGCACGTCGAGCACGTGGTCATCCCCGCCATGGAGGAGTATGAACGCGAGCAGATCTCCAAGGGCATCGTGGAGAAGGACTGGCCATGCCACACTTTGGACGAGAGCCCCTGGTTTCCGGACTGGAGGGAGAAATGGGAGAGGCAACAAGGCTACGCGCCCAGAGAATGAGATTTTTCGACCGGTTTTTGTTTTACGGAGCATCGCGAAATGGAAAAGCCGCGGCCGTTCCTTGGTAGAAGCATCGAACGGCCCCAGTGCCGGAGAGCGTGCGAGAAAGAGGAACTTCCTGCCCGAACGGTACCCGTCAGGCCACGAAAGACTCCCGTCCCGACTATACCGGCCGTCTCAGAACCGCATCGCATCGCATCGCATCGCATTGGCTCACACATTACATTACGCATCACATACAGTATATCTCACACCACCTATAACTCATAGCAAATTACCCATCCAAGACAGCTGGTCCCCTTTCCCAGACGAGGCAGCCACATGTCTTGCTGAGCTCTTAGATTCAAATCGTCCTACGCCTGAGAAGGGGCCCGACCCAGCATCGCAGATTGTGTATCTAGTCTGTAGTCCGCACTAAGCGTAGGCTCCATACATCTCTCTCCCCATCCATCCCACTCGTATAATCGGACATGGATCACCATTCCAGCCCGTAGAACTTCGTCTCGCCGTTCCATCAATCACATCCAGCTCGCACGAGCGAGGAGATCTGTCTGCCTCTGCGTGCTCTGCCTTGCCTCTGCGTGCTCTGCCTGCCTCTGCCTCTGCGGAAGATTCTTCGATTCCATCGCGCCCATCCCATGCCCGACCACTCGCACTATACTGAGACAACATGATTGGTCGGGCTTATTGCGCATACGAGTACATACCGAGGATTCAAGTACTCCGTGCACACCTACGGAGCGACGCAACTGGTCCGAAGGGTCTAAGTGGCCTCAGACAAGTATTCGTACTTCGCACTCGTACGAGTACTCGTTAGGCGCGGCTGGTGGCCTCAGTGAGAAGGGAGATGGGAGACTTGAGATCTGCATCGACAAACGTCACTGCGAATGAGTCGTGGCTCGATTGCGCATGTGATAATCGGTCGGTCGAGGAGGACCCTGACCCTTGAACGCTGCCGCCCTGACGCAACTCGACTCGACTCAACAAAATGCTATCTCCGTATCTATTTCTCCATCTACATCCACCGCCTTGGAAAGTGCATTTATTTACGGGGTGAATATTTGTGTGTGTGCGTTACGAGGAGAGGTGCACAGAAACCAGAACTCGACACTCACACCTCATAACCGATACTCAGAACTCGGGATCGACATCTCAAGGTTCTGGATCTGTGCGAACGATACGAAGTGGCCTAGCCTTTAATTTGAATTGGATCGGTGTTTCTACCTCTCTCTGGGTTGATTAACGGCATCAGCCGTATTATCGTCATTACTCAATTCGATCGGTCAGTCGGTTGACTTACATTCAACTCTCAATATGGACTCCAACACTGCTTCCCTGCTCGACCTCCCCGCCCATTATGGCCTTAAAGTCTCGGACATGGTGCACTTTCGGACCAAAGACACCACATCCTCGAATTCAGTCCATCCGTGCGAGGATGTCACCGCCGGAGCCGGCATGCTTCTCGTGGGCAAGATCATCGACGCATTGCGGCACTGGGAGGCGCACGGGATCTACACCGAGGAGGATATTGCCAAAGTAGGTGCCCTCGTGACGAGCAATGTGAAGACGGTCCATTCTGCGCAGGTCCGCGATGAGATTCAAAGAGTCATCGGCGCGGCCTCTGAGGGTTCTCCATCTGCGTGGGATGTTCCTCGCTTGGCGGTCGAATTCCTGCTTAGGGGATTACTTGACACAGATGTCGCGCGGGACAGCGTCGTACATGTGAATTCGAATGAGCCGGTGGTGCTGGTGAATTTGGATGGGGACAAGGCCGAGCAGATGGATCCCCAAAAGAGGGACATGTTGAACTATGTCGTGGATATCGCAACGACGGAGTTGCGGAGCAGGTGGAATGTTTGGCCTGTAAGAGTTTATGGGGGCTGTTGTCTTCCGATGTCGACGCCAGGATATGGTCAAGGAGCAGGAGATGGCGTCTCCGTCCCAGGATTCTCGATCACATTGCTAAACGTGGTGAATACGGATATTGGGGGACCGAGCATGCCACAGTTGTTAGATGCGCCATGTGATGCTACCGAATGGAGTCGGATCATCAGGAAGGAACTCTGGCGGGAACGTGAGTTGGTGAGCCGGGAAGATGATGTGTTCGTTTTCGACCGGCTGGATTCAGACGCGGACAACGCATCTGAACAGTCGTTGGCAAGTGAAGATCATGATGACGACGAATCTGTTGGATCGGATGCTCCAAGACTGGCGATCTTGAATAGTCCTCCACAGGTAGCTTCTGCTTCGCCGGATCAGGAGCTTGAGTTGGGCGAGTTCGTCAAAGGCGGTGAGGATGATCACCAGGAAGTACCGACAATTGAAAACTCCCCGGGACACGAGAACCAAGCTCCAGCACCAGATGATAATCCAGCCGCAAACGACGGTGATACCGAGGCAGGAACTCAGGAACAAGTCACTCCCCAGGACATCCCATTGCCAGAGCGACGCATTGAGCATCCAACCTGGAATCGGCGTGACGACAGCACATCGTTACTTGACTTGATCAAGGCTCAAGCATCGATGATCGCGCCGTTTGGGACAGAGACTGCAGGCCATGGAGTTACCGATGTGGAAGGGAATGTAGCCGAGTCGAGCGCAAAAGGCGACGAGGCCGACGTGAAATCCGCAAAGATCGAGACGGACAGCAGCCCTGAAGTGGCCGATCCTGCAGCTGCGCAGACGCAAGAAGAGTCTCCTGGCGACGATGAGTATGTGGTCGTTTGAGATCATAGCTTCGCCCATTTGGTTTTCATGAAAGATATTGGAGATAGCCTTTCTTTCGTCCGCGCCGTTCAATCACTGTATGATCTGCTCCTTCCTCGGCTTCCACTCCGACTCCTACTCTCGCTCCTACTCCTGCTACTCCTCATTGACCTGGGACTTTTGCCGTTTTCGCTGGCAGTCTCATGCGCCCTCACATCTTCCATCAGATCATCTTGATCACCATTCTCTTCCTCTTCCATGGCATCCAATTCGGCCTGCAGAGGACTGACTCTCTCTTCCAGCTGGTCTAGATCTTCCAGCACCTGTCTTGCTGGCAGTTTCCACAAAGTCGTTCCGCACACTCTGTCCTTGGTGAGTAGATTATCCACAAACTCGTCCATGTGTATCAGGATGTATTCCTCTTTTCTCCGCTGTCTCAATTTCCTCGAGTCCTCAAGAAATGGTTCCAGAGTCTTGTATACATCAGCCGGGTTGAATGTGAGGCGCACATAGAAAGCTGCCAGAGCGCGAAGGTATTTCCACTCTTCACCCCCATATTGCAGATATTCCAGAACGATTTCTCGATCAGGCACCAACGTGAGTAGTTTGAATGCCAGACAGATGAAGGGTGTGGGTTTCATGGCGACACCGTATGTGCCGCCTATGTATGTGAGCTCCACTGCTCGATCGCAGAGAGTAGCTGCGTTGAGGCCGAAGCATTGTTCTTTCCAGTACAGGGAGTCCGTGATGCGGTCGCGCATGGCGGTTTCGAGGAGGAGAGCCGGGTTTTGGCCCCGGATGAGGGGCCCGCTGTATCCGCGGTTATCGAGCGTGTTGGAGGCATCGGCGCGGTGGGTCATTGTGAATATCTCGTAGTTTTATGGGGGAGTGAGTGATCAGGACGAGTTGTGCCTGGAACAATTCTATCGAAGCCCGTGATTTGCCGAAGATATCCCGCGAGGAACGACGTCATGGCAAGGCTGGTTGTCCCGGGCGACGAGGCTGTCAACACAGAAGCTCAACTGTCAGAGGGACGGCATCTTGCATATGCGACCCGCATCCCTGGGTGCATTGAAGATTGTCCCGAACCTAACTTTTCGGTAAACCAAGAAACCAAGACCAGCCACAGCCCGAGGAAGTGCCACAAGGAACCATCGCTGTGTACGAGGAAGGTTCAAGGGACTTGGTCATCGGCAGCAGAACGGAGGAGCAGGGAGCAATCTCGCCGCCATGGTCCTTCTAACTTCATCGACCGTATCTGCTATTGTCTCTGGAGGAGTTGTTTGCTTGTTCACCTTCCTGCTGTTTCTATCCGGATATGTGCTACAACAGCAATCAGTCCGGTCGATTCAGGAAGCCATCCGAAGACCGCCCGAGCCGCAGCCCGTGCCAACTTTACCGCCTCAATTTCGACAACCTGAAAATGAGTCGGTTGGGGTCGTACTCGAGCAGCCTCGAGAGGGTGTGGAGTCCGTCGTTGGAAGTCGAGGCCCGTGGACGGACTCTATGCAAGTACGAGTGGTTGAGGAGCAGAACCCGAGGAAGGAGTCGCCACCTCAACGACTCGCATATGTATTCACCCTTGAGGAACCGTCGCATCTCTGTTCGGCACTTCTCTTCGCCAAACAGCAACGAACAGCAACTCGACTGCCAGAAGAGCCGTCGATCGTCCTGCTTTATCCGTCAACGTGGGAGTCGGAATCGTCCACGCTGTTCAATTCAGCATTGAAATTTATGCGGGATGTCCAAGAGCTCTATGAGATCGTCTATCATCCCGTGCAGATACACGACGCTTGGAACACTCGGGCCCTGCTCCTTGGGGAGCTTCAGTGGGGAAGGTGGGAATATGATCAGGCACTATACTTGCGCTCACCAGGAATGTCTCTTGACATCGAAGCTCTGGATAATACTCTGGCATTCTCGGATACAAAACAGTCATGGGCGCCCTTGAACCCCTCGTCTGGAGATAATCCTGAAGTTCTCCTCAGAACGTCTCGCGGTCTGCAGAGTCCCAGGGGCGCAACAAGAAAGCTAGTTCTGTCAACAAATCAACAGAAGTCGCAGATTGACGAGAACGGGGGAAGTGTGGAGTCACCGGGGAGAGATTCTGCATATGTGTTGTTCGACGATCAGCAATCGGATGATGAAGACCAGAACGAGTGGTACAGCAACTTGGAGCACGAGTTTGACAAGGGCAGGAGGACAGTTTGTGAGGGTAGCGGCCTATTGGATGACACTCCACTATTGGCCTCCAAGAAGGGTCCCTAGATGCTTGCTATTTATGATCCAGTCACGACTGGCGCATCATCCGGACGAGGCAGGGTCATTAGCGGAATATCGACGAGCTACGAGTACACAGACAGAAGATATATCTCTTACAGGCAGGCCCCTACTTATGAGCTACGGGTTCAGAAGTCACATCTATGTCCCCGCCAGTATCTCGCAATAAGGCAAGGCTCTACATTCGTCCAACGGAGGACCACGAGCTTGGAGGATACTAAGTCGATATTGGAGGAAGACTTGTCATGTGCCAGGTCATATCGGGAAGCCGTGCGACTTTGGTTGTGGCATGGAAAATGGGGGCCTCAGTAGGCGAGGACGGAGGCTTCGTTCTAGCTTTCATGTCCCGAGAGTGACAGAGCGTGCCATCAGAACGAAAGGTTGCGCCACATTTTCTGACTTGGTGCGATGTTGATCACCTCAAGCCCACATGGCAGTTGATACAGTATAGTGTTCTTCGGGAAAAAAGATGGGGATAGAACCTTGGATTCATGGCTTCCTCCGCTGCGCCCGGTGCTGTTTTCCCGGGTAGAGAACATAAGGGAAGAAATGATGAGGTACGACTTCAAGTCGAACCTGTAGGCAAGGATGGCGTTTCGAGCGTCCAGGTTATCAATACTTCTTGCAATGAGGCACCACTCCACATTGCTCATCAGTCTGTTCATCCTTTCCTTGGTCGACCGTCCAGCCAAGCGATTGATATCTCAACCGGGATATCCATCTTCATCTCTACTCCTTGTGATCCTTCTTGAGGAACGAGACTCTCACAGCCAACCATCCGTGGGCCAACCACGTCACATAATACCACGCTACCGCCGTCGTAGCCACCATACCGATTTCCAACCAGTTCAATCCCAGAGCACCGCCACGTAGGCTTGCCGTAGCCTTGACATCGCATTGAGCAAGGTTGTTCTCGTACAGAGTCCGTGCATCTTTCTTGCAGATCTCATGTTGGGCGGCTTTCTTTACTCGAGTGTATTGCATGTATGGGACGAGAAGGCCGCAGAATGAGATGATGGCAAGGAGTTGGATGGTGATGTGGATTGCAGTTGGCGATAGCAACTGCTGGTAGGGCTTTGATCTGGCTGGTGGTTTGGATTCAAGATCGGCAGAGGAGGATTCACCAGTCTGGACATTGTCAGTCAATCATAGTCGACAATGAACCTGACGCAACGGAGTACCAAGAGAGCTTCTTCTGGAGCTTCCATTGGCACGATTTTGATTGTCCGACTTTGACAACCTTTGGTCGGCAATTCAAAGGCAGCTTTTATCGAGCTCTCAAAGGTCGTATATTTGATTGCCAGAGGTTGGTGTCGCAGTTCTACTGATGCTCGACACTCCTCTACTGTGTGATCAGCGTCAGTGATGGAAGTGATGATGCGCACACAATCGTTGTGGACTGTGACCGAGAGAAGAATGTTCATTGAAAACGAGGGCAAGCATTCGTCATAAGCAAAAAAATATAAGGGAGACCGCCAGAGGATATGTAGCACAGGCGTGACGTTGAAATTGTTGTTGTTCGAGTGCTCCTGCCCTATCATTGACCACCGTCAACGAGTCGCAACTCCCACCCTGTCAGTGTGCTGGAGGCTGGACACATCTTTGAGATCACGTCTTCACTTGAGCCTCTCTTGCTGGAGGATATCCTAAAGGTTGCCGTCAACATCGTTCGGCTCATCACATCCTACGCATCGTTTTCAAAGAATGATACGGCTGCTGGAAGGCGCTCATTGTTTTCAGTGTGAGGCATTGCAATCCAGGGACAAGTCGGATGATTCCACCAGCATTGTTCCCTCGAAGCTTTGGAGTTCAAGTACCCCTTATTGTGCGAAGCGTTGCATTGTACAATCAGATCTAAGTCGCTGGGTGTTCACTCTTACGGACGCAAGAGCCTGAAGAAGTAGTTAACATGAAATTCTGTCTTCGCTATGGAGTTATACTTCCAAATCATGATTCGCTAGTTACGGCCGAGGAGCTGCTGGGCACTGAGGCCCTCAACAGGCCAGCCACGGCACCCTCCGACGAGCTTCCAAATAGTACCTCCAAACCCGGGAGAGCCGCTGATAGGGCGCATCTAACTGCCCGAGGCAGTTCGCTCCCCGGTGAACAAACCGTTTTGGTTAAGAGCCTCCAGTTGAGGAATGGTTGATCGGGAGGCTGACTAACGCCCTCAACGCCCATCAACACATGGCTGAAGGGGTTTCTTTGCTGAGTTACGGACGGAGCTCCAGGCACTGGGTGGGCGCTACAGTTGATTTGGAAGATGTGATGACAGTTTCCGATCTGCGTGCTTGAAAGCTCCTCGGCACAGCGCTAACTAGTCCCGTCTGAGCATGACGTGACCATTTCTAACCGTCATTCCATTGAGCTCTCTCACGCAGGGACCCTGGGCTGGACTGACGCGAGCAACTTTGTAATGTAAGCCACGCTTGATAGCGAAGGTGTACACGAGGGTCTAAGGTAGGAGCACTGAGGTGAAAAGTATATCATGCGACGTCTCGTCGCCGAAGCCCAAAGACTCCTCCATCTTCGACAGCACAACTTCAGTACTACTCCAGTAACAGTACAGACAGGGCGAATACTTCTTCTCGTACACCATAATCGCATCCCGCATCTAACGCCGCGCGCCTTCAAACCCTTCACCATGTCGATCTCAACAACTGCCAAATCTCTCATCCCCAGTGACCCGGCCAAGGTCATGGTCATCCGCGATATCACCCCCAACATCACTACCCTCAGCGTACCATTTCTGCGATTCGGACACATCAAGGTCGGCGGTCGAGGTACGCTGGTCAAGCTCCAGACCGGCAACGTAGCTGTCTTCTCCCCCGTTGCCTTTACTCCCGACGTCCAGGCCAAAGTCAAGTCACTGGGGCCTGTCAAGTACATCGTCGCGCCCGACATCGAACATCACATCTTCATCTCCACATGGGCTAAAGAATACCCTGAGGCAGAAGTCATTGGCATGGAAGGCCTGCCCGAGAAGAGAGAGAACGACCCGGCCACAAAGGGCACGAAATTCGCACACGTCTTCTCCGCGAAGAACAAGCTCGACCTCAAGATCAGCCCGGAATTCGACGCCGAATTCTCCTACGAATACTTCGACTCTCACGTCAACAAGGAGCTCGTTTTCCTGCACAAGCCGAGCAGGACGATGATCGAGGCTGATTTAATCTTCAACCTTCCTGCCACTGAACAATACTCGAAGACCGGGCTGGATGCAAGATCTGGTATCCTCACCAAGATTTTCGGAGGCATCATGAACACCCGGGGCGACGCGACCTGGCACAAGCGCTTCCTGTGGTACGCGGCTGGCGGCAAAGACAGGAAAGGCTTCGCAGAGTCGGCTAAGAGAATCAAGGCGTGGGACTATGACCGAGTCATTCCCTGTCACGGCGATGTCATCGAGACTGGTGGCAAGGCTACTGTCGACAAGATCACAAGCTGGTTCACGGAAGGCAAGCATTGAACAGGAGAGGTCATGTGCGGAGTCTTTTTACTTGTTTGCACATTTGTAGCGCAGAGATACCAGAGATACCAAAGTAGTGCGTTGTTGATAGATCCTAATAGTGTAAAAAAAAATTAGTGCCGAAACATCCATCCGATCTGGCTCGTCCTCCTGAAGTGTCATCTTTCGCTGGCTTGGCCGGCCGGGTTGCGTTTATAACCACACGCGCCTTCTCTCTCTCTCTCACCTCGCTTGCCTCACACTCGCCCTTTGCCTTGTCCTACTTCACCGCGAGCAGCTACACCAAGCGCAGTCAGATAATCGATACACTCGCAATCCTTACAAGATGATGTTTAGCATTCTACTCGAAACCTCACTTGCGGAGTACTCTGTAAGATGCTCAACGGTTCAGTTGGAACCTGTGCGACTCGTGGGGACCATTTCCAATCTCGTAGACATGTCCTCGCCTTGTCGATGACGGGTCCCTTTCGACTCAACAGACCACGCAGCACGAAGTGCCACTTCTGTTTGCCGTGTCGGCGCTCGTGCCTTGCGGCATCACGCCGACCCAGGACGTCTGAACTGTTCGCAAGTGCTTCACCAATGCGCCACTCACACCTGCGTTGTAGGTTTCCGTGATGGACTTCTCGATGTCGGCGGACAGAGCTTGCAAAGCAGCGGAAGAGCTCCTCATACCGCTCGTACGATCAATCAGTGACAGGGTGACCCTTGCATATTGACGGAAGGCCTCTTGGTCTGTCTCGTGCATGACATTGATGATGCCATGGAAGGTGTCGAGAAGTTTATATATGGTGAGAGGATTTTGGATTTGCTTGGCCCGCTTGACAATCAAAAGGAGCAGCGGGACCCGGTGCCGACGCAGGCCACGATGCAGAGCCGCTGCGAAGCACGACTTGACACCGGTGTCATCTAGATCTGACACCAGTCTTGCCTCCGCGAATGTGTCCAGATCATGTATTAGCGCTAGTAGTAGTGGGCCGTCAGCTGCCTCGGACTGCCGATTTTGGAAGAACCCCAGCACCTCTATCACTTCGAAGGACACGACTAGTTTAGGCCTTAAGAATTTCAGCTGCTCGTCCTTCAGGATGGGCAGAGCCATCGCAACTGCCCTGTCGTAAACAGATGCTGGAAAATCCGTTGTCTTGTCAAGCAGTTGCAGATTCCCCATGATCTCGACGAAATAGCACAATTTCAGAAATCGTCGTTCCAGTTCTTCTAAATGCGACGCCGCGGGGAATTTGTCCATGAAGAGTGTCTGGGTCAGCAGCGAGTTTGTCATGTACCGAGGGACGCTGATCATGTGCTCGGTGTAATGCTCAAGCAACTCCTGGGCTGTCCTCGAACACAAGAACTCTTTCACACTTCGGTGTATGTAGTCGACAGAGATATATCCCCAAGGAAGGCCGGCTAAAGACTGGTGTCGAGCCTCTCGATCATTCGAATCGCACACCAATAGGTCCATGCACTGGCTCTGGAAGAGACGTTTCAGCGAGGTGATTCTGACCTCTATGTCGTCTCGGCTTTCCTGGAGGACTCTTTCCAGGGACGCGAAGTCAGCAATATACTCATCCGTGAACGACAAGGTCATCAGCGACGGATTGACGCGGCTAAAGTGTTTGCCGACCATGATCTGGAGGATTCTGGATGCCTGTGCCCTTTTTTCTGGGCTGATCTTCTGTAGCATGTATTCGAAGTATTTTTCGAGTCCTTTGGGTATTTCATCCAGGAGTGTTGCAGGCGACCTGTGGCCATCCTGGATCTCAACCAGCAATCTCCTCACCACAAGACGCACCCAGAGAAATACTCCATCCGACTTCTGGACAATCTCTCCCTTGAGCAAGCTCTTTTCTCGGCTAGGCCGGTCTCGAAATGCCTTGCTGTCGTCACAGTTGGCGTGAACAAATTTCACGATATCTTCTCGGGTAAGATCTTCCAAACGCAGAGATGGGAAGCCATTGAACGCGTCCTCAAAAATATTCCAGGGCCTGCTAGATAGACACATCTTGACATTCCTCTGCTCCTGTAGGGATAAGAAGAGGTCGACAAGCTCCTGTTGCTCATGATGATCATGGCCGAATTCGTCAAGTCCGTCAACGAATAAAAAAAGCTTTGAATGGTGCGCCAGTTGACGAACAGCGGAGGCAAAGGTCTTTAATAATTCCCCTGTGGTCCAAGGATCTTGCGTGGTATTGCCCGAAACAATCGCATACCAACGCCAAGGACTGGCAGACTGGATGACTGTACGGTCGGTCTTTCTGTCACTGAATATTTGGAAGAGCAGAGTCCTGAGCAGACCTTCCATTGATTTCTGGAGCGGTATTCCCGGGCTCCAGAAGAAGCATCTCGTCGTGTAGAGGTAATCCGGTGAAGCCCACCTCGAAAGAAGCTCCGAAGTCGTGGTGGAGTCTGCGAGAAACTTCATCAGTGTCGACTTGCCAGATCCCGGCTTTCCTGTCACCCAGTATATATTGTGCGGCGTTTCGCGGTCTGACAGCCATTCGGAAAAGTTGTGCCACGGGACATGCCGATGGGAGTTGCGTTGTAATACCCATTGGAACGTATCCCTGTGGGCTTTTTCGATTGTTCCTTCACGATCTTCTATCCTGTGAAAATGAAGACTTGAGAGAAACAGCTCACGCGCTGTCTCTTGTACATCCCTATCAAGGGCTTGCTCGATCGGGATCGGATGTGCACGCTGGCTTCTGAGGAAAGTCGCGATGAGAGCGTCTTGCTCAGGCTGTTTCGCGTTGACAAGATCTCTGCGGAGGTCGGAAATGCTTTTTTGAAAATCTTGTCCGAGATCTTGCATCACGTTCAGCACCGCTTCTTGAACTGTAGCCTGGGTGCGAAGAATGGTATTGGTGTCTGCGCATCGCTTCTGCCTTTGCACCAATTCAGTTATCAGACGATAGGGAGTGTCAGGGACCTCACTGACTCGGTGTATAGAACTAGAAACAACGTCAGTTGCTGACGGGCGCCATTCAAACGCTTCTCCGCGGTATCTAGTTTTGTGTCACCCAACACAGTGGACAAGGCATGACGGAAGCTTCGCCATTTCTTGTGAGGTCCTGAGACTCTGAGGCGGTCAACAGCTTCGATAATGTCCCTGGCGCATTCGGTACAGTAGTGATGGGTCTCTTGGAGTTGAGACAGGAGCATTATATCTTGCTTTTCACTTTCTTGCTCTTCGTTCCCTTGCTCTTTTGGTCTGTGCAAGTCATCCATTTGCATGGATAACTTGGCATTTTGGATATCGCTTTGCACTTGGCGAGGCAGCTGGAAATTCCGTAGCTGATCAGCTGCTCTGCCTAGGTCTATATGCTCCACAAGTGCATCGTTCTTGTACAGCTCCGTCGATTTCGATACCAATTTAATTGTGAACTCCGTAAACTGAAGGATATTTCCAGCTATGGAAAGGGCTGTCGCAGGATCCATGGGGGTTAGGTTGACTCTTGCAGTGGTGTCTTGAGGAGATCAAGGAGAGAGACCAGCAAGGCCATCAGAAATATCACGAACTGGGCCAGCTCGAGCATGAGGCTGAGGTAGTGTGGCATTGAGGCTGCGGGGCAATACTCGCTTACACTGCCTCGTTGGATTGAGGGAGAGGCGATGTTGCCAATGGCTGGCGAGTAGACACCAATACCGGATCCAGCAGCGATCAAGCGCTCCGTTGTTCGAAGCGCACTGCACTCGCAGGCATCCGGCTCAAGTGGCCGTAGCATGTCTTTCCCAACTTGGCCGTGCTGGTGGCCCATTGAGCTTTGAGGTCTCCGGGAAGCGTTTGTAGAGCAGAGCAGACAGCTCATTTATATAATCTGACTCCACAGCTCCAGGCCGTGTGAGGGCATCCTGCACTCGCCAGCTTGTGCTCGCCCTGATTACGCTAGACCCATTGACGTGGGTGTCGAAACTGTCCGAAGATTGAATTGCATGTACAGTCACTCGCTGGTCCGATAAGCTGTAGTCTGTTCTTTGACCATCGATGCCCTGTTCCTCAACCTAGAACGCAGCCGAGGAGGGCTTTTCTGTTCGTAAGCTTGTTGGAGTGATGTATTCGAAGGCTGCGGGGCACCATCCTTCGTATCAGCAATCATGTAGGCGAGTTCGACTGCCGGTATAATTGGTATGGTCAGAATTGTGTTCAGCAATCGATAAATGAGGCCGTATGTACGCTGACCTACACCGCATGCACAAATGTGTGGGTGTGCGGGCGTCTGGATTGAAGCACCCCGCCCAGACCTGGCCTTGATACCTCGACCCCACCCTTCATCAGTGCACGGAGCAGGGGGAAATGTCTATTGAACTGCGATAGCTGGGGGAGGGGGGGAAGGGGCGGGGGAGGGTGAGTCGCGCGTGGGCGGCTTCTCAAAGCGGCAGAGTCGGGGTGCCGCTTCAGACGCGTTTCATGCTGATGGTTTAGGAAACATAAACATCAATCATTGTCATGTAGTTGAAACACCGAAGGTGAGCGGCCATTTGAAGATAGCATGTACAAAATTGGGTTTTTGTTTTCTACATGACTTGGAGTTTTCCCTCCTCTTCTTAGTTACTCATAAACCACTTATTCCTTACCTAGGACTTCGCTATCCAAATTTTGAAAAGTAGATAATCTCAGATTCGCAAACACGGCATCATGGCCCCTCCTACACCCCAAGAACGTTTCACCCAAGCCTCCAAGCATGCCTCCCTCATCCGCGCCCTGCTCGCTCACCCTTCCATGCGCCTCACCCCCGGGGGCCTGCCCGACCGTTCAAATATTCCTCCCACACTCTACAACGTCACCGACTTCGAACTCAGCACTTACAACAAGTATCTCCTTCCCACATTGCCCCCTGATGCCGACAAAAACTCCAAGGCCCTTGCGATCGCAAACGCAGACGATGTAAAAGAGAATGCAAGCTTGATCAGCGATGATATGTATCCACGCATGAGTGTCGGAGGGCTCAACGAGAAATGGAGGGATGCCGCTGGCAGGACCATCATGCTTACAAGTATCATTTTGGAAGCGAGGAAGCAGATCTTGTTCGGCGGGGTTTTTGACTTTGGGGAGGAGGTCAAGCAGGCGGCGAGGGCATTACAAGGTTGACCTGCGTCTTGATGGTATGAGAGAACAGGTTACTCCATAGAGCGGGCGACACGGGGATCGCTATGAAGTCATTTGGAACACAGCTGGGATGAGACGTCTGGATTGTAAAGGACTGGGGTGATGTTCGGTTCCTCCTGTAGGAACATCTAACGTGCCCTGAGCAAGACGAAGACGACACCAAGAGTTTTGTGGCCTCGGGTTACTACATATGTAGGCTTTTGAAGCCTCATCACACATTCGGTTCTGCTTGCAACGCTTGATGATCCTCCTTTGCGTGCCATTCCAGGGGAGGTCACGGCGTTGAGCCTGCCAAAGGAATGAAACATCTACAATAATCCAATATCGCCAGACTCATCTGATCGCTTTGACACGCTGGTAGTGAGGCAGTGAGGCAGTGCCCTCCTACTGGCATACCTACTCGTACAGGCGTCTAGCCGCAGACGAGAACGAGGCTAGCCTCAGCAGGTGTTCAGCCTTGTCCTACGTCAGTGACGACAATCGACGCAGGGATCAGCATTTAATTTCCGAGATTATCTTCTCGCTTACCGGTTTTTCATCCGCACCTCTCTCTGTTTCGATGCCTGTTCAGCCTGGCCAGGTTTTGAAGTCTTCAAAGTCTCTCCGTATGGACCAGAAACCGCCACGTGTGCAGCCCAGTTTTGGTAGGATGTTGTTGTTCCTCTTCGGCTCATCCAATGACGTGAAGCCTGCTTCTGGTCAACGCGTTTCATGCAGTGTCACGCGCCCCAAACCTGGCCCGGAATCAAGGTCATGGTGGGACGAAGGACCTTGTCGCTGCACAAATTCAAGGTATGGCGTGGCGATCGTGCTAGGGTGGCGAGTATACGAGAGTGAGAGGAGTGATGCGTGTGGCTGGCACCACATAAGAGGGCAAACAAGACGAATTCCGGTGTAGCTGTGCGTTGATAACATACAATACAGTGGCCAATCGACACTCTTAAGGTCTGCCTCACCTTCACCACAACTGCGTCCACCTTGATATCTTCACCGATCCGTCTTCCTCATCCTGCATCTTTCGCTCCCACTTCCAAAGTCATCCATCATCTCTCACAGACATATCTCAAAATACATCGAGACAAACCGCAAAATGCCTGTCATCTCGAGAGTCATCTCTGTGGGCCTTCGTGCCTGCGAGATCGCTTTCGCTGGAGTGAGCTTACATCCAGCAGATTTGCAGGTCAACCTCTGACATTCCGCAGGTCGTCGCTGGCATCGTCGGATCTTACCTTGATGACTACCATGACGGAAATGGCTGGCCGCTTGCGCGCTTGATCTACATCGAAGTTGTCGCCGGGATCTCTCTTCTCCTCGGTTTGCTATGGTTGTTACCTTTCTCGAGCGGCTTCTTCCACTGTAAGTTCAACATGCTGCACCCGCCCGAGAGAAGTGGGAGTTGACAAGAACCCACTCGAACAGGGCCTATGGACATCATCCTCTCCTTCGCCTGGTTCGCCTCCTTTGGTCTCCTGGTAGAATGGCTGGGCGACTCAACCTGCAACGGAGACACCTTCGACTGGAACCAAATCAGCTTACACGGTTTCTGTGGTCGGTACCGAACTGCCGAGGCCTTCTCTTTTTTGTCCGCGGTCTTCTGGCTCCTGAGTGCCCTTGTTGGTCTCTGGTTCATTCATCGTGAGGGTCGCAAGAGAGCTACTGTAGTTGCGCCCGCGAGCGAGAGAGCGTAAGACCGGGTATCAATATCTTGGCGAAGTTTATGTACTTACCAAAACGTTCCAGACGAGTTCGACGCCCATGGTACCGCCGCAGCCGTGTTTAGGCGCAGACCACGGACAGTCATCAGAATGAGCCGCGACTTGAGCGAGAAATAGCTGGCCTTGGATCATGAAGATTTTTGGGCGGATACGGCGCGTGAAGTTGAACTTTTTCCATGAGAGATACCCACTTTTGCGAACACTATGCGCTTGGTACTGGGATGGAGTTATGCTGGCTCACCACTAATACTGATGGTCGACTGGTGGGTGGTGGTGAATGAATTTTACAGAGTGATCAGTACCATTCCCAGCTTCACTAATTTTATATCTGCTACAGTTGCGATGGTATTCTCTTACTACAAGTCCTTCTTCCGTTTGTTCATCCGACTTTTTGACTCTCTTATGTCTCCTGCTGCGTTTAGCATGCCCAAAGTCCGAAGGAGGACGGTGGCCAACCCAAGCTTAGGGCTGTTTTGCAGACTGCCGCAAGAAGTCCGCGACATGATCTACGCATCCTACTTTGAGCGAGCTGAAATAGAATGGGACTACGAGAAGTTCTGGCAGTCACCCTGCTTTTCCAAGGTCTACCGGAAGCGCTACGCAAGAGATCTGCTCTCGGCGTCCAGAGAGCTCTACAATCAAGCCCGACGATATGAATATCACGATCTCTGTCTCGTTATCGTGCACTGGGAGTCCGGACATCCTTCGAAACTATATCAGCTTGTGCGACACGTTCGGTTTACCCCAACTGCGATTCCCAGCTTTCCAGGCAACCTCTCTTTATACACCAAGGCAGCATCGTTGCCGAATCTCAGAACCGTCAGTCTCGTCCCTTCCGGGTTGTTTGTGTCCGGCCCCTTGGTGGTGATGTACAAATGGCTCGAAGAACTGCTCACACAAGGATGCACGGAGAAAGTTCTATCTGGTGTGCGGCACCAACTGCGACTGAAGCGATGTGTTCCATCAATCTTCACGACGTCGGAGACTGCTGTCCCTGACACGTGTCTGGAGTGGCGTGTGGTACTCCCCTGCAGAGTCTGTAGATGGGACACGATAAAGGAAAAATCCGAGCATGTCGATCTCGTGAGCGCTTATGTCCCAAACATCTTTCAGCTGCGAGTCCGCCTCTGACAAGCCGCGTAGGATCTTCACGTCTCCGCCGCGCCTCTGCGGATCGAGTCCGTCCAGTACAGATGCTATCGTTATCCCGTTCCAGAGTCCCCAAGAGCGCCTGCCCTCCATTCCTCGGGAATGTGGCCGCTGCTCCCAAGTCGTGTGTCTGGCCAGCAAAGAAGAGCCGGCAATGGGAGGCTAATCGATCGATTGCTGGTATGCTGAATTCAAGTGAGGGTCAGGTAGTGGTACCAAAATGCTAATTACAGCGTAGGACAAACACCACAGTCTTCGACTGCTCTACGACAGAATGCAGCACGCTGAGAAGGGCGCATGTGCCACGATGGTCCAAGAGCTTCTCGCTCAACAACCACGCCGATTTGCCTCACCTGAATCCAGCTGCTCCACTGACTCTGATCTTTATAGCTTGTATCTGTCTACCTTGGACGGAATCTCTGACTTCAATTCGGGAGAGCCAAGGATGATGCTTGACGGCGGCTGGACTCCTGGCTATTTAGCAATGCTGTTCCAGGCGTTTTACCGGACGGCTGTGCACCTCCTTACGGGAGGAAGAGTTGGCGGGCGCCAGCGTGGAAGCTGAGCGGCTCAATCCCGCCGTCCGAGTGCGAGGTGCGAAACGAATGTTGACAGGCTGCCCGTTGCTCAGCTACCTCTGCAGCCGGTAGTCTGGAGGAGAAATGAACGACGGCTGCATTGGGGCTCCAGAACAGCTTTTGGAAATTCGACTGTGGTTGTTCTCACCGGAGCTCTCCCGGCAGACCTTCTGGGCGCCGACGGCGATCATCGGGTGGTGGGCCGGGTGCTGATCCTGGCTTGTATTCTCTCTTCTCACTTCCTCCTCAGTTTCAGCCAGACCCTCACCCCTAACACATTTGTTGACTGCTCTTTGTCGCTTGGAACTTCTGAATCCTTCACTAGTAAGACTTCTTAGATTCAACAATAATCAGCCCCCTGCAACTCTTCGACTTTGACTGACGCGTCACGCGCAGGTCAACAACTGCGACAATGCTCGTACATATGCAGAAACGTCCATTCTGCAAGCTGCACAAGCGTTGTCGTGGCGGTAACTGTATCCCCAAATGCCGTTTAGTGCGATGCCCCAAAACAGGAGGTATGCTACAGCAGATCATTCATGTGAACCAGTCAGCTCCCTGAGCCGTTCTCGGCTTGCTTTACCGGACCGTCACATTATCGTTTCCCACCAGAGTATTTTGTTAGCTGCATCTCAGCCAGAAACCGGATGTGACGTCAGGTTCAACGCCCAAGCACCAGTGTAAGCTGCAGAAGCTCGCCCGACAAGGTTGCTCGGCAGTCGCAGCCCGTGGAGGGCAAATTCAAGGCTCCGCCGAGGCTTGCCAAGGTCGATCTCCGCGCTTGGCGGTTGCACGCACAGTCTTGGGGGGCCCGCCCGCTGTTACATCTGGGCTTCTTCATCCACTCCGCACCCCACCACTTGGACTTTCCGGCTCCGTCGAATACGCAGCATGGCCTACTGTGTTGCTCTTGTCGTGGCGGACATATGGGATCCATGTCAGGCATTGACATTTTCACCCGCAAATTCGCGGTTACTTGTCCAGACGCATCGATGTCCGGAATGAGGGCGCGAAGTCGTCAACTTCAACCTTATTTTGTCGGCGAGCGAGATCCTCAGGCCGTGATCTGAAATAACAAGCCCAGTGAACCGTGACTAGGCACGGTCGAATGACATGTGCCAACCGCAGCCTGCATCTCTTTTCTTGATCATGTGGAGCTCTTCTCCGCTGCCAAGGGCGCGGCGCAGCGATACCAGTGGAGCGCAACAGAAGGAGGCTTTCTTCCAGAAGACGCTGGGGACATTGTGATCTCGCAGTCGGCTAGGTGGGTGGACCACCAAGCGATGATGAGCCTGCTCTCATCGGGGGGCCTTGCTCTTCAACTAGAGTGATGCATTGAACGATGTTACCATGCTTCGCCCACTTGACGGTAGGCTGATCAGCGGGCGGGGTCCCCACGAATTCAACGATGTGAGAAATGTCATAGTATATCAGAAGACGACCCCGTGCTTCCCTTCCCTTTCCATTGTTTCGGTTCTCCTGTTTTTCTTGGAGCAGTTGTACCACTGCATCGGCAGGCCCAACGATCAACGGCCAAAGATGTCGGACTCCAAAGACATCAGATACTCCACCACCGGGCAGACTAACGGGCATAGTGCAGACCACTACGAGAAGGGCCCTAGCCAGGAGCGCCGCCGCTCCTCCATCGTGGACCTTAACAGAGATAAGAATCTCGATGCTAAGTAAGCGGTCCTCGTGTTCCCCGTGTTCTCTGTTGACCTTGGCAAAGGATCTCGAACCCTCTGGCCGACATACCCCGGGATGATCTGTTGGCTGATGTGAGTGTTATTCGAGTCATCTCTGATTCCCATCCACCAGCTGATGAGGCGTAATTCAGGTCGAGGACTTTGCAACGCGCCATGGCATGACTTCGGAGCTTGAGCTTCTGCAAAAGGGTGCGCTCGTGGCCCAGAACCCGGGCCAATTCGAACACCTCTCCATCCTCGACGATGCGGAGAAGGAGTCGCTCCGCATCGAGGTCAACAGGAAATGGAAGCACCCCGCGAAACTCTACATGACTGTCATTGTCTGCTCAATCGGCGCCGCCGTCCAGGGCTGGGATCAGACGGGCACCAACGGCGCGAATCTGTCGTTTCCAGAAGCCTTTGGCCTCAACACCCCGGAGGGCCAGCCCGGCTATGAGAGAGACTTCTGGATCATCGGCCTGGTCAACTCAGCACCCTATATCGGCAGTGCCTTCCTGGGCTGTTGGCTCTCTGATCCCCTGAACTTCTACTTCGGACGGCGCGGGACCATTTTCACGTCTGCAATCTTCCTCATCGCCACCCCCATCGGTGGTGCATTCGCGCAAAACTGGGAGCAATTGCTGGCGACTCGTGTGCTAATGGGCATTGGAATGGGTCTGAAAGGCGCCACTACCCCGGTCTTTGCTGCTGAGAACTCACCCGCCGCAATTCGAGGGTGAGAAATGTCCCCTCTTCAATGCATGTTGAATCAAGCTGACCATAAGCTGCCCAGCGCTCTTGTGATGACCTGGCAATTCTGGACCGCCTTCGGCATCTTCCTGGGCACTGCTTTCAACCTCGCTGTATGGAATGCCGGCGACATTGGCTGGCGCCTGCAGCTGGGCTCGGCCTTTATCCCTGCGGTTCCTCTTGCCATCCTCGTCTACATGTGCCCGTAAGTCTATCATTTCGCTATCTGTTGTTTCCTCTTGAGTACTTTCGTCGTGCGCGTCAATAAAATAGCCAGACACCGCCCTTGTGTTGAGTTTGTGCGTCAATCTACAGTCTGACTGATCTGCCAACCCCCTTTTTTTTGGCGTTCGTGCTTGGATCTTCAACCTGGCCTAGTTCATTGTCGCTAACACGCACTTTTGCCTCCCAGGGAGAGTCCGAGATGGTACATCAAACACGGCAAAGCGGCGAAAGCATACCAGTCGCTGCTCAGGCTGCGGAACCACCCCCTCCTCGCGGCGCGGGACCTGTACTACATCAGCACGCAGATCCAGATCGAGCGCGAGATCGTGGGCGAGTCGACGTACCTGTCGCGGTTCACGCAGCTGTTCACGATGCCGCGGGTGCGGCGCGCCACGCTGGCGTCGTTCGTGGTCATGATCGCGCAGCAGATGTGCGGCATCAACATCATGGCCTTCTACTCGTCGACCATCTTCCGCGAGGGCGGGGCGTCGGACTTTGTGGCCCTGCTCGGCTCGTTCGGCTTCGGCGCCGTCAACTTCATCTTCGCCATCCCCGCGTTCCTGACCATCGACACCTTCGGCCGCCGCTCGCTCCTGCTGTTCACCTTCCCCAACATGGCCTGGACGCTCCTGGCCGCGGGCTTCGCCTTCTACATCCCGCGCTCGAGCTCCGCGCACCTGGGCGTCATCGCGCTGTTCGTGTACCTGTTCGCCGCATTCTATTCGCCGGGCGAGGGCCCCGTGCCGTTCACCTACTCGGCCGAGGTGTTCCCGCTGTCGCACCGCGAGGTGGGCATGGGCTGGGCGGTGGCGACATGCCTCTTCTGGGCCGCCGTGTTGGGGCTCACGTTCCCCAAGATCCTCGAGGCCTTCACGCCGACGGGCGCGTTCGGGTTTTTCGCCGGCCTGAACATCCTGGCCCTCGTCATGATCTTCCTCTGGGTGCCCGAGACGAAGCAGCGCACGCTCGAGGAACTCGACTACATCTTCGCCGTGCCCACGCACCGCTTCATGTCCTACCAGACCGGCACGTGGCTGCCGTGGTTCATCAAGCGCTATATCTTCTGGAACAAGTCCGCCGAACTCAAGCCGCTGTACACCTTTGAGAATGGCGTCATGCTGGACATCAAGGACCAGAAGCGGCATGCCGAACGGGAGCGAGCCGCGAGTATCAGCCAGGAGGCCGCGAAGTCGAATGTTTGAGAGGGTGGCAGTAGCGTTGTCGAGTCGAAGAGGGGAGAATCCTGACGTTGGCCCTTGACACGGAAACCCATCGCATTTCGATGAAGATTTCACAGGTTGGAAATTCGTCTTATCTGATATCGAAGAAGATAGTATAAGATAGTACAGACAGATATAGCTATAACTATATCTTATACGATATACTCTGTGGTTTGCGAAACATAGACACAAGACACAAGACACGACACGCACTACGCCTCAACGAGGTAACTGCGGTCCGATTCACTGGATAGCGCAATCACGATTCTGCAGTTGCCAACCTTATCAAGTCCAAAGTACGCCAACCACTGGACACAATCCCTAGGTTCTCATCTCCGGGCCGTAATTGTCCATCACTCGGCACGGGTAACATAAGAGCCTCGCGGACAGTTACACGCGCTAGACGTGCTCGGCCCTGGAGTTGAAGACGATGACTCCCGGCGACTCGTCGGAGAAGAATGGCTACGCTTGTTCCCGGAAACTGGTAGACAAGATCGCCTGCTTCTGTGCGTGCCGACGAGAATCCGAGCCAAACCGCTGGTGAAGAGGAGTCCCCATCTTCGAGATCACTAGGCAAGGCAAAGAGATCCCGGGGCGATACCCTGCACGTGATATTCGGACTCGTCATGATTTGCTCTCCCTGCCTGTGCTTGCCGTCGAATCAGCCTAACAGCGCCCTTGCGGCCAAAGGTTCGAAGCATCCAAGATGTGTTGCGGCTACGTGCACCCCTTTCCCCTCGCTTGAGATGCCATAGTGGGTGACGGTCACTCTTGATCTGATCGCTACCCGACCGCCTGACAACGCGCAGTTACCTCTCAATATGGAGTTCCTCGCTCGTACACCCCGCCAACAGATAATCCAACGACTTCATCCACCATCGATTAAGTCTCAGCATCGGATTCCCCATCCGCAGCCTATCACTGTTAAGTCTGTTCCGCTAACCGCAGCCTTACCTTAGTGTGTCGTGGCCGTCCACGTGCTCAGCGGCGATGTCATCATCCCTCAGACACACTCGAAGTCGAAGAAGTTCCGGTTGCGAGATTTCCTCCCCTGAGCAGACGCCCCATTCCTTGTTATAATCTTCGACTACAACGTAGCCGCGTCGTTTCGACGGTTCATAGTGGATGCGATCGACTATACTAAAAGACAGCTAAGCAGCTTGGTGGACCAGGGACCAAAATAGGATTAGAGAACATAATGAAGCGTGGGCGATGAAGAGATTGATGAGTTATTGAAATGAATAACGATACCGAAGTGCTGATAGAATCGGTCTGTGACTTTCAATTCTTTTAGATTGTACTACACTCCTCGCTAAAAGGACGGTACCAGTCAATCCGACTCCGACTGCCCCATATTTTCCTCCGCTCCTGCGTCGAGGAGTATCTGCACAATCGTCTCGTGGCCACGGTTTGATGCCGCTTGGAGTGCATTACCATAGAATCCTCCTTGGGCATTAACATCTGCTCCCCGCTCGAGGAGTGTCTGCACAATCGTCTTGTGGCCACCGCCTGATGCTGCTTGGAGTGCATTGCCATATCTTCCTCCTTGGGCATTGATATCTGCTCCCCGCTCGAGGAGCGTCTGCACAATCGTCTTGTGGCCACGGCCTAATGCCGCTTGGAGCGCATTACCATATCTTCCTCCTTGGGCATTGATATCTGCTCCCCGCTCGAGGAGTGTCTGTACAATCGTCTTGTGGCCACGG
>JADWPR010000001.1:62517-195335 GCA_016109585.1 Phialophora expanda
GGCCTGATGCCGCTTGGAGCGCATTACCATATGCACCTCCTTGGGCATTGACATCTGCTCCCCGCTCGAGGAGTGTCTGCACAATCGTCTCGTGGCCACCGCCTGATGCCGCTTGGAGTGCATTACCATATGTACCTCCTTGGGCATTGATATCTGCTCCCCGCTCGAGGAGTGTCTGCACAATTGTCTTGTGGCCACCGCCTGATGCCGCTTGGAGCGCATTACCATATGCACCTCCTTGGGCATTGACATCTGCTCCCCGCTCGAGGAGTGTCTGTACAATCGTCTTGTGGCCACTGCCTGATGCCGCTTGGAGCGCACTGCCATAGAATCCTCGTTGGGCATTGACATCTGCTCCCCGTTCGAGGAGTATCTGCACCACCTTCTCATAACCGTACTCACTTGCCCAGATCAACGCTGTCCGGCCGTCGCTGTCCGATTCGTCGATATTATAATCTTCTTTCCGCTGTAATATTAATTCCAATATGTTTTCATGGCCTAGAAGTCCCCCAAGTTGTATCGGACTCATCTCCGGAAGGTCGTCATATAGCCTCATTGCCCACCAAAATATTGGGAACCAGACATTGTATAACTTGCTGTTGACCTGATAAAACTCAAGAATCCGAAATACTACTGAATCATCGTGAGGTAAGTATGCTTCTCGGAGATGAGACGGCCAGTGTTCTGCTGAATAGACTAAAAGGCTTTGAATGTGGTCATCTTTCTCCAAAAATTCGTCAAGTGGCTTATATCTTTGAAATTGCCGGATGAGAGATTGTGCTGTTGCGCCAACATCGTTAAAGGCCAGGAATTCCAGGCATATATGGGTCATCTCTCTCTCAATTCCTCGCGGATTCAGGCACTGCTTCCATCCAGATAGGGAGGCAGTGCAGGCGCTCTCACCGACCAAAAATTCCTTGGCGGTCTGGTGAATAAGGTATATTCTCGCGTGGTTGATGAAGACGAAGAGACCACACCAATGACAAATATTATTCTCTAGCCTGATAGGGTCGAGTTTGGCCTTGTGTAGGGACGTGAGCTGTGTTGACGTGGCTATTCCGAGAGCGATGGCCATCTCTTCGACGTGGAGTGGCCGCCGCGTCCCAACCACAATCTGGAGGATCTTTTTCACATTGCCTCTCTGCTCCTGATCGACACGACTCAAAATTTTCTCGTATGCATCTTCCACGCTGGACGGGAGAGACTTGATTGATGCTTCCTCAGGTCGCAAACTGTTCCGGTAAGTCTGATAGATACTCTCAATAGCGAGATAAAGCCACAAGTATGTGCGATGCTCCATCCCTAGTAGTCGAGTCCCCAGTTGGTCTTTTGTGTCGTCATCCAATTTTAAGTCTGTTGCGAGTTTTCCCACTCGCGCTCGGATGACCAAGTCAATTTCTTGGCGGATTTGGTCATTTTCCTCTTCACCCCGTAGTCGGATCGTAGGGAGATCGTGCAGCGTCTTCTGGAACTCCGCCTGGATGTCATCATAGGGCCGACTGGTCACGAGAAATTTCAGTCGGCCTCGCCGCGTTGTAGACGAAGAGGCCGATGTCTGGGTGTGAAATCTGGAGAGCATCTCAATCAGCCACCGTTGGTCCGACAATCGACATTCGTCCAGCGCATCCAGTACGCACGTCACATCGTGAGCATGGTCATCCGTTGCGGCGGCGAGCAGTATGCGCCATAGCTGCGGCACCTCCTTCGCGAGTTTGTCGCCAGTCTTCTCCCATACCGGGATCGCATGTTGAACAAGCTCAGGCTGACGGAAGAACAGTTGATGTAGGAGGGCACACAGAGCCGTGGCCACGTTGTCCTGCTCTTCATTGTCCTTGAAAAAGAAGTAGCAGACAGTGTGCTGATCAGTATTTCGAAGTTCATTGTCAATGAGCGATTTGGTGAGGACCGACTTGCCGCAGCCCGGATCCGCCGAGATCCAGAGCAGGTCATCATAAGCCTTTTTGAGCCATTGAAGATACTGAGAGTGAGACAGCACCCATTGACAAGTGCCCTCCACTCGGGCCGGATTAATGTCCTTAAATTGCTCGTAGGTACTGGTTTTGAATGTGCGATGGCAGTCTCGATATTGATCATTCCGGTAGCGTGTCTCTTCGTTCGATGATTGCTGTCTCGTCTCTTCCAATATCCCCTTATTGACCTCTAACTGATCAGATAAGATACCTAAGGAAGCGGTCAGACAATGATTACCCTCGTAAGATAACAAATCGTTTTCAAAGTATGACTACCTACCCATAACTTCCTGAATGCGCCTCTCGCCAGCTGTTTGAGGTGTCACGTGCGCCAGGAACCACTTGGTATATGCAGCTGCAGTGGCGGCCGCGTACTTCTGCCACGCATCGTTTTTGTGATGGTCAGCGTAATCGCAAATACCTCGCACGACCAGGCAAGGGAAATTGTTCATCAGACCGGCCGCTTCCATTTCCACACATATCGCCCCAAATTCCTGACCTAGACGGTCTCGCAATCGACCATCTTTGATCGCTTGGTTCCCTGACGCGATAATCCCGTAGTGGACCATAGGGTTCTGGTGTCTCCGTGACGGTCTCCGAACCTGGCCATCCTCACACAACCCACAACGTGACAAGGGCCAGAGCCATAACCACAAGATCCACAGTATCCACCACCATTGCGATGGATCGCATCGAGTGCAATGAAGATGGTCCTTATCGACACCGGGGGGAGTATATCCCTCATCTTCGAGACCGGGATGCTTTTGAGTCATCTCCTTCAGGTATCTGGATACAGGACTTTCTCGAAGCCCGGTTTGTGATTGAAGAGAACCTAGTGCTGTTAGAAGCAGGGTCGGGGGGCTGTTGAGAGATCCTTTGCGCCTGAACTCTCCTCCTCTTAAGGTCTTCCCCAGGTCATACTGAACCACCCCGCCAAAGGTATGGTCTGGCTGGCTGACCACGATATCGCCGAGTCGAATATCGCGACCATTCGGGTGGTCAGGGATCCCCCCTCCGATCCCCACCAGTAGCCCAAACCGCAGACCAGTGAATGTTCTCAACATGTCTTTGGCCACGGTGGCGGCGGCATTGGTCCCATAGACGCCTGCTGGTAGGCATGCAATCACCACATGGTGTGAGCCTATGCGTCCAAGGATGTAGCTATTGTGGTCCTCCGCATCTTTGCTTTGGAGTGGTTCATCCTCATCGTCTAGCATGGCCCGCACCGCAGTCAACTCGTGGGGCAAAGCGCACACCACTCCCACATGATATTGGTCGATCGATAGAGAAAGATTGCGAGCCATGGGCACAGATATCAACGGTCATTATAAATCGAACAAACATCAACAGGTAGTCTATGGTCTCGAACAAGACAGGTGGAATAAGTATAAGGATGACGAGGATGAGGTGGAGAGAGATCGTGGACTTTGAGATACGATGATCAGGCTGAGAGGGACCGTCGAGGGCGTCCTTATAGCGACGGCTATACCGCTGTTGTTCGTGCCCAACACAAAAGTTGCTGGTTAGGCTGAGACTGTTTTCAGGATAGGAATGGGTCAGTGAAAGCACGATGGTAAGAAGAAAAGGGCCGTTGGGCAACGGCGGTACGATATTTACGTCGGGAAACTGTAGTGCGCTCGATCGTAGGCTACCGAGATTGCAGCGGCCGCGCAACAATAGCGACATCGTGTTGGGCTTTGCTGGTCGCCAGCTGAACGGATGAATGGCCAACCTGAGGGCTGCAGAGCGCTTAGATCGAAGGAGGGGGTGCGAGGGCGCAGGCAGGACCATCAAAATCACGGGCAGCGCCAGAACGCCTTAGTTAGGTGCACGTCACGTGTTTCAGACCACGAACCAAAGAGAAAATCACGTGCAGGCTAAATTAGTGCTCCGACCTCAAACATACTACCGATACCGACCCTCTTTTTTACAACATAAAGTTCGCGACCTTGAAGCCAGAGACCATACCACGCTAGGCGGTCGCGAGAAGGTCGCAACCTCCGCAAACCATACTGCTAGCGAGGTCTATTAGCGGCAAGTTTTGCTGTCACCAGAGGGGACGTCAGAGCCCTGTGGGGGTGCCCCGTGGGACTGCCACCGAGTAGGCTTAGGCATGGTGCGTCTGGAGCTTAACTGGAAGCGGATTTTCTCTAGGTAGCTATCAAAAGGGTTTGGCCACGTACACGTTCCCTCTCGACACTTTCAAACAGGACATAATTATGCTACGCTTCTGACAACATCGATCCTTTCGTGAACTGCTGATTCTTGCCTGGCTTGGGACTAAACCAGTGAAAGTCGGTTTTCATAGTGTTCCACAAGCGTTTGCTCATCTCATAGAGTAGGTACGCTCCGTTGCGGAGTTTGCTTCCGCACAAAATCTCCTGGCGACTCTGGTGAAGTTCTTCTCTACACGACAACACTATGAGCAATAGCGCTTCCGATACTTCTGCATACCGCTCCGAGACGCAGACAGTGACATGGTTTGACGGAGTGGATTTCTTCACCAAGCGCTGGATGCCAAATTCTTCCTCAACGCCACGAGCGCTAGTCGTCTTTCTCCATGGATTTGCGGAACATGTTGAACGCTACAACGAAGTCTGGTCTCTGTTTGCTGCCCATGACATCGAAGTCTTTGGGTATGACCAACGTGGATTCGGAAGAAGCAGACCGAGTTACGGCGACACCACATCAGAACAGCAACTGGCAGACCTACAGTATGCTGTACGTGAAGAGAGAGAACGACTTGATACATCATTTGGCAAAAACAAAGTACCCATCTACCTATATGGACATAGTATGGTTAGTGAGGTCAACATGTCAAGAAATCTTGTCGATGCACTAACTATACCAAGGAGGCGGTATTATCCTTTCGCTCCTTACGCGCCCAGTCAGTAATCAAGAGGCCTCGCAAAGGATTTCCACGATGATAGCAGGCGTGATATGTGCTGCACCTTGGATACTGAGAACAAATGTAAGAAGGACGCCGATGTCTCAAGCCACACATGTACTTGTTGACAAAACTTGTGCTCACCAGCCTCCCAACGATGTACTCCTCTGGCTGGTTCCGAAGCTCGCTTGGCTATATCCAAACATGCCTTTCAAAAAGTCCATTAACCCAAGTCACCTTACCAGTGATCCAGCAGCGATCAACACGTTTCATGAAGACCCGTTGGTCAGAGGCGATGTATACATCAAGACGATCAGTGGCTTGCTCCTGGAGGGGTATAAAGTCCTAGACGAGAACTATAGAAATTGGCCTGTTGGACTTCCGGTAATGATCACGCACGGAGAGAACGACCCTTCAACAAGCCCGGCAGCTTCACGCAAGTTCATTGACCAGATCAAGGCGGATGATAAAGAGTTCAAACCATGGCCGGGTATGTTGCATGAAGGTCATAATGAGAGACCGGAGCTGAGAGATCCCTTCATCAAACATTCCCTCCAGTAAGTCACGCATCTCTGCGGCCCAGCGAAGTGTTGATGTTGAGAATCACCAGATGGATCGAATCGAGAACAACGACGCGAAGTTCTCCTTCCTCATGACCTGCTCTTGTTCTCAAGTAGGAGGTATGAATCGTGACTATTCAATTGGTAGCGAAATATTGTGGATATGGACCGACGTTTTTTGATATTCAAGAAAGACTGAACTTTCTGCGGTCTGTTCTCATTTTCCCCTGGCTAACTTCTCGGAAGGGACGGCCGGCGCAGCACAGACAGCCACGCACACAGACCTTCCCGTGATTCCTTTCATATACCTATCTTATTCACGCTTGGGGAAAAGGTGCGAACGGTAAACGGACCACGACAGAGTGACTTGCAGGCCTCACATGCCGGAGTCCCAAAGCCGGCGCGGCTCAAGTGTGATTCCAAGGGGACACAATCCATTCCTATGGAATCGGGGAAATCGTTCGGAGCGATATATAATTCCCCAAGGGACCACTACGAGCGTGTTACTGTTGCACTAGACCCCTATTGGTCTAGTGCTCACGTGATGCACTTCGGCGCACTCACCAATATTGCAACCCTGTAACCCCACTAATAGTTGGATAGATAACCAATCCATTCCACCAACACCTTCCGGCCTACAGTTACACACATTCATGGGGGTCACTGCGGTTGGTCATCTAGACTTTGACCGCCGAAAAGTACAAATGTCGCGACGATTTTTGGCGGTTGATGTCCCCCGCGCTGATCACGTGGCCTCAGCGGTTTCCCCAGCCACACAGCTTCGCCAACTTGTCTCGTACCCAACGCCGAAAGTTGTTGCCTGTCCCCCAGGATGGTCAGCGATAGATACACCATGGAGATTACAACAATCTTCAAAAAATTCGTGGCGTCGCTGCTGACCTTGTCTTTCGGTTTCGTCATCTGCGTAGCCCTTTGCACCAGCACAGCGGTTCAGCGCCAACTTTTCTACCTGCACAAGGCACCGATTTGGTGGAGGCAAAAACTCGACAAGCCGGAATCATTTGGATTTCTACACAATCAGATTTTGTCATTTCGAATATCAACATCCGACAGCAAAAGACTGTGCGCATGGCTCGTGATACCTCTAGCCCTGTATGCCCGCCACGAAAGGGAACTTGTCCGCTGCTCCCAAGACGGCGAACAACATCGAGACATTGCCGTCGGTCTTCTCAGTGACCCTGAGAGCCGACTCGTCATTTACTTCCACGGCAATGCAGGCTCGGTGGGCCAAACGCGACGAACCGATGCCTATCGCATGGTCGCTTCCGGGGATTCGAAGCGAACCTTCGTACTGGCCTTTGACTACAGAGGCTTTGGTCGGTCTTCCGGCTACCCAACTGAGGCAGGCTTGATTGACGATGCTGAATCGGTTATCAGATGGGCAACTACTGTAGGGAAAGTTCCCACAAAGCGTATCGTTTTGTTAGCACAGAGCTTGGGAACAGCGGTGGCAACTGCGGCGGTCGATGCCCTTGCCCACGACGATCCGGGAACCGAGTTTTCTGGTTTGATACTATGTGCTGCATTCCCGGATGCTGCTTCTGTCATGATGTCGTACAGAATCGGAGGCTACCTCCCTCTACTTTCTCCTCTTGCCGCATTCCGTCCAGCCCGGACTTGGTTTGCGTCTCGGATTCGCGACAATTGGGACACAAAGAGCCGGCTTGGCCGTATTGTGAATGCGAGCAAGCATTTGAGGTTGACTTTCCTAGCCGCCGAGTGCGATGAGGTGATTCCGTATGGAAATACAGAAGACTTGTTTCGCGTCACAGTGCAGAGAGCAATCGGATCCCAGACTTTACCGAATCAGGTGGACAACTACTGCGAACACTTTGATCTTGGAGAGGGTGGTTCGGTACAACAATGGACGCAGGACGGTAAGTCTGTGAAGAAAGTTTTGGTGCGCTACGGGGGTAGGTGGATTACTGATCCCATCTCAATGTCTTCCAACGAAACACTGTTGCATTGCTAACGCTGTCAAAGGCCACAACGGGATCATGAAATGGGCACCTGTTGCCTTGGAAGTTTTCAAGGCCTTTTCGGAGCAGTAGATACTGGAAAGTTTGCCACCACTGGTCCGAAGTCTTTGCCGTCAACATCAGGTCAGATGTGGCCAGTATGACCACCAATTTACAGTATCGAAAGCACCACCAGGCAAAGAGCGAAGGGACGCAAAGGCGAGACCAATCAAACTCAGACGCGCAAACAAGTACGCCATGGCTCCAACCAGGCCAGTGAAAATCTGGATGCCAGACACCCTTTGCCGCTCGTATGCCACCTTTCTCATTTTTTTCCCGATTGATTCCCGGTAGGTATGCGAATAACAAATAGAACTTCCGGTTACTGGTGACCCAGAAAACGAACATCGATCCAGACATGACTATACAACTCACTCTCCACCACCATAGCTCAATCTTCGTGGGGAAGCTGAAGTTCCACGCGGAGAAGTGTGTGCCGGCGTATCCAACCCAGACGGAGAAAACAACGACCTGGTCCAATTTGGAGTACTTCAAGCCGAATACATCGTTCCGCATACGGTTTGCAGGGCCTTGGAATCTGTGCCTCGTAGGCCAATGCCGATTCTTCAGGATGATTTCAGAAGTGAAACTGGGGGTGTTCACTTTCTGGATAAAGTCCAGCGGGGTTTCTCGCCACGAGTACACTTTTGGGCTGATCTTTTCAAGCAGCTCTCCGGTGCTCATCGATATCGGCAACTTTGTCGGTATTTCAATGTCGACGGGCTTATGCCACCAAAGCACAAATGTAGCTAGTGATGGTATCATGAAGCCCAACGTCGCGATCTCCAAGGCGTGACAGGGAGTTTTTGGGCTCCGTGCCCGGCAGACTGCACCGCGAGCCAGAAGATTTGGAGACATGCAAACATTTTGGCGAACTTGTCTGCTTTGCTGCGATCCCAGATTTCTCGATCCGTCAGCTCTGGACACGGCATGACATCCTTTGAAATGAGGTACTCGAGGTGTTTCGCGTTGATAGGGAAAGCTTTACTGTCGCGCGGGTGCAACCAAATACCGCCCATGTTCAAATAGAACCCTCGGGAAAGTGTCCAGGGACATTTGAGACGCTTCATCGCGCAGATAGAGTCTCGAGCTGCCACTCTTTGCACGAATGCGGTGGCCGTGACCACTTCGGGGACAACGATGGCCATGGTCATCCATTTTGCTTTGCGGAGCTTCAGCTGCCAGTCCTTTTCTCCCTCCGGTGGTAGATTAAGATGCAGAACCGTCCATGTGCACACGATGACGGCAAACAGACAACTCCACAAAATGTCGGCTGTGCCTCGCCCGTGTGGAGGATGAACCCAACCGCTGACGTGAATCGTGGCATTGCTCGCCATTGCAAATCAAAGGATAACGAAACGCTGCAGATTGCTCTGGACAAAGTCGCAATGTTGTTGTTCAAAGTGGACAACAAAAAGACATTGTTCGAGACATGAGGCTGAGGGGATTCATACCTGACCCTGTTTCGACCAGGGTACTTGCCCAGTAGCCCCCTCTTTCGTAGACCCTATCGCGTATCAGCCTCATTGTCCATAGCGCGTGGAGATGCAGTGTTCAATCCACATAATGATCCGATAAGTTTGGCTGGATTTCGTCTTCATGAGATCAAGGAAATCCCCCGTATCGTATGCTGTGCAGCAGTCTCAGTCGCGTACAATATATCATCCCGTCCGGACCGCCTGTGCAACCGAAGCTTACTGTGCCTTTGCCAAGAAATGTAAGACTGAAAAAGTTGCAGGGGTTAAGAGCGCCACCGAACAAGGATCAGCGCAAATTGCTGCTTTTATTGTTCCATCCAGCTCTTAATACCTGCTGAAATACCTCGCACTAGAGAAGGGAAATACCTATTTAACCCGCCTATTCTTGACCTCGCCGTCTGTCAGAGACAGGGTTCGCCAGCAGTTAATATCAAGTACATTGCCTATCTATAGGCGCTATGCGACTCGATTCGAAAGCTAAAGAGAGTCGAAGAGGAGACGCATGCGGCCCGCGCGCTATATACAGGTGACCCCTGAGGTCTTGGCGTGCCTCTGTTCCTAACACCGTCGCCCTATACTAAAGTATTATATAATGAATGATATTTTAGTGTTTAGTACGGTATTAGACTCCCTTTTTTCCTCCCCGCGTACCAGTCAAAAGTCACGTGACTAGTTTACTTGATACCCATCCATCCACCAGTCCCTCCTCTCCTCTTGACGTTTCAGGATGATCCGGTGCGCCACGGGTGAATCGATTGATCACCCTAGGGTCACGGGTATATGATCCAAGGCATGTTTGCACAAACCAATCAATACCTGGGACCCTGCAATGCAGGATGTGTTCGCGTGCACGAAGTGGCAGTTTCCCCGGAGCAGAACCCAGAAATGGGGATGAGTGGCTTCCTTGAATGGCATCAAGCTACTCGTAGTTCCCCAGAGAGGGTTGGCATCCCGCATTGGGGCTGCGGCCGGTGCGCAGGCTTCTTTGAAGGGGCATCTCGGCGTGTACGTACAGTCTACTCGTACCAGGGCTCGTTGCACTGGCTCGACGCAGCGCAAGTGCGAAGACACCAGACATGGGGACCCATTGATGTGATTTTGTCACTCTGGCAATGGGTCGGGGTTTCTGATTTGGACAGTCGTGTTGGCTGTTCCTACAGTACCCACACGGGCGGGCGGATGCATCCATACATTAGCGGGCTGCACTTGAGAGGAGTTCCCAAGCTAGGCCAAAGGCCGCCCGAATGCAGGTCTCGACCTGATACGAAAGCGGCAGAGTCCTTGCCACGGATGGACTACCGGTGTACTCGTACAAGGGTGGTGTGCCAACGGTTAGTCTGCGTCGGAGAGCCTTCTGGTCATTTGTTCAGTCATTCCATCTGATCGCCCTGGTTCTGCAAGCTTTGACGACAGTCATGTGAACTTGGAGATCCGCCCACTCCCCGCTGATAACTCACGAACATCTGTACGAACGCCCCCGGTCGAGTCATTTCGTTAGCTTTCATACCGAACCCGTTGATCTGATCGGCCGACCTCCAAGGGGCATGGAATGTCGCTGTGAGCATTGCCTGGTACCTTTCTCCCTCGTCTGCTAATCTCGCGATCGAGGTGTTGGCAACCGGCACCAGTCCCAGCACGTGGAGCTATCGTGGCGGCTCACCAGGTCGCCGAGGGGTCTGCGCTAGCACTGTTGATGGTTTATTTTCTGGTTTCCTCCTGCTCTCCGTCTCTGTTCGTCACCCAGTACTTCTCGACCTTGAGGCAGGAATGGCTTCCCACGACGACATGCACGGCTCCGATTCGGGCTCACCCGCAGACCTGCCCGCTGGAAAGCTTCCCCCGTCCACCTTCACCATCGAGCCCGGCGATGATTTCGACGATAGTTACCATGCCAGCCACGGCACAACCCGGCAGGACAAAAAGGACATGAGCCGAATGGGCAAGACCCAGGAGCTCAGGGTGGGTGGACGCACGCACCAACGAGCGTTTCGCTGACGCGGTATGCAGAGAGACTATCGCCCTTTGTCCGCTCTGGCCTTCACCGTCATCCTGCAGGGTACTTGGGAAGTGCTGCTTGTGTAAGACTGATCTCCATCCGTGACAGCTCCCAAATCTAAACTTGAGCAGCGCAACAACTCAGGGTATGGTGGACGGCGGCCTGGCTGGCCTCTTCTGGAGTTATGTTTGGACATGGCTTGGTTTCAGCACGGTCATGGCCTCTTTGGCTGAAATGGCATCCATGTAAGCACCCGCCAGGCGACGAGAGATCTACAGTACTGACTCGGTGACAGGGCCCCGACGGCTGGCGGCCAATACCACTGGGTGTCTGAGTTCGCGCCTCCCGCCATCCAGAAGCCGTTGAGCTATATGACAGGTGTGTCAAGTCGTGGACTTTGCCAGCCCCATCGCCCAACTGACCATGAACAGGATGGATGGCGACCCTGTCTTGGCAGGCAGGCACAGCTTCGGGCCCGTTCCTCGTCGGCACTTTGATTCAAGCGCTGATCTATGTCAATGATACGTCCTATGTGTGGAAGAATTGGCACGGAACTCTGTTGGTAATTGGCATTACCCTGGTCGTCTTTGCTGCCAACGTCTGGGGTGCACGTGGCATGCCCATGGCTCAAAACATCATGCTTGTCGTGCATGTCTTTGGCTTCATCAGCGTCATCGTCGTTTTTTGGGCGCTTGCACCCCACAACTCTGCCGAGATTGTCTTCACCAGGTTCACCAATGGTGGCGGGTGGAACTCGATGGGCCTCGCGCTTATGGTCGGCCAGATCTCTGCTATCTACGCATGTATCTGTGAGTAGAGATCGACCGATTTCGAGTGGTTGGACGCTAATCGTTGCGCAGGTTCCGATGCGGCGGCGCACATGGCCGAGGAGATCAAGGATGCTGGTGTTACGGTGCCGCGTGCGATGGTGTGGTCATATGTCCTCAACGGCGGCCTCGGCTTCGTCTTCCTCATCTCCTTCCTCTTCGCCATCACGGATCTGGATGCGGCTCTCAACGATGAAACCGGCTATCCGTTCCTTACTGTGCTCGCCTCGGCCGTCAGCACCGCCGGCGTCAATGGTCTGACGGCGATCGTGACTCTCCTCATCTTCGCCGGCACGCTCTCCTTTAACCTGTCGACTTCGCGACAAACCTGGGCGTTTGCTCGTGATGAGGGGCTTCCGTTTAGCAAGTTTATTGCGTACGTCCACCCCGGGCTCAAGGTGCCAGCCAATGCTGTGGGCGTCACGGCCGCCATCACCATTATACTCTCCTTCATCAACATCGGCTCCGACGTCGCCTTCAATGCCATCATCTCCCTCAACCTGGTGTCGTTGATGCTGACGTACACGACTTCCATCGGCTGTGTCCTGTACCGTCGCATCTACCACCCTAAGCTGCTTCCACAAGCCCGCTGGAGCCTTGGGCGCGCCGGTGTCCCCATCAACGCTGCCGGTTTTCTCTATTCATTTTACGCCTTCTTTTGGTGCTTCTGGCCGAACGAGACGCCTGTTACCAAGGAGAATTTCAATTGGTCGGTGGTCATGTTCTTTGCCGTTTTGTTCTTCTGCGCCGTGGATTGGTTCGCCCGAGGTCGGAGGAAGTTCACCGGCCCTGTTGTGTTGACCGATTCATGGACCGGGCCTATGACGGGATAGGGATCCTCCGCTCTGAGGGACATCTTCCCTGAGCATAGAGGGATTCCTTGTGAAAAGCATGGTGGCATAATCTTGCGGCTATTCTGAGCTTGTACACATCACACGCAAGCGTGCGCGTGTGTACTTGTTGGACACATGTAAGATCTCTCGTTAGATTAGGGCATGTACTGCCAGTACACATTACCGTCGAAGCCGGACTGCCCAGAGGGCTCTTCTTGTTGACTAGTGCTTCGTGCGCATGAAGTATGGGGGGCTGACTGTTGGACTTACGACTCTGATTGAGGGTGACGTGCCCAAGCTTGCCGAGCCTTTCGATTCCGCGAGGCCAGGTACCTGAAGTACTGGATCAGAGACAGACACAGGGAGATTGCGCAATTCGTTCAACGGTTCAGGGAACGCGACAATGTAAAGATCTGCAGTCCCAGTAGGGATTTAAACGTACTGCGGAGTCCATTGCGCGGTATTATGAGATTCGTGTGACAGATGAAGCTCCGGACTTCGTCGATCACTGGGATTTCGTGTCCTCGATTACTGGAAAGTCGCGTGGGGTGGTTTCGCTGGGTCCGCATTGTCGTCGATATGCTCGTTGATGGAATTGCCGACGGTGATTCCAAGGAGGAACTCTTCAAGAATCTCAATAGTCTTCCTAGGGGGCTTGGCAAATGAGACGGTCGCCATATGGGTCGATAAACCAGGTAGCGTAGAGCTTTCCGAAGCTATCAGTCTCATCGATGGTTAGTACCAGGTTTGTGCTGCAGCGTTGGAGCAATGTTTCGTCCAAGTTCACGGAGGCTTATCTGAAATAGATGTCTGCTGAGAAGCAGGTTTAACCGATCGCTTCGAGGCCTAAATCAGGCTCCCTCGTATCTCACATGATGCTCATGGGTCAATTAAACCACCCACGAAACAGAGGTACAAACTTCAGAATTCTGAGGTATTTCATTGCGGTTCGGTAGGAATAGGCGCAGATGGCATCGATCCAGTAGGTTTGATGGTGACTAGTATGCCGAAGACCAGCCAACATGTCATATAGATTCGGTCTAACTCGAAACTCGAGATCGTTGACGAGTATGGTCCTGTCGGCTGGAGGTTCTCCCCACGTGTAGGATACGGCATTGTAGAGGGGCTGTGCGGCTAGACGAGCAAGTCTCAGACGGCATCTGATCGGGCTGAGATGAGTTCCCGGCAGCAGCTCCAGCAGCCGGAAATCGTATTCGCCAGTCAGACTCTCATACACAAAGGCGGCCTTCTTCTCTCTTCTTTTCCAGAAAGGCATCGTGTGATCGTGATTCGCCGGTCCACGAGACCGAGGCTGGAGAGGTTCGTCGCGTTCGAGATCGAAGAGCGCTTCCCTAGCTCTGCTTCTTCCCGAGACAGCATTCCATTGCTCGAGCAAGCGGGACCGCTCGTACTCGCCGGCTGTGATAAATTAGGAAGAAAGAACGACATGCCAGCTTCGCGCGGCTGAAAGGGATTGAACACTGGAAATACGAGGACTGAACAGCGGTGATTGGTCAGGCCCACGGTGGAGTCGAAGGGTTCCTTCACCCAATGGCGGGTCGCAATGCATGACTAATAAATCTCCGAACCAAATATATAAAAGAAGGTCCTCACCATCGTGATCTATATTGTTACGGAAGGAGCGAAGCCTCGGTGGGGTATTTTGCTTCAGCTTCGTAGTGGTCTCTCTCAGAACACCGACAACATCACAAATAAAGAGACTTCAACCTTACCATATATTAATCGCCCGTCCACCATCACAATTCTCACTTTACAGCTCTCTCAAAATGGCCGAGTCATCTAAGAACGTAGACAAACGCGACAATAAACGTTCAAAGATGCGGCAGAGTCTAAGTTCGGCGTTTAGCGATCCAATTCAAGACTTTAAAACACCAGTGGCCATCCGGAAGATCAGTGAGACCATCGACAATGAGTCCGCAGAGCTCGAAGGCTGAATTCGAAAGATCTTAGACTCTTCAGACGAGCCTATCAGCGACGAGCCCGAGACGACATCTCTCTACATTGATCAACGAGAAGAACTAGTCAAAGACATAGACACACATCGCAAGGAAGCCCGCAAGATCGCCCGCGAAGCCTATACCAGGCTATTACTAGGCCCAGAACGCAATGAGCTGAAGAGAGCCTTGACAGAGCTCGACGCAATAGATAACATCTTACTGAAAGAGAGGGCTGCGCTGGCCGCTGATCGTATACGGGTCAAGTATAGCGTGCTTGGCCGCCCAAGCAGTGCCAAAATCGGCCAAGCATATAATGGAAGTCCTGGCTTCGGAAATCGGAGATTGCTGTGAAGGTATCGAGGGAGTGGAGGGCCTTGGAGAGTTCCCTGATGCAGTGCCACCCGAGGAGGAGAAGAGGATGGCTACGTTGGTGAAGTATGCGTGGGAGACTCGAGCTCGTGGTGTGGAGGCTGAAGAAGAAGATGAAGACGATGAATGAAGCTTGTGGACTCATCGAGCAGAGGGCAGAGGCGAGAACGACTGTGGGCGTGAGAATAAGGACATAATGTATACCACAACTCGAGGTATTGGGTTTATCAGAGGCAACACTGCTTGCTAGCTTCACTCTGCGTCGTCTCTCGCGGCATAGACGCTTGGCTCACGCTCGGCTTACCTACCGCTTCCTGAGCGATCCTGAGCGCTCCTGCAGCATGCGCCCCATCAAGCCCTTCGACGCGTCTTGTTACACTATCTCGCAGAATCCGCTGCGATTAATCTGGCCTTCATGAATCTGAAGTGCCCTGTCCACACCCATTAGCATTCTAACTCTGGGATCTACGATTATCGGTTGACTTGCGTCCAGAACACACTTTCGCCTCTCGGACACATCATCACCATCGCACGAGCGAGAAAGGCCTTGACGCCGGGTGATCCTACTTGTCTCTTCTTATCCTGGCTGATTTGTCTCCGGATCCTCCTTGTGGCCACTACTGTCGCGCTATCGACATCGTCCGAGACTGTCTTTTCGATGACCAAACTCTCTGATCCGTGACGGGTGTTCAATATTTACAATGACAATACCGAGATAAGCAATGGATAAGCAAGCAGAGAGGAAGGGCAGAAGGGTTGATCTGATGGGTGGCGATTTCGTTGGAATTTTTCTCTCAGAAGAGGTGACGTGTTCTTCGAATAAGACGACCGGGACCCAACTGCGCTGCTTTATCCATCACCAAGAGCCTCTCCAGAATCCTCGCCTGGTAGGCAGCGGAGCACACGGCATTGCGGTGTCAGCCATCATTAAAGACGTTGAATATATGTTAAAAGTCGTGAGTATCATTACGACATCCTCGCATTTGCTCCACTCGTCTAACCGGTGCCGCAGTTCAAGAAATGGAAAGAACCCGGCCCTGTCTTTGCTTCTTCATATAGAGAAGCCATCGAAACATCGCCGCTTGCGAAGGAGTGTCGAGCATTTGCTCGGCTAGACTCATTGAACAAGAAGGACACTTGGGCTGTCAGGTGTGATGGATGGATGAAACTGACAGATGAACAGTTCATGATGATAGGGACTATCGTCGACAACCATAATCTGAGTCGGTGGGCCATTGTCAAAGAATACTTACCAACGCCAACACTCCCCCAACACATTCCGACCATTTTCGCAAATTTCAGGATCCCCAGAATGGCGAGGATATTGCCTCAAGATGTTCGACTCGAAAATTACAGGGGATCGAAAATTGTTGATCTCTCATGCACTCTGACGGATCCATGTCCGGAATGGTCGGAATTCCTGTTCGGTTATTTCTATGAGACGACTATCAAGGGTGTGTTCAGCTGGTTTAAGGACCCAACCAAGGGACCCGCTTTAAACATCACAGTCCCCGCTTACCAAGACTTTTCCCCGTCCCTCCCGTCCTTTTAGCACCTTGAACAGTACTGGGTGGAGGCGGCAATGCTCTAGTGACGTTGGGGAGCGGTGGTCCCTGGTCATCATCACTATCACGACTCGGTGCCGGATAATCTTCTCGGACTGAAAGATCCTTCCCCGTTTCCATATGGAGCCACCAGAGTGCTTGTTTCACCGTGATTGTGTTTTCGCCCGTCGCATTCCATGGGATGCTCTTGAACTGGAGTGGTCGGTAATCTATATTTGGATTCACGTCGTCGGTGAAGCTCGACCCCGTATCAAGGGACATTGCTTGGACCCCTGAACTAACTGTCTCTATAGAGAATGCGCGGGAGTGAGACGGATGGTCTCTCGCACGTTGTGTTAGGGTCCTAATAGCCCTTGAAGCTGCGAGCCCTGGTCCTATCGATTCTCTTGAGACCCTGACCACGACAAGTTCTTCTGGCGTTATGATATAACCGTGGCGTGTACCCCATTGGCGGCCGCAGTAGGTTTGGACCTGGCTAAAGGGTGATGTATAATCTGGCCGGCTTTGACCTTCTTCCGAAGTATTCCACTTTGACGCGAGCTTAGTCTCTCCCGGGCAAAGATTCTTGTACCCGAAATTTGTCGTTTGACTCTCTCGGATACCAGCCTAGTCTGGATAATACCGATCGTCCTCTTCCGTCGCCCCTCTTTTTGCTTTGTCACCTCTTGAGATCTCAGCCGTGTCCTGGGGATCTTGGCTTAAGTAGTAGAGCGGCCAAGCGACACGCAAGGCGGCCGAGACCTTGGGCATCGTGTCCCTCTCCAGCACGGTTTCGAACGTTCTCTCGGTGAAGATCCGCTTCTCTAACTCGGTCAGCGCAGGGCTGGTGTCTGGCAACGACGGAACCGGCCGCAGTAAGACATGCCCATACGACTGCATCAGCGTCTCGTAGTTGAAGTCGGCCCAAGCCTCCAGTCCCGTGATGGGGTCCCACCTCGCATTATACGTGTTCGTCCCGGTCGAGGACTTTGAGCAATCCAGTATGGGATTGGGGAGGGCGAGGTATTCCAGGAGGGTGGTGGCCATGGTTGTTGGCGAGATCCCAAAGGGCTCTGCTTCCCCCAAATATAATCGATACCGTTCTGCGTTGGGTCGCTGTCCCGGAGTCATTTCAGAAGTAAAGGTGGCGCTGCGTTATGTGTGCGCGGCCGATGCGTTGTCCGTCTGAAGCGATGGACTTGCCAATTGGTCGGCGCGGGAGTTGTGGATTCTCCAAACACCAAAGGGGTTGTTGGGGGTTGGGTTAATCCGGGCAACTGCTTGTGTACGTTCACATCGCTGAACGACTCCAGACATGGCGTCAAGCCTGTCGAGACGATGGGAATATACATACCCACAGCAGTGGAAAGTTGCCAGGCTAGTCGTCCTTGAGGACGCCGGGCAGGGTCACATTACCCCAAGCCCAACGCCATTGTCGGTCTTCAACGCAATACGGTAAATTGCACGAGGCGGAGGCGGTCGTCGCCCGGCGTCTATCGTTCTGTGCAGAATCACACCGGCTGCTCCCTGATTGCTTGAATGTGGAGGCCGATCAGGGTGGACAACGGGGATAGGCTCTGTTCTGCTAATCCTGACAAATGTGGTTGACCAGGCGTGGCTCAGAAGCAAGGTGGTCACCCTCGTGGCATTCGATCTACGGGGAGCATTCAACGGAGTCAATGTGACGACACTGGGACGCCCCGGCTCCAGGCATGGGCAATCCCCATGCTGATGAATACATGAATAATGTATAACCACAGTTCGAGGCATTGGTTTATCAGGCGCAACGCTGCTTGCTAGCTTCACTCTGCGTCGTCTCTCGCGGCATAGACGCTTGCTTCACCCTTGGCCATGTAGTCAAAGGACTCCTCACTCGTTGTCGTGGCTGGTGGACTCGGCGTATCCTCCCCGTCCTTTGCATCTTCGCTGGCCTGCGGGAAGAAGTCCCCGGGGTTGTTCCCACCTTCAACCGACGTCGCCTGCCTGCCCTGCCACAAAACACCGTCTCCGAATCCCCAACCAAGTCCCTTCTTCGTTCTCTTGACTTCCTCCTCGCGCAAGCTCAAACTAGCCTTCTTGCCAGAGACGTTGTGCAAGGGCAGATTCCGTTGATGCCACTCGCCCACGAACATGCCCTCGGGGTCGCTCTCATCCCTCACCTTCATGAACTCAGTCATATCTTCACCGTACGTCTGTTCGAGGTACTGACACGTCGTGTGTGCCGTGAAGTTCTTCGCCCAATGCGGCTTGGCTCCCATCTCGCGCATCAGATACTCGAATGCTTCGTAGTAGGTGTCGTGACAGGGTGGATCGCGACCGTAGGGACGATACAGTGTAGCATTGAGATAGAGCGTGGGGCCGTCTGCGACCGTCGATTCGAGATAGGGTCGCACTCCGGACAGGTTCAGATCCTCCTGCCCGGTATGGGTCACGCGCACCTCGACCGGACAGTGTACCCAGACGCCCTTGCTCGAGACAGGGATCTTCGCCGTGGCGTCGTCATGATTGATCCATGCTGATAGACGGGTGATGGCTTCGGGACCCTTGGCGAGTGGCAGAGCCCATTCATTCACGAACTGCGAGTACAGGCAGTCCATCAGCAAACCCTCCCGGGCAGGTTGTACTGCGGACATCTCGAAGCTGCCAGGTTGGAATCCATACTGCATGCCAAAGACGAACCATTCGATCCAGGGCAAAATGCGCGGTACGTAGTTGGAAAGATACAATAAGTTGTGGTAGACGTAGTAGCCGAGTCGTCCGCCGTAGAAGGTCTCATTCGGCGGGCGACGAGGGGAATCCGTTTTGCAGCCCCGCCAGATGACTGCGCGTTTCAGATATGGCAGCCACCAGACGCGAGTGAATTCGTCACGGGTCCACAGATCTTTGTCCCACGTGCCCAGGACTTCATCCAGGCTGTGGAGGGATTGGGACCAGGAGATGTCGAAGTCCGGCACAGCCTGGATAGTGATTTCCACGATGATCCCCAAGGCGCCCAGCGAAAGCAGCGCCGCCCGAAATAGTTGGGGATTCTTGGTCTTTGAGCATGTGACCAACTGAGAGTTCGACAGCAAGATTGTCAACGATGTGATGGATTCAGAGATCAGCCCATGCTTGAGACTGGAGCCATGAGTCCCGGTCGAGATGACGCCGGCGACGGATTGAACATCGATGGAGCCCAGGTTGGGAAGCGTGTACCCGTCCTTGGCCAACTCGAGATTCAAGTCATGCAGAGAAATTCCCGCTAGGACGCGATAGAGGCCGCGGGTGCCGCCAACGTCCTTCTCGAGGACTGCGCTGAGATGGTCCAGATTAATCAACCACGATGACGTGCAGGTGAGGTCGGATGGCGAATGCCCGAAGCCCGTCACACAGATACGTTTGCGACATCTCCGGGCGAGGGTGACGATTTTCTGCAGCTCCGGAATCGACGCCGGTTGGAAATACAGCTCCGGGCGCGAAAAGAATGTCTGGGCCCAGGTATGGTGGAGATAGCGCAGTTTCGGGTTGAATGGAATGGAATCACTGATTCGGGACAGCTCGCGCTGAAGTTTGGGGTCGAGGTTGGCGGTGGCGGGGACACTTGGGCCGGCCGCGCTGGCCGAGGCGGACGTGTTGGGCTTCGTCTGCGGCAAATTGGGAGCTGCCCAATCCATGATAGACGTCGCAGGGCGCGGAGGGAGGAGCGTGCTCTGATCAGGGCACGTTGGGCGGAAAGCAGGCAGCGTGGCGGGTAGCCGTCATTATTTGACGAGGCGGGCAGATGGAACCAGAAATAAACCGGAGACGCTAGCGCCGCGTTCGGGTGCAGCAGGAAGGAAGCGACGCAAGCGAGCGAAGCGACAGAAGCGAACATTGGCGCTAAACTGGCGGCGCAGTCTCTGATTGGCCGGTCCCCGACGACGCCTGCTAGAGGCATTACGAGGCGTTTCTCGCCCTCTCGTCGTCTATCTACCACCAACCTGTTGAGCGTCGACTCTAGCTTTTCCAGATACCCAGTTGGCCATGGTAGCTATCCCATCCGCCTCGTTCTTGTAGCGCCATAACAGGACATGTCACCTCATTCAAACCGTGAAATGTACAAGTGTACACGAATCCCACCGCGCACTGACGCGGTTCGGGCGAAGAGTCGTAGAAATTCCGACTGTGACATTCCCAAGATCTTCCATCATGATCGTCTCATTCAGAGTTGAATGCCCAATTCCTGCACCACCTCTTCGGCGCGCACACACAACTGTTCTGTTGGAAGTGACGACCTCCGTGGCGTCCATTTCCGAAATACGGACTTGATGTGCTGCGGTGGCTCACCGATTACAATGTAACAAGACGGCAAAAGTGGCCTGTCTTGAACGGAAGGCGACAGCACGGCGATCTCTTGGGCGACCTGTACAGCTGTCACGAATTCCGCAGGCTTTTTGGCGGAACCGCCAATCAAACTGCGAGAGACCACGAGGTCAGCACATGCACACGGAATCCAAACATGACTGAACTTACACATAAAGTTCTCGATAGACATCGAGGATGTGGATGTGATGACCGTCCAGGTCTTTCTGACTGAAGGGGGCGACTTCTTCCAACAGAGCTTTGAGACTCTGCTTCGGCGGCGATGATGCCCTTAGTCCCCAGAAGCCACCTAGACCACCTGAGGACTTAGGACGGTCATGCTCGACGCGATACAGCCTCGGTGGATGGGTGTGACTCTCACTGGTTCCGCCGCTGCTCTGCCGTACCGTTCGCTTTGATGAACCGGAAGACAGCGAGTCCCAGAAGCTTGCGGGTTCTTCGCCCTCCGAAACTTCCTCGATCTCACCAGTGAGTCCCAAGTCCATCCCAATCAGCCTTGCACATCCCACGTCCTCTGGGTTGCTGCCTCTGCCTTTCCACAGATAGAGCTTGCCGAACTTCGCCGAGATTAGAAACGGAAGTCCCGTGCGCAGGCTGTCAGCTGACAGGTCGACTTCATCAAAAGCGATGTGCCCAAGATGTCTTCTGCCGCAGAGCATGTAAAGAGCTGAAGACTTGTTCCTCCGCACAATGACGATACCGCCTAGAGCTTGGAAAAACTCCGAGCTCTCTTTGCCTTGCTTAACAACTTCAAGCTTGGCATTGTTCTCGCGGGCGACCTTCCTGCAAAATAGTTGAGCATCTTCCACGGCTGCTTCGGGTACTTCGTCCCCGCACCACAGATACACTTCGGACAGCTTCGAGCCCGAGGGCAATTGCAGCGAATGCACGCATACATACATGCAATCTTCGAAGAGAATGTGTTCCTGTTGCGGCGGCATGGGCGTTTTCTTTCCATCGCCGGACACTTCCCAGATCTGTTTGCTCAGCGTCTTTGACTTTTCTGCTGTCTTATTCTGGGCCGAAAGAAAAGCATGCGCGTCAAACTCCGCCTTTTCTCCTGTTTGCGGCAGGACGCCGAAGAAGCTCTCAAGGCGTGGCTTAATTGAAGGGGACGATTTGATGGGCGAACTTGACTTTCTGGGCGACCCTGCTGCTCTCGTTGCCACGGGTTGCGGCTCCGGCGGCGGCGTCAAGATTGGTGCGGCAGCCAGACTCCTTGGGCCGGTTCCAAGCTGTAGGCCAAGCCCACTGGCCGGCGACCGCGATTTTGTCGAGCCGATAATATCGGGTTTTGGTGCCTTTGGAGTATTGAGCCTAGATTTGTTGGGCGTCAAAGGCAGACTAGGTGCAGGGTCCGGAGAAAGCGTTGTTGCCTTCCTTTCACCATCCGAGTCAGGAGGAGACGATACAACTTTCGAAGGATCAGGCAGGATTTCGATCTTCCTTGGCGTGGCAGGTTTCCCAGTTGTGTGCTGATCAACAGGCTTCAGAGGCGTGCCAGGACCTGAAATTTTTCTTAGATCCGCAGATTTCTTAGGCTTTAGGGGAGGGGGCGAGTCAACGGTCCCAGCAGGCGCGCCCTGACTTGACACATTTCTTAATTCCACAGATTTAGGGGCCAGGAGGGGCTTCGGCAACAGCTCCGGCTCCGTCCGCGGAGCTGGAACTGGTTCAGTGGCAGACTGCTTTTCAGCTGCTGTTTTGGCGACATTGGGCATAGGCATCTCTGCTTTGGGCGGCGCTGAAGGCGTTTGTTTGACATTAGCTAAGATTGGCTTCTCAATCTCTGTTCTGGGCGGCATTGGCAGCGGTCGCTGGACTTCGCCCAAATCTGCCTTTGCAGTTTGTCGTTCGGGTGTAGATTTGCTCACATTGGGTTTCGGCGCGAATGAGCGTGCCGGCAAAAACGCTTTAGGTTCCAGCACGGGCTCAGGTGACCCTACCGTCTTTAAAGAGGCATCTGTTGCGGGCTGTCTGACAGCGGGTCTGCCGCTTTCAGTCGAGGACGAACTGCCCTTAGGCGCTCTTCTCTTAGGACCTTTGGAACGTGCCTTGGTCATATGAGTCAGCGCCGCAGGATCTTCCTTCGTGCTATCCTGCGAGAGCTGTTGAGAGCTTCGAACCTGAATCGCACCTCCGCCACTAGATGCCGCATCTCCAAGAGGTTTTGGGCTACCACTTCGTGACAGTATGCCGGCAAGCGCAGGATTGAGACGGGCAGCGAGTTTGCTATTTTCAGGTAGTTTCACTCTGGATGCCGGCTCCGGCGAAGATGCAGCTTCTGCAATGTTGATTTCCGAATTTCGCTGGCCGACTCGAGCAGGGGCATCGGACGCTGGTTGCAGAGGTAGCACAGTCACTTCGGCCGCATCGGATTTGGCGGGCTTGCTTGCAAACGCTGTCGGCGGTGCCACATTTGGCTCAGAGTGAGAAAGATGCTCTGCCTTCGGTGGAACTGGTTTCTCATACACAGACTGTGGCTTCGAGCCCACGAGAGATGGTTTGGTACCCGGGCCGCTCAATGTTGGTTTTTCGGCAACTGCCTGAGGCTTGAACGCCGACATATTGAGTTTGCCTGGCGTATCACTCTGCCGCTTGGTTTCGATCTTCTCAGATGAGGTTCCCGTCTTCTGCAGCGCCATACGCCTAGCCAATGCCTCTGGCACAGGATCGTTATGCTTTCCTCCAGGGCTTGTCACTTCAGGACGTTTGCCAATCGCACCACTGCCTGACTTCATTGCTTCTTTCTTTTGCAAGATGCTCTCTTTAAACTCGTCGACCCTTTTCGTCTTCTGCGGGCCGCCTGTGACATTCAGCGCTGCTTTCCCCATGGTGATGTTATCTTTCAACTCGTCAGGTGCGACATAACTCTGGGTTTGGGCGCGCTTTAACTTTCCAAATATGGCCTTGAACTCCGGTTCTGTATCGTTGTTGCCGGTTGGGGCTGCTTGACGTGACTTGAGACTGGCTCTGAAATCGGGTTTCGGAGGCGTGCTTGGCTTTGGCTTGAAAGCGGCCATTTTTGACTCGAGTTTGTGATCGGGTAACAGGGGGTTTGGGGTGCTTCTAGCCGTCTCTTGTTTGTCCCCCAGAGGTGTAGCAGATGTGCTATCCTCCTTTTGGGGCGAGCTTGACCCAAGTTGCACAGGTGTGATATTTCTCTTGGCTGGCACGACGGGTTTCTCTTCCTTCGTCGTCGTGAAGGATTGGTCCGGTTTTTTCACGTCGCTAGGATCCGAGGATGGCAATGGCGTTGACATAGTTTTCTTGAGCCCAGTCTCTGTCGAGCTCGAATCTACAGCTACGCCATCTCCGGTGGACTTTTCGACTGCCGTTGCATCCTTCACTGGCGGTGTGTTGAGGGGTTTGGGTGCTACTATTGGCTTTGACAACTCCTCCTTTGTCGCTTCAGACAGTTGAGACTGTTCCTGCTTGGCACGCTGCATGCTCAGCCTCCATGCTGGCATTTCGAGCTTCGCCGCTCTTGGAGACTCTGGCGGCTTGTTTAGGGCACTCTCGAGCCAACTGGCCTTGGTCGGACTCCAGCGGCGAGGATCCATAGTCTTCGATGGGCTACGAGATAATACCGATTCTGATGGTGGTGGGGTTACTGGACGGGTCTGTGTTGGCCCCTCGGAAGCCTTACTTGCTTGGGCGTCCTGCTTGGGCATGGCGTCGGAAGATACAGCAGAATCGTCTTCAGGTCGGGGTAGTGAGCGACCTTTTGTGATTGGAACAGGCTCTCCGTGACTTGAAACAGGTCTGGAGCTCGAAAGAGGAGAGGAATTACCATCGCGCGAGCCTCTAACATCTCTTGAGGAACCACGGCTGTGACTAGGGGTATAACCTGACACGTTAGCAAGGTGTGCAGGCCGCGCGGAGGCAATTGAGTCGCCTCGCTTCAAGCCTGCATTTGCCTGTACACTCCACCTCTTGCTGACACTGTCTGATCGCTTCATCATTGCGCTCTCCACAAACCCACCCAGACCTTTCGTTGGCGATGGAGGACGTGCTGAGGAGGACAAAATGCTAGAAGTCCTTCCAAGCCCAGGAGTGTCTGCGGCAAACGAGGTATTCAGATCCAACGGTTTAAAGGTTGGCAAGTCCAGGGCAAGAGGCTTCGAAGGAGACGACGATATCATGGAGACTGGGCGCGGTCTCGTCTGGTCTGAGCTTGACGGCTGTCGCTGGCTAATAGGCAATGCATGAGCCGATTTTGAAGGTGACGACGGGGGCGTCGGTTTCTCGGTTTCTTCACTTGAGCGATCTTCTGCAGCATTGGACATGCCCGGAAGCCGCAAGGCCCGGCTCGCCGAAGGGGACATTGTGTCTGAATCCGTCTCGTTCTTGCGGTAAGCTGCTGAGCCAACGCCTCGATCAGCGGTCTGACGGAACCACGAAGGATCTCTTGCCTCTAGCGATGCAGCAATATCTTTCCTCGACATCTCCTCCTCGACCTTCTGTTGGGCAGCACTTGGAACACCAGGTCCCGGATCCGGGATGGACGCAACAGACAACGGTCGGGATCTCACAGCGCCTCCTCTTGATAAAGGCCTCTGGTTCCATGAGAGCGTGCCACTTCTCGAAAGCGAAGTCGCATGAGCAGGAGGGCTGGGGAGAGTAGGTTCATCGTTCGTCAGTGGAGGTGGAGCTGGTAGAGGTCGAGAGAAGTCCAGTCCTGCGACAGCGCCTCGATCATGTCTTGGAGAACTTGACCCAGAGCGGCCGAGTGTCCGTGATTGAAGCGGAGGGGTGAGAGCAACGGGAGGCTCGATTCCCTGGTTCGGCTTCGGCGCAGCCTCTCCCATGGGCCTCAAGGACGGCGTAGGACCAGTCTTAGAAGGTGACAGCGACCGAGCGCGTTCTACTTTGCATCAGCATGTCATCCCGCTCTCTGGGCTACACCTTGTTTGGGTTGTACCTAATCTTCTTGCCTGTCTCTCTTTTCTGGCTTGTAACAATTCTTCCTCCGTTCTCTTTGATCGTTCCGCCTCCTCGGCATTTTGCTTCGAACTGAGGCTGGCGATCCGAGCCAGAAACTGGTCCACAGACTCGGCGCCGTCATTTGACGCGTCCATACTGCGTCTGCCCGTGAAAATGTAGTGTTTTGAATGCTAGACGCCGACACAGACAGTAAGGGTCATGCCGCACTCGGCATGGGAAAATTGGGGTTCGGGTGGGAAGGGAACGGCCAGCGCCCGGTTGGGGATGTTCATCAGCGAGCGGAGGCGAGATGAAAATAGTAAGACAGGCCGCAGTGAGGATTTCGGCAGGAGACACTCGCGTGTCATATAAATAGTGGGTGGGATTTGTTGATGTTGATGTTGATGGATTGAAAGAGGACGAGGAGCGGCTTCTCGGGAACACGCGCTCGTCTCCGCAGCAAAATCGGAAACTCAACCAACAACTTTGCTCATTGTTTACTTTGCTCCTCTTTTATGGTTGGGTGCGTCGTCGCCGCCCACTCCCTCTGTCCGTCGTCAACTTGGCGCAGTGACGATGATATTGAAAGAGAGGTATCCGTAGATAAGGCTGATCCTGCGACATGCCGCTTGACCTCCTGGTCGGGCTAGGCCAGCGAGAGGCCAATTTACGGCCTGTGCATCTGCCAACCAGGGTCCGTGACGGCTCGTTCTGGGCCATGTTTCAAGGAGGCCCCCAAGGGCCCTGTCTGCCATCTTCGTATTCTGCCGAAGACGAGAGCTACATTCAATACAAGAATAGGCGTTCGCGTGCGTCCTGAACCACCCAATCCAAGCCTGTCTCCAGATTTTCACCCGTCATGGCACTGCATGGAATGACCACCCATCGATGCGTCGAAATGGACTCGAGGTCGAGCAGCTGCGTAGCCTCTTGCTCGCTCATACCGCCAGCAATATCTGTCTTGTTCAGAAACACCAGCAGACTCGCTCCTGCTAGGCGCTGGAAACTCTTAGCGCTGGTAGAAGGGTCGGCATGCTAACATACCTCTTCTAACAATAGTCCCTTGAGCTCGGCCTTGCAGTCTTCGACTCGTAGCCGGTCAGTGGCATCCACCACCCAGATGAGAGCATCGGTCTTCTCGAAATAGTTCCTCCAGTACGATCTGATTGTCTTCTGGCCTCCCACATCCCAAATGTTGAGCTTGTAACTGCGCATGAACACGTAAGTCTCTCGTGAGGAAGCTCAAGGGAAAAGACACTACCCTTGAAAGTCGATCGTCTTGATGATGAACCCTAGAGTCGGACTGACAGTATTGACATCTTCATTCATAATCTTTTTGACTATTGTCGTTTTCCCTGCATTATCCAGCCCTCTACACCAAAGATTAGCCCCTCTCACCCATCTCCGCGAGGATTGATCTCACTCACAACATCAGAATTCGCATCTCCTTATCCTTCAGGCGAGCCTTGCGCAGTACAGAAAGCATCTTGTTCTGTAGGCTGTCGGCTGTTCAGGCTAGGAAATGTAAATGCCCTTTGAGTCGCGACTGTAGCTTCTTCTGCGAAGTGGCTGGCTCTTGCCTCCAGGCAGTTCCACTTTCTGTGTAGTGGCTTGGGCGGATATCAATCTCGAGCGACCATCGTAGGTGCTTCAACTGTCTAACACCTCAAGCTATCATACTTCCATCAGAGCGCTCGCACAGATACGACACCTGACGGTCGACATCGGCTTTTCCCCTCAATTCTTCAATGCTTCTTTACTCGGTCCTTGCTGTTCTAGTCCATAGCCTGGGGAATCGTATGTTGCCGCTGATTGGTGTGGTTACCACGGCCGCTAGGTAGATAACGGTAAAGCGGCGCGTTAATGGCAAAGCAGCGCCTTAGCGGCATCCAACGTCCTGTCTTCCAGCCATTAACTCTTTTCATTGTCTTCGGGTTCACAATCCCCTCTTCGCGTGCAGATTGTCGATGTGTCGGTGGCTGCATAGTACAGAAGTTGCGCCCCAAGAGGCAGTGTGCATAAGCAATTGGACATAACATGGCCCAACCCCAGTCTTCGGTAACTGACCATCTTTCGACACGGGTGAGTGAGAGATCCCTTTACACTCACCCATCCTCAGTCCCCATTCAGACTCTTCTGACTTCTTGTAGGGCTCGGAATCGCAGCATGAGGCCGCTGCGATGTCCGCCCCCTTTGCTGGGCCGTCTACAATGGACAATGTCGTTGACATGCAAGGTCCTTCACCAAGACTGTCACCCAGAGCCCACCGTGTCGCACATGCCAGTGACAGAACTGGTATTCAAGCATATGACCCACGTCGCCGGAAAAACACGCAAGATAATTGGAAGAGGGTGAGTTCTCTTACTCATATAAGACCTATCTCCCTCATCGTCACCTTTTCACACCCGTCTCGGAGAATTGCTTATTCTTTGGTAGATTTACTCAAACGGAGTTATGTACTTCGATCCAGATGCGTATGGTAGTCCCATGCGCAAGAAGAGGGACAATTCTGCAGACAAAGCCCAGTCACAGCCTCGCAAACACCCAGGCTGGGGTCTCCCACAACAGGTACCAGTTAGTCAGCAGTCCTCTGGTCTATCATGGCACTCTGCGCAAGGTGGGACTTTGATACAAGGTCAAGGTAAAGAACAGAAAGTGGAAGGAGAACACCTGGAAGATGCCGCATCTGTAAATGTCCAGCCGCCTGAGGCAGAGAATGCTACGGCAGATGTGGAAATTAAAGAGAGTACCCCCACACGATTGGTACCTCAACCCCCCGGGGCAACAGTCAATGGCAACCTTCATCGATTCGACAAGACAGCATACGGTGATCCCTCAAGAAAGGATGTGACTGAGGCCACGACCCAATCCCAGACGCGGAGACTGCCAAAACTCAAACCTGCCAAAAGCCCGGACGGACGACGAAACAGTTGGCCAATGGTTGCAGCCACACCCAGCGATGATCCGCAAGTTTCACCAGTTCTTCCGCACCCGCCTTTGCCCATTCCTCATGTTATGCTCAATACATCGAATAACGCTCTGGAGCCAGACTGCAACGCCACTCAGCCCAAGATGAGTGGTGATCAAGAGCCGCAACTGAGGACCACCTCTAACCGAAATGATTCAACAAAGAAGCCAGCGACGCCTCGCCCGGAGACCTTTGAGACCCTCAAGCAAGGAAACGAAACACCAGAGCAACTGATTGCTCGACTTCAGGCTAAAGGTGCACGCGATGTCTTCCAGAGAGTCAAACGAAAGGATCAAGGTGAGATCCCTACCACCACGGCCCTGGCCCTACTAGACCTCCTGAGAAAACCCCTTTCTCCCGAGTCAAACGAGACTCATCCGGATGCGTCCAACAATGGCACACTACGCAAACCCTTGCCTAATATTGACCCGAACCCCTCCCAAAATCAATCCTCACAAGGCCCTGTCCATTGCACTGACCACCTCCCCGCAGAGGCGAGAGAGGCGAATAAGGATCAACGACATTGGGTGCAAGAAAAGAAGAATCCGGCGCTGTGGGAGCGAGCAGCCATGTATCCTGGTGATGACACCAGCAGTATCCCGATCCAGAAATCAGTACCATTAGTCAAGAATGCAGACGTGCAACAGAAGACTGGCGGATGGGACCAGTCAACTATGCCATCGGGTAGTAACAATGCTACATGGGACGAAGGGTCAGCTCGGCCGGCGAAAGAGGCCGCTCTTCAACACTCCCAACAAGGCAACGCGGACAATTGGATCCTAAATCAGAAACCCGACAAATCAGCACATAAAACCTCTCGCTGGGCCTCTGCTGCGGATACGAAGGCTCCCCCAGTTCAGCCAGACAGCAATGCTGAGGGCTCAGAAGAATCAGAAAGTGACGGCGACTCCACGAGGCCCATGGCTCGAGGCCTCGGTCGTCTCATCCGCAGTCGCAAGCCTCTGGTGCCAGAAGAACGACTCGTCGGATGGGACGGACAGTTCTTGCCCCCTCCAACTGACTGGGAGTTTCGTCCGCAGTTCTACAATAACACCCCGGAATACATCAGTGGTTTCGAGAACTGGCTTGGTGAACTCGCGATACGCACAATGTCGGAAAAGTCGGTGGCGGAATTGAGCTTCGGCGTCCTTCCTGCTGAGGAAGTCGCAAACCTGGAGAATCACCCCGACGGAATTGGCTTTGCTCCCAGAGAAACCGTCCTCTGCCCCAGCAATTCTGAGCGTTACGGACACAGACTTATCAAGGCAATCGTACAAAGTCCTCAAAACCCGACTGATTTCGATGGCGATGCAAAGTTGGATCTCTCAGACCCTGACAATGCTCGGTACAAAGATGAGACTGCACAGCTTTACATCACCAGGCGCATGGCCCAGATTAAGCGTGTCCAAAAGGAGGCCGAGGAGAAGTCCAAACTGCAACAGGCGGCAGAGCGTCAGCAACATTCTGGCTTCGACATGCCTGAAAAAGCACAGGGGGACATCGCTCCCAACATTCAGGAGAACAACCAACCTCAGCCTCCTATCACAACCAAGAACATTTACCTCCGCCCTGCCGTCCAAGCCGATGCACCTGGAATGATGGAGATCATCAACTGGTACATTGCCAATGGGTTCCGCGCCCCAGAACTCGCGCCTATCAGCGAAGACGACATGATTGAACGCATGAGGGTGTCGCAGCACGCACGCCTCCCCTTCATTGTCGCTGTCGAGCGCACTCGCAGGTCTTCTCGTCCCAAAAACCGCAGATACCCGCGAGTCAACCCAAACCACCCTATTCAGAACATCAACCCCAATTACGTCGGTGTGACGCGCGAGGAGCTTATCGTCGGCTGGGCAAGCGCTTCAGATTGGGGGGCGCCAGACTACTGCGAGTGCATCACCGCCGATCTAGAACTCTACGTTGCTGCCTCTTGTCGCAAGTCCGGTGTAGGCCGCTGCTTGATGGATGCGCTCCTGGATGCCACGGATCGGGGCTACATGAAGAAAGGCGGCTATGAATTCCGCGTCGCCCCGGAAATGAAGCATTTGTACTCGGGCGGGGGCGGGCGAGATCTCCACAAATTGATCTTTCAGGTCCGCTCGTTCAACCGGCCTGTCCCGCTCAGGAAGATAGGTAAAGTCCTCCATGCAGCCACGAAGTCTGCGCGCCTCGACGATCGAGAGGATGACTATGAAGTCTGGCTGAAAGACTGGCTCGAGTCATACGACTTTGAGCAAGAGGCACGCATGAAGAAGGTGGGCACGAAGCATAATCGGTTCATGGATGTGAGGTACTTGAGCCGCGAGACGTGCTGGCAGCCCAGCGAGGGGCGAATTCCGGATTACACCAATGGGTATTGACCCGTCGAAGAGTGATTCGGGGTACAATCAGGCGAAGGGGCGAGGTCGCGAAGTAGCAATGAGAGTATGTGGCAATGGGAGGAAGTTTAACGAAGACATGGCATAAGGGCGGCGCACAGCAACAGATGTTTCAACAATGAATGACCACGGAATGGAGCCCCTCCCCGACGACGACATGGCACACACAAGACACGATGCGATACGATTCGAACTACGACGGACGATTTTCTTTTCTTCCCTTTCAATCGGATTTTCATGCAGCTTTTCAGCTCCTTTTTCAGCAGAAGGTCCACCACGTATGATACCCCAATCAGTAGTAGCACCTTGGACGAACTGCATGGCGATTTTCTTCCAATCAGCAAATGCTACCGTTATGCAGGTAGCCACAACTCTTTTCGGACGCGGACCACGACCATCAGAAGAACAGCGCTAGGTCTATTGACGTGTGGCCATTATGAAACAACTTGGCATGATGAGCATTTTCCGGTTTCCAGTTTTCAGTTTCCATGTTTTCCATAGAGCAGAGAGCAGAGAGCACAGCGCAGACACGGAGCCAACAAACATACCAGATAAAACCAAAGGCGCAGTGTAAACGAGTTCATAGCACGGTTCAAGCACATACGAGCTGAGAGCGGGTATACATAAAAGCCTTTCCCCACTTGCTTCTTGAACTTGAACCCCCCCCCCCCCTCCATGCATCGGAATTTGTCACTTGTTCCGGCGCACGGCCCATACGTCTCTGTCTATCTGTACCGCGAGAGAGAGAGTGGTACATACCTATCTATGATTCCATGATGTCCAAGACGATCAAGACGAGCCCAGTTCGAGCTACGAGTAGGAGGGGCGGATGTTGATGTGGGGTGGGTTCTGGGGACTAAATGTTCGATAGTCTGTCTCACTGCAGACATAGCCCACGAGGACCTGTTGGTGTTTTGGTTCGTCACGATCGCATCTTCATCAGCGAATAGTCTACAGGAAGGTCGCGGAGATTGTCACTGACGTCGTCGCGGAACCGGCGTACGCAGGCAATCTCTGGCTTCGATTCTATTAGATGGTCAGGCGCTGGACGACGGCCATGATGCTGGCTGGCATGCCCACAAAGACGGTACATAGTGGTGTGTGATTCACGCATTTTTCTGTTTTCCCCGATGCGGGAGGAGGGAGCTGGAGGTGCGGCTTAACTATTGAAGGCAAGGCGAGGGCTGGGTCACCATTGGCAGGGACAAAGACAGTCGCAGCCAATGAATAGAACAGAATGAGCCCGAGAGGAGGCGCTTGATCACCTCTAAGATCTTAATCCTCTAAATCGCTACATAGTTGCTTTGGGCCAGATTCGTAAAAGCGCAACCTCACTGGTGTCGACACGGCTGGGATGCCACCGTTCTGGGATGCTAAGTGGTATTTAAATATCTCTTCAGATGGCTGCTCCAGCGAGCCAGAGAGCAGTCGTGTCATCAATGAGCGGCTGCCGGCTAGATTCCTGGCTCCGTATGACATACACTGACGTGACCATGTGTGTGGGAACAAAGGCAGAATGCAACCGGAGTTGCTGTTCGCTTCCTGTCGAATCTTTTCCCATCAAGAACACTCAAAGGTCGAATGAAAGGTGCAGTCCTGGTTGCATGTCCTGTGATAGGAGATATGACGATTTGATTCTTCACCACTGCTTTGGGAGCAAGAGTCCCTTGGGATCTTTGTCTCGGGCCACTTTGTTGGATACTGGTATAATGTTTTGTCACGTTGCACTGATGGAGTTATCTCGTGTAGAAGTATTGGTGTGGAAATGCTCGACATCAGAGAACGGATGGGGCCACTTTCCAGGAAGCTTTGTATCTTGATGCAATCAATCGATCTGATCTGACCTGAATCCTCCACCGCGATTGTGCTGATCGAAACGAGACAAAGAAAGCATCTGGCCTCGTGCGACGGCGATATCGGACAGATCTAGCAGACTGCGCCACAAAGTCAGCAAGTCTCTCAATCCTGGCGGGCATTTCACTCACTTCCGATCACGCCGTTGACAGGGATGTCGATGCTGGTCGTATAGCTGGCGGCATCGCTGAGCAAATATACATACGCCCCGCCCAGCTCTTGGACCTCAGCCAGCCGCGGCATGCCGCCGTAGTACTTCAACTGCTGCTCCCAGTCGGGTTGTTGGGGCACCCAGTAGGTCATGGCCGTCTTGACCAGGCCAGGAGAGACGCTGTTGACTCGGATGCCGTACTTGGCCCATTCCATGGCCAGCGTGTGTGTCATGTTACGCACACCGGCTTTCGACGCGCCGTACGGTGCTGAGGGGACACGCTACCGATGTGAGGCCGAGTCAGGGTCTCGCTCGTAATATAGAGGCGACTGGAGAAAGGACAGTTTGGGCACGCACCTTGTTTGGACGGTAAGAGGCCATGGACGCCGTGAAAACGATGGCCCCAGGAGTTTTCTGCTTGATGAACTGTCGTGCCGCAGCCCGAGCGCAGTAGAAGGCACCGAAAAGCTGGCCGGAAAACGTCAGTTGGTTCTCGAAGAGCAGGCCCTGCACCAGATGTCGGTGGCACATACGTTGACAGAAAAGAGGGCCTCAATCTCCTCTTGTGAAAAATCCAGGGCAGCCTTGTGGTTGGTCCTCCCGGCATTGGCCACCAGGCCGTGCAAAGCGCCGGCCTGCTCCACTATCTGCTCGATGGCTTTTGTGACGCTGTCCTCCTTGGTGACATTGGCTTGGACAGCCAAGAGGCGTCCGCCGAACCGCTTCGAGAGCTGGTGGAACTCATCGCCGGGCTCGGCCAGATCGATCGAGTAGACGGCCGCGGCGCCGTTGACGAGGCACGACTCTGCGATCCCGAGCCCAATGCCTCGGTTTGCGCCTGTGACTGTACAAGCGGAGATCAGCCCAAGTCCGATCGAAGAATATTCAATGTCCATCGGACAAACTGGAACATACTGGCAATGACCTTTCCGGCAAGGGTGACTAGTGTCTGAACTGGCTGAGAGGTTTCAACCGGGATGCCCGAAGCAGGAACGGTGCCGTTCGTTGCGGCGACGTGGTTACCGTCTCCGTTTTGGAGAACCGCCGAAGTCATGACAGCGAAACTTGTCCGTAGACTATCTGAACGGTGAGTGGCCTTGTAGGGTGTTTGAGGAAAAGGAAGATTTTCTCTAATTCAGGATCGCAAACGGTGGAAATATTGGAAATGTGTTCAGGTGGTTCTGGCGGTGCCGGGACTTTTTTTCTTTATCATCTCCCAGGCCGGCCAGGATCCGATTGAATCGCGCAGACCGGCACCTGGCCTGGAGGAATAATGGGGTCCAACACCTTTGCGCTCTGTTCTCCGATGTATTTGTCCTTCCAATGGGGATTGTGATAATCGCTTCGAGGCTAGCGGGGCTCGTCTCGGGGCAGACCCACTGCTGGTGGGGACGTTGCGCGACACACGCACGGAGGTCAGAGAGGGATGCCCACGCCGCCTCCTCCTCCCAAAACACGCCTAGGACAAAGGGCAAAATTCGAGCACAGTTTCACATGCGGTTGTTCTCTCAGAGCTTCAGAAGTGCCCCGCGGACCGTCTTCGCTAGTTGCACTCGCCACAGCTTCGTCTCGTTGAGGAGAAACATCTCTCCCCGTTGGCCGAAGCAGAAATTTGCCACGCCGCCCTGTACCAAGATCTTTCCGAGCAATTCCCCCCCTGGCGACCAAACATGAACTCCGTCACCACATCCGCTGTACACGTTGCCGTCCATGTCGCACTTGATGCCGTCGGGGATCCCGCTGTCGCAGAAGGCGAATAACCTCCGGTTCGTAAGGAACGGTTGCTGCGAGTAGAGCTGGACGTCGAAGGCGTATCTACCGTAGCACGAGATCAGCAGTCAGCAGTCAATTATGCGAAGTCCATCGGAGTCTCGCATTAAGAGGGAGAGAGCACCCACATGCTCGATGCTCGAGTGTCATCGATATCCCCAATGCCCCGCGTCCGGCCTGTGTCTGTCACATACATAATCTTCTCGTCCGGTGAGAAACAGAGTCCGTTCGGTCTGTCGAAGTTATCCGCCACGGCTCGAATGCTGCGCGTCGCCGGCACGTATCTGTAGACCTGGTTCGGCAGACGCGGCTTGGCCTTGTACCCCTGATCGAAGCCGTAGCAAGGGTCGGTGAACCAGATGCTCCCGTCGCTGTGCACGACGACATCGTTGACTGCGTTGAACGGGCGTCCGTGGAAATCTGACACGACCAACTCGGTCGCGTGCGGAGGGCTGACGTCCATGAGATACAGGCCACTGGGAGCAGAACCCAAGCCTTGCGCACAGATTAGAATCTTCTGCTCCTCGTAGTTGACGCCTCCGTTGCCCATCTTGATGCTGGGACAGTCAAGCTCCTCGCAATGCGCCCTCCCGCCCTCTTCACCAAGCGTCACTTTCGAGATCTTCACTCTCGGTCGACCATCTCGGTCGGAGAGGCGGTTGCTGGTGATGAACAATTCGTTCTTGTCCGGAATGAACACGCCTGCTTCGTGGGCGAACGCGTCGGCCTGTTCGAGCAGCAACTCGAGCTTGGGATTGTCGCCCAACAGGCCACGAAATCTACCGTCACATACCTCAAAGTGCTCCATATGGGAGTCCGAGTAACGGCAAAGACTGTATCTCTGGGGCACAGAATCCGCAGTGTCACACTGAAATGTCCTTGCTGGCTTGCCAACTTGCGCTTGTCCCTTCGCCGTGACTTGAAAAGGTATCGGAGATGTGTAGATGAGCCAATGGGACCTCCCGTAAAGCAAGGAAAGGGTGAAGAATACAGCACTAATTTACGTCCGAGTGGCCGGCTAATGGCACTGTGTTTTCCTGCTCGGTCGTGGTTCAATAGCCGAAGGGTCCTACATATCCGACCTTTTTCGGCTGTCGTGCTGTTTTGCCAAGCGGTGCACGACTACTGTCTAGGATTGTCCTGCGACTTTTTTATAACCACAGGCACGGGGCACGGTGTATCTGCTGTTCAGTAGACGCCTGCCCTGGAGCAAAAAACACCATGGCTCAACAACCAACGCCTCCTGCCTCATGGCGAGAGAGTAATCGGCATCTTCAGATCTTGAGAGCGGCCGAGAAAGGCAGATATGGCGTGATAGCAGCAATCGCATACAACATCGAGCAGATCCTTGGACTGGTCCAAGCAGCCGTGAAGGCACGGTCACCGCTCATCATCCAATTCTTCCCGTGGGCAATCACATTCTCCAACGGCCTTCTCATCCGGGCTGCCGCCGATGCAATTAAAGGGTGCGACGTGCCGATCTCGATACATCTTGACCACGCGCAAGACGAGGCACTCATCGCATTGGCTGCCGATACATTGCCGTTCGACAGCATTATGGTCGACATGTCCCACCACGAAAAGGCCGAAAATCTGGCCAAGACGGCAGAGCTGGTCAAGTACTGTCAAGCTCGTGGCATCGCTACGGAGGCAGAACCCGGCAGAATCGAGGGTGGTGAGGATGGAGTGATGGACACCGCCGGACTGGAAGGAATGAAAACTACCATCGACGAGGCGAATGAATTCGTGGCCACGGCGGTTGATGCTCTGGCCCCGGCCATCGGCAATGTTCATGGGGAATATGGCCCCCAGGGACCCAATCTCGACTTTGACCGGTATGTTGCCGGTCTGGGGAATTTTGCGCCTCCAACGCTGACTTGAATCAACAGATTGGACAAGCTGCAACGACATCTGCGTGGAAAAGTTCATATTGCTCTCCATGGCACCAACGGATTTGCCCCGGAACTGATGAAAAAGTGCGTGGCGGCGGGAGCCACCAAGATCAACGTCAACAAACTGGTGCTCGACGATTACTCCTCCCATTTGGCTCAGAATGCAGGAAAGATTCCCCAAACAACGCTCATGGAACAAGGCGTGCAGAAGGTCGTAGACCTCACGGTGAAATGGATGGAGATCTGTGGTTCTGCTGGTAAAGCTTGATTGGAGGTTCTTGGTCTTCAACCGGCATCAGCACTATCCCAGATAGTCTTTAGTTCTTCGTCCATTGGCTTGACCGGCCATCCCGTTCTCTGTCTGCACAGTTCAATGAGTCGGAGGATCTCCTGCCGTTTGCTTTGATCGGAGGTGCATATGCCGGCTGAGTTGGACGGTCAGATACCATCACCATACAACACTTCTAGGGATACACACCAATGAAGAGGCATTGCGAGGAAGCCACGCTGGATCCGTAGTCTGTCAAAGTGACAGCTATGCCGCCGATAGCATCGACATGGCTGTCGAGTTGCTTCTGTTGCTTCATGAATCCATTGAACCCTCCGAGAGATGGCCGGTGCAGGATGAGCAAGATCCGGGCTGCGTTGTACAACTGCATTGCCACACCTGGCGCATATGGTCAGAAGCCACGCACAGTGATCAAGAATGGGACAACAAACCAAACGGAGCGGGCTGGATCCACCTAGGCTTAAAGACGTTTCCGGAGTCAGAGTTCTCTTTGGGCAGGGGAAGGAACTCCATGGTCAGATGACGCTTCCAGTCATCCAGTATCAAGCCCAGACGGTCGGCAGCATCTATTCGCGATTGAATGTTGTTTTGTTCTCCAGACGATTCAACTTCCGAGCAATAATTGACCACTTTAGCCATCACAAAGACGCATCGAGCTGCAAGCTCCCAAGAATTCAGGTCGTCGAACGTCTTTACCGGTCTCCAAAAGGTAAAGACTTTACGCTTGTCTCGAAATGCAGCCCAGATGTCCTGCTGCAGCCAAGCCCACCATACGGCTCCCCTCAGCCCACCTATGTCGCCGTGAATCACCTGAGATCGTTGAATGCCGAACACGCCTTGCAGGTGTCTCTCCCAGTCTCTGCGGGAGCTATCCAGCATTTCATACGCGGAGATTATCAGCGTTGTGGCAAGGAGCTCGAGGCTTGTCAAATAGGAGCTGCTTTGCATGGCATTCTGGACGTAATGTAGGCTCATGTGGTAGTATCGCAGTGCATCGTGACGGTCATGGAGGTTCCCTCTGGCAAGCGTAGGGTTGAGAGAAAGAAAACGGACCGACAGAGCGAGAATCGCTGCCAGAAGACCAACATTGAACATGGCTAGACGAGGGACCAGGGTGCAGAAATGTCGGAAGGGATCAAACAAATCGATCCACTGACTGATCTTATCCACAAAGGTCTCAAATAGATGTTGTTCGCTGTCCTGTAACGTGAGGGCGGTGGCCGACTTCCAGAAGGTGTGGTCGGCGATGCCTTGTCGTGAGGCTTGTGACTCTGACCTAGGAGTTGCTTCCCAAGCAAAGGCATTATTCGCGGAAATGGAGCTACTTGGTCTTTCTGCAGCGCCAGGCACTGGACCAGATGCCGGCACTTTGCCTTGGAGTAGGTTGTAGCCCTCGGCGTTTATGGTCCCCACGTCGCTGTCATTTACTAGCATTCCAAACCATTGAGCCGTTGCAACATCGATCAACGAGCTGTAGGACAGCTGTGTTCCGCTATCAGGACTCGCCCCGAATGAATCGGGCGTCTGGAAAAGTTGGAGCTGAGGGCCGACGTTGATAGAAGTATCGCCTTCTTGTGCACTCTGCCGAATGTTGCTGTGGCGTGACGGAAGTGGAGATCGAGTTGGGACGCTGCTATCGTCGAACCCAGATGGTTGGAATGCTTCATGCTGAAGCACAAAGGAGCTCTCGCTCTGGTTCACCGTTGGAGGAGCCTGAAAGGCCGTCTGCGAGAAGTTCTGGGTACTCAAGGCATAACCGCTATCCGTATTGATGTTAGATATTCTCGTCGGACCGACAGTTGGAGACTCTGATGGAGGTTCGGAAGTCCCCCGCTGACTGCTGTTGTGTACCACGTCCTCCGAACGCGGTGAGATCTGAGGGTAAGTACAAGGTCTGTCGCCTTTCGAGCAACGTCCGCAGCGAGGTTTGATCTCATCGCACCTGAGATGGCGCTTGCGACAGGTAAGGCTGTTAAGCACCAGATGATCAGACTACGCCTCCAAGAGATATGAGACACCCACCATCCTGTCTTGGTTCTGATTCCTCTGCTTCGGCTTTTCCGCGGACGAGGGTGGTTGTTTTCCGATGTGGGCATGCTGCACTATGATGGGCCAGTTATCTCCCTGACTTCCATGTCCATGGAAGAAGTTGTCCACGACCGTGGCACAAGTGCATAAATTGCTCGGGCGAAACTACGTAGAATTCCAAGTTGGAGTTGGGAGCCGAACAGGTTGTAGGGCTTGGCACGCGACCCGTGTCTCTATGCTCTGCCGTAGCAGCGCAATGGTCTAAGAGCTCCGCCGAATCGTTGTTCGCCTTCATTCACCGAATCCATGGCGTAAATCGCAATGATGCACTGGAAAAAATCGAGGGATCTATGCGCAACTTTTGTTTCATTCCCAGAAGTAGGTGCTATTGAAGGTATGCGAACATGCCGCCGTCCGCCAAAAGACCTGCACCAGTCACGAATCCGCTCATCTGCTCACAGGCGAGAAAGACAGCTGGGCCCGCCATATCCTGCGGCGTCCCTGGCCTGTTCAACGGTATCTTTGCAACGAGAGCCTTTCTCCTCTCCTCATCACTGATTTCTTCCTCGCTCAGTTGTGTCTGGATGGTCCCTGGCATAAGTGCATTAACCCTGATATTGTGCTCGCCCATCGAAATGGCCATGCTTTGAACCATCGAGAGAATCCCTGCTTTGGTCGGCGTGTAGTGTGTCTGCATCCGGCCCCCTTGTAAAGCGCTTATCGAAGAGACTGCAATGATCGAACCTCCGTGGCCCTGCTTGACCATTTGACGGGCTGCTGCTTGACAACCATAGAAAGTGCCATTCAGGTTCACTTGGACGGTTTTGTCGAAGAGTTGATGATCGAGCCTGCCTCAAAGATCAGATTCCGATCTGGCAGCGAGATGGGTTCCGTTTACTTGAGAAAATCGCAAGGCTGAAAGATACCCGCGTTTGCAACGAAGACGTCCAGCTTCCCGAACCGGTCGACGGCGGCTTGCACCAGGTGCTTGCCCGTGTCAGGCTTAGCAACATCGCCAGCGAGGTCAATCATCTCTCCGGCAGAGTATCGATCTCCCCCTGATAGTGCCGCTTGTTTGATGTTCGCTGCCTCGTCTAATAGACTCTTCCTGTGCACTTCATCGCGCTCGAGCCCAAGATGATTGACAGCGACATTGCACCCCTGGCGAATGAACTCCAGAGATATGGCCCGTCCGATTCCCGTAGTCCCCCCTGTGATGGCAGCCGTCTTGCCTCGAAGTAATGGCCACGGTATTGAGCTCATGTTCAGAATGGGCTCCGGTGGTTCGTACCTGTCGTAGGAGCCAGGTTGTTATTATTCGGCGCCAGAAGATCCAGTGACAAAATTGACGTTCCTACGCGTTTGCGCACACTCCGCAATGTTTCCCAATTCTTGGGACATGGGACGGAGAAGGTCTACAGCCAAACAGGTCAGTCCACAGCACTCTGATGGCCATTGGACAATGGAGGAAAAGTCTCGAGGGAGTGGAAACTTTTCCTCGCCCGGTTCATCCTTGGCAATGAATTGCCTTTAGCCGATCGAACCTCGTGTCGACTTTTCATCCCAATGTGGAGCCTTGTTGGCGCGTCCATCTCCTCTCCATCGCCACCTTCATTCTTGATCGCTGTTGACTTGTCACAGAATCTCACAAGATATCGTCTGCCGAGTTCAATGAGACAGTCCAGCTAGCAATGTCCAAAATGGAGAGGCAATTCTCCCATGGGGTATATATATACATACGCGCTCGATGACATGAAAGGCTGCAGAGGCGAGAAACCGCTTCTTCCACGTCGCCAGCATGCCTCTCTACAAACCGAGTGCATCCTCATCCGTTCTTGACCAATTTTCCCTAAAAGACAAAGTCTGCGTGATCACAGGTGGAGCAAGGGGCATCGGCCTGGAACTCGTCCGGGGATTTGTCGAAGCGGGCGCAGATGTCGCTTTCACCTACCTGACCACCACTACTGCTTCGGAAAATGCAGAACGGATATCGCGAGAGAGTGGTCGCAAGGTGAAAGCCTACAAGGCCAATGTGTGTGATCGCCGGGAGATCGCCGACACGTTGGCCACGATTGTTAGCGAATTCGGTCATGTTGACGTGGTCGTTGCAAATGCCGGCGTTTGTGCGCAGATCTCCAGCCTCGACTACACGGAGGAGACATGGGCACGCGACTACAACGTCAACGTCGAGGGTGTCATGTGGACGGCGCAGGCTGCCGGTAAAATCTTCAGGGATCAGGGCCACGGGAACCTGATCATTACCGCGAGCGTGAGCTCCGTCCTGGTCAATTACCCTCAGCCGCAAGCGTCGTACAACTCGAGTAAGGCGGCGGCTGCACATCTGGGGAAGAACCTTGCGGTGGAATGGGTCGAGTTCGCACGGGTTAATTGTGTCAGCCCAGGCTATGTCGCCACGAACAGTACGTCGAAGCCTCTGATGCCAGTAGAGTCTAACAATCGTGCAGTGACTCTAAGTCAGCCGGAGTCAATCCGCAATCAATGGAAGGCACAAGTGCCAGGGCGGCGTATGGCTGAGCCTGCCGAGCTCAAGGGAGTAGGTTATCACCGTCCTGTTTGGTGGACCTTTGAGGGCTAACTGTGACCGCCTGTAGCTCTACGTCTTTCTCGCAAGCGACGCGAGCAGTTTCATCACAGGTGCAAACATAATTTGTGACGGTGGTTATTCTGTCATCTGATTGCATTCATGGAGCGGTTCCTTCATCGAGATTGTACAAGAAAGGTTTTCGTGCCATAGAAAATGAGGATATTTTGACGCTTCCATATTCCACCGCCTCAAGTCCACAATAGACAGTCAGCAGATCATAATCACAGGAGAAGTATCGCCCATCCTCGCGAGGTGCCATTGCGGAGGGTTAACTCACACTTTCACCCTTGACTACGCCCTCCAGGCCCTCCCAAAAGAAGCCACAGAGGCGACCCCGGCTCTTATTCCGTGTTCAAATATTTGCCTCGATGCGAGGTCAAGGCTCATAACGGCGGCAGTCAAAGTCAGCCATTAGCCGGCCTCATGGCCCGCACTCGCTTTTCACACGTGACGATGGAGGCCACGACGCGTCGGTACCAACGTGCCAGATGTTGAGGCTGAAATATGTATGACTGGTGCGACTGCAGCTTTCGTCGGTGCTGGACGTGCAACAACTCCCATGGCTCTGTTGCAATATTCACGGTGTATCGCACCGGTACTGCGCACCTTGAACCAGTCACGCCATATAGCGACTCGAGCCACCACCTTCGCGCTCAATACTGGGGCGAGAATCCCGGCCCTTGGCTTCGGCACCTTCCAAGATCCAGACGCTCAAGTAGAGGGCGTGTCCAAATCGCTCAAGGCGGGTTACCGCTTGATCGATACTGCGCGGGTGTATCATGTCGAGAAGCAAGTTGGCGAGGGGGTGAGGAAGTCTGGGGTCCCGCGAGAAGAGATCTTCATCGGTACCAAGCTATGGTGCAACGACTTCCACCCCGACGATGTGGAGCGCGCATTGGACGACTCGCTGCGAGATTTGCAAATGGACTACGTCGACCTGTTCATGATGCACTATCCCGTCACGTTCCGGCGAGGTGACGACAAGTTTCCGCGAGATGCCCAGGGCAAGATGATCCTTGGGGAGACTACGTTTGTGGACACGTGGAAGGCGATGGAAAAGGTCCTCAAGACCGGCAAAGCCCGGTCGATCGGTGTCTCCAACTTTAGCAAGGGCGAGATTGAGAGACTGATCCGGGAATGCGACGTGGTAAGTTGCCTGGTTACTACTACCACCTATAATGGTGGTGTCCCCTTGTCCTGGCACTTCTAGAAGATGGCATCGGGCTGACAAGCTGAAACGCCTCAGGTTCCGGCCGTCCACCAGATGGAGGTGCATCCCTATCTACAACAGAAATCCTTCAACCAGTGGCTCCGGTCGCAGGGCATCCACGTCATCCAATTCAGCCCGCTGGGGAACATGAATCCATTCTACCGGAAGACGGGCTGGAGCAAGGACATCGCGCACATGACGAAGCCGATCACGGAAAGTCCCATCCTCCAGAAGATCGGCGAGAAGTATGGCAAGACTCCTATCCAGATTGCTCTGGCCTGGGGCATCAATTCGGGTCGCTCGGTCATCCCCAAGAGCACGGAAGACTGGCAAATCCAGCAAAACAAGGAGGCGGACTTCGAGCTGGAGGCCGAAGACATGGAAAAGATAGCGGAGATGGACCTCAAGGCCAGATTCAACGACCCCAGCCTCGACTACCAGTACAGGTTGTACAGCGACCTCGATGGGACCGAAGGGGCAAAGGACGGAAGGACGCATTGATTTTCGGTAGAAAGACATGTCCTCCGCGGACAGAAAAGTTCCAGCATGATCCTTTGTTCAATACATGGTACACATGTCGTGCTTACCTTTCCAGTGCGGCCACAAATAATGCTTCTCTTTCGCAACCTTTGGACGCAAGCTTGGACCATTCTATTTCAGAAGGCTTTTCGTATTGCTCAGTACAGCTTACCCATCACCATCTACGTACTTTACTCTTTTCTGTTCCCCGAAAGGAATCCGATTCTCTCTATTGAACTCCCTTCCTTGGCGAGACGCATGAAATGCTCGAGTTATATTCCCGAGAGAGAGAGAGAGAGAGCGCAGTATCAGGCACAGTCCTTCAGGATGATATTCAAGGCACCGAGCACTCGCATGTTGTCTTTGCAGAAGGACAAGGAACCATAGAAAGACTTGGTGGATTGACGATGACAAGGTCAAAGAATCCATATTTGCTCCGCCCAGTTCGTTGGAAATCACACCAGAGTAATGGATTCGCGATTCATGAGTGTTCCACACGGTCAGAAAGAGATCACCGGAGCCCTCGCCTCCAAAGCATCAGGACCACATTCAAGTTGTTGCAATTCTGTGCTGCCCCTCTTGCCATCCCAACTTGCGCTGCGCTTGTCTGGTTGGGTCGTCTTCCCCCATGGTTTATTTTGTGGGTGTGCCTCACTCACTGGAGCCGTTGATGTGATCCACATGTACAATGCCCTTCTCGTCTGGCAGGTTGCGACGTCTTTCGACATCCGAGGTAATGCTAGACCGTCGCAGAATGTCAGGGTCTCGCTCCCTGGCCAGCTTGAAGGCCTTTTCTGCTTCCCAGGCCCAAGGCTTGGGGCTCGAGAACAAAAAGTCCATCTCCTCCAGAGTTCGTTGATTCGATTCGGGATACAAAGCCCACACTGTGGAGTTGGATCGTCAGGACGCGGCCGGTTCGGAAGGGAAAAGGTTGGACTCACCTGCTGGGATAGAGATCACGTTGACGGCTCCAAACAAATACATCATGTTGTTGTTGATACCCTTGACCATCTCGGGCAGAAGGAGGGTCAGAGTCCTGAAGAATGATCAGCTTGTTTTTGGTTCAGAGATAGAGAGGCCCTGTGGGAGAATCATACGCGCAGCCAATACTCCAGCCTACAACACCCCAGCTGTTCCCCATAGCACGGCATCTGACCGGGAAGATTTCGGCGGGATAGAGCCATGGAACCTATCGAAGAGAGAGTCGAAAGAGTCAGAAGGAGCGCAGATGGACTAGGATCTTTCTTTTGTGGTTTGTGACATACCGTCAACCAAGTGGCACCAAAGACGAATGTGTAGAGGATGACCATTGCCGCCGCCGCGGCTCCGAATGTTTTGGCAGCGCCCTCGCGGCCGTCAGCGGTGGCAGACAGCCCGCCCGCAGACAACCCTCCAACGAGGAACATCGCAATACCCTGAGCGATGCTGCCCCAGTAGAGAGTCACGCGACGGCCAATGCGATCTAGGGTGAAGACACAAATAAACGTTGAGAACATGTAAAGAATGTTGTTGACCCCAGAGAGCCATTGGGCCTTGTGCTCTGTGAAACCTGCAATGGTGAAGATGGCTGCCGGACGAGCATCAGTACCGCTCCGATACAGAGGTGCGAAGAGACTTACTTGGTCCGTACATGGTCACGCCAGAGATGCCAGTCCAGCTCTGCATGATCTGAAGCCAGATGCATAGATGGGTACGACGGGTGATATGCAGTTCACCCTTGCCGGTACCAAAGAACATACTGAAGTAGGTGATGTCGTGTTCTTTGTTTTGTTCCATGTTGACCACATTCTGAATGTCCCTGAGCTCAGTTGCAGCCACACCGGCGCTGTCGCCACTGACTCCCCGAAGTCTCTCGAGGACCCAGAGAGCCTCGTCATCCCGGCCGACTTTGCATAGCCAGCGTGGGGACTCGGGGAAGAACCAGCAGACAGAGACAAGACCGATCAGAGGGATGATCTGGAAGCCGATCGGGAAGCGCCAACGGAATGGAGACTCGCCGTTGTCGAGGAAGCTGACTCCATAACCGAGCTGCGAAAGTCCAGTCAACTGGGGGGCCAGTCAATTGATGTGAAGGTTTTGGACTCACCCAATACGCCACAACCACGCCGAAGATGTTCAGAGTGAACTCCATGGCAATGAATTGCCCTCTGGATGTGTAGTCGGCCACCTCGCCGGCGTATGTTGGGACGATGGCATTCAGCATTCCAGTTCCAAACCCGGTCACGACGCGGGACACGATCATCCAGTCCACATTTTGTGCCGAGCACTGGAACGAAGCACCGACGATGGCGACTGCGGCTCCAATGGCGATAGTCTTGATTCTTCCAAACTTGTCTCCGACCGCACCGCCGGTCAGGCATCCCACGAGCGTGCCGAGATAGAAGACACAGACGATACCGCCCTGCAGGAAACTGTGGGTGATAACGACAGAGCCGTCTTCGTCGACGTAGCCGAGATTCATCACGTCTACATAGTCTTTGGAGATGTTAACCCCGCCCATCACTCCTTGATCGTATCCTAGAGTCTACGGTCAGAGTTTTTTTCGATCTCGAGCAAATTGGAACGGCCGACTTTACCAAAGAAGAAGATGGACATGCCAGCCAGGATGTTCACGGCGATGAGAAGCGCACGCTTCTCCAGATGGCTTGCCACCATCCATTTCCCGCGTTGATGCATGGCTCTTGTTGGTGTTTCCAGAGGCTTCAATTCTTGCGAAGGTGAAAACTTTCAACCCCGTTTTCAACAGGTGATATGATTGTGGTAAGGAACTCTTGGGCAGAAGGAGCATTGCGGCGTCATATATCATTTATAGCTCGTCGTGAACTTGCCCGAAGTACGCATTCTCGCTTCTACGAGAGCGGAGGCCAGTCTGCCCTCCGCCCCCCAAGTGTTCTCCGCAAATCCAGCCCCGGGACTGCCCTCCGCTGTCGTTGCTCGGCAAATGGCACGAGAGGGTTCGCCTCCAGGCTTCTCGGCTAATGCACAGCGGGCCAAGCCCTCGGCTCGGTTGCCCTTCGCTAATTGTCCTGCGCTTTGACCAAGATACGCCGTCAACGGTTGTACCCCTTGGACCGTCTCTTAAAAGTCAATTTGATCACATGGTGGCTGAGAACTTACCGAAAGGTTCGAGGCCAGTGATCATCGCTACATCTATCCGTGTAGGCGATAATTACTTTCCAAATCCTTTCAATGGGTCGACTTTGTCTTGCCAAATTTCATAAACCATGCTGAAGCCTACGGCGACAGGAAGGACACAGACAATCTCTCCCAATCCCGCGTAGGCCGGAGGAACTCGCAAAAATAGCGAACACATTGTACACGCCACTCCATACGAGATCGAATGTAATGCCCACGAACGCAGCCTTGAAACCTCAAGCAGTGTGATTATACCGTGGAGTAGAACCAGGAGGACAACGTGCGCTGCAGCTCGAGCTAAGTCGGAAGCATCGCCATTTTACAGACCGAAGTCAGCTTGTGCAATCCGTCACCAACAAATAAGACCTGGCGGCTCTTATTCGACTTGTTTGGGGAGACTTAGCGCTTTAATGTATGCAAGCTTTTCTTCAGGTTTTTTCGAGCAGCAACATTGCCCTCCGGAATCTGTAGACCGGGCAAGAGCTTTCACGGTATGATAAATGGAACTTCTTGACACATCCGAGAGCTGATTTGTGTTGCTATTGCTACAGTGGCATGGCAACTCATATTGCCTTTGGACTTGCCTTTCCCCTGCTTGCAAGATTGCTTGTGCGTCGCAAGTGAACCACTTGATTCTGCAGGAATGTACTTTGCTAGTCCGCTGCCATAGAAGTTTTCGGGTCTTGAATCGCCGGGCTGCACTGAGGTTTGGTCATGGCGTCTAGGTTATGTACTGGCGATTAATTCGGGACCGGCGCAGGCAGAGCTTGGCCGCGAGTCATAACCAGCGGGCGATTCTCCGGAAAGAGAGACCGGTGCATCGGTGCGGCTGTCGACCTGTTGACATAGCAACACTCTACTCCTAGGTTGAGGGCGATTGGCGAAGTGCGCGATCTCTGTTTACGCGGAAAATGAGCCATGATGCTAATACCCGCGTGGCGTTGGCCTCAAAGGTGACTCTCATGAGTTTCGCATCACCCCGCAGCGCACCGCGATCATAACGATATACTACGAAAACCTCGTAGTGTGTTATGATAGGAAGTCGTTGGAAAATGGGGGCCGCCCGTTGACCAAGGCGACACCCCGACCTGCGACGGTCCCTGGCAGGTCTGGAAGTGAGGACTTTAGTCATTCGCTGGTTAGGATGCAGGGCTCCTTGAAAAGCGATGCATCCACCAGCATTAATGCCTTATGGCAGCACGGGGCGAGCTGCACGAGGCCATCCGAGAGCCCTTTCACTCCACAGGCAGGATTGGTGTCAAGAAATTCGAGCGTTAAGCAAAACGGGAATTTCTACGAGGTATGAGTGCATCATTTCCTGACAGATACCTAGTACACATTACTTTATGTTGTGAAGCGATGAATAATAACTATGTTCTCTTTCGCCAGGTTCTGACTGCGACAGCAAGGTATTGTACGTCAAAAGTACTGTTCTTTCGGCAAGGATAAAAGGATCAGTACTCGGTACTCCGCACTTCTGTGTACTCCGTATCACATCCCCAAGACGCAAAAGATTAGCGCGCGAAAAGGGTGGTTGAGGCTCGCAAAGCCACGGATGTAGCGCAGCCCTTGATTCGGAGATGGGTCAGCCGCAGAGGATCTGATCTAGCTGGAGCTGGCGGCAGCGCTTGCCAGCCCTCTCGGCCATTGGAAGATGGAGATACGAAGCCTTGCTTGCTTCTTAGTTCTCTCGCACATGGAGCTCCAGCAGAAAAGCCGAGTGGTTCCAGCCAGTACGGAGTAGTCTCAAGCACACGCATTTTACGAGGTGGCAGGCAGAGAGCCACAGAGCGTGTTGTGCGCCGTGTATCCCTCTCCTGGAAGCTTGGTCCACAGTGGAGACGACTGGGATCCTTTTGGGCCTAGAAGGCCCTTGCGTCAGACATCCCGTCGCTGGTCGATGACAGGCCAGGTTTCATGGCGTCGGGTGATATTTCCGAGTTTTTTCGGGGTTGACAGGCACACTGAAACCGTGATCATGACTACGCACTCACTGTGCGCCTGAGACTATCGAAAGTGTGTCAGCATCTGTCTAAGGTCAGCTTTGATGGTCGACGTGCAAGTCGACGATAGATGTCTTGTCCAGGTGCACCAGACGCGGTGGAGATTTCTTTTGTGTTACCAGAGGGATCATCACCAAGCAGAGATGGGGTCTCCAGATAGGCGAGGGCGGCTGGACGATCGGCCAACTCATGATCCTCGGTATGCAGGTCATCGCCGGAGCGGTCACCATGATTGGCCTGGGGCCTCTGCCACGTTGCCCCGTCTGGGTATCGAGCATCAACGGGCACGTTTGACACGCCTACTTCTGGATTGATCGTGGAAGTAGAGGTTGCACAATGTGAGATTGACACACGCTGGGGTACCATGATGTATCTATCCGATCAAGAAGGCAGTCAGACGGCCTGATCTTGGGGTAGGGGCGTAACAATGAGCCTAGCTTATCGAAGCTCTTCTCGTTCAAACACGAGCGTTGTCGCCATCCTGGGTCGCGCAACGCGACGCATGACAGCGCGGGATTAGTCAAGATATTGTTGGAAGCAGCCGGATTTGTGACCGGCAGCATTTTCTTTGTTCTCCTAGCTACGGTTTGTAGCATCGAAGAGGTGCTATTGTTTGGCTACACGATCATTCATTGGGCCGAGATCAATGCCTTAGTAACTGGCCAGATGGACAGATGGGCGTCTGTTGCGGGTTCTAACTAGGTCTTCGGCACATGGCGCAATAACGATGCGCATGGGCTGCATGCAATTGTGGTAGGGAGCTCTAGACCTCCCGCGCTTAAACCAGATCCGAGCTGAAGGCGCGCACTGTCTCTCTTCCTTCAATTGTGGGCAGCTTCAGTGGTTCTCGGCGAGAGAGGGTACCCGTACAATATGTCCACGATAGGCAAGACTGCGTCAGGCAGACAAACGTGCACCGAGGGCGGTAAACTGATCGGCAATCTTCGAGGGAGGAAGAAGCAAAGCGCCGAGAGGAGCGTGGGCAGCTCCTGCCTCCTAGTTATCGTACCTGTGTTTGGCGCGGCAAGGCGCGGTTTGATAGACTTCCTCTTCGGTGTTTGGCATTGTCGATCTTCTCGTCCGAGGGATACGCAGTACACAGTAGACTCGAGAAGCGGGTGGACAGCAGCATCCGCTGGTTGAAACATTTCCCGTCAAATCATCGTGCACACGCCAGCATTGTTTCCGTGTCGAGGTTGTCAGGTGAAGAAAGAAAACGGACTCCAGATTGGGGAGCGCGGCGGCTGGCCTGTAAACTGATGTTCGCCTAATTATGCCCCAAGCTTCGTGGGCTTGCCTGTCGTCAGACTCTTTCCAAGGAAACCTTAACTAGCTCAAATTCTGGGTAACCCCTCGCGCGCCCACACTCGCTCAGTGGCTCTCTGGCAATCGGGCCCTCGACCAGCTCTTGCACTTCTAACTTTTAGTCGATCTTCCCGCACTTTTCCTTCGTCTCTGCCTCACCCCTCCATCTTCTCTCCTCTACTCTCTTGCTTTAGTGCGCGCGTCTCTCTTAGTATCGCAGTGTTACGTCTGCTTTCCTGCTTCACTTGGCGCACTGCTCTTCTCGGGTGTTGCTCACTTGTTGCGTCTGGTCTGATCTGTGGCTTGGCTGTCCATTTTTGGCCCCATCTAACCACTGCGCATCTGATCCGGTATGTAGAGAAGTCCTTGATCCGTCTCTTGCCCCCCCTCCGATGAACCCTCAGACCCCGGCGCAAGTGCAAGCGATGGACCGTGATGTGGCGGCGAGCAGAAATGAATGGGCTTTGAGGTTGTGGTGGTGAGCGGAAGTCGCGGACGGAAGGGCGACAGCAATATCATAGAGGACGGAAAAGCACACACATAACAACATCACGATGACCTTGAGCACAGGCTTACCACTGTGGCCGCCTCTTTGGTTCTCGAGTCACCAGCAGCGGGTCCAAGCCTCGCCGATTCGCACTAGCGACGACTTCACTACCTCCCCACGGTCGCAATTTTCACGTTGAGCTTGTTCGATGCGCTGACTGCTATTCATCTCCCAGACTTCAGAACAACCTTCAATTGCCATCGACGTTTCGTGATCGCTTTGTACCCTCCTCCCTTGGACAGTCGCCGTTCGGGATATTCTTGTGCGACAAAAGTTGGGTTTGAGTTATCAGAAAGTCCACATAATACCTTCAATATCCTCTTCATCGTCGTCCTTTGAAAGACGTCTTTGTTCGGTACGCATACCCACTGGCCGCACTTCCCTCTGCGGGTGTGTCGCAGCAGGCGGAAGTTTGTCATCATTGCTTGACACGGAATCTGACTCATCTCACAGAAGCTCTACTTTAGCCGTCAGTTTCGTCACCTCGTTTTCCGTCTTCCAACATGTCATTCCCGGAGTACGGTCAATTCCCGAACGCCCAGCAAGAGGGTGCTCCAGGTTCCGGTCCTCCTCCTCAGGATGGATCTGCTCCAGGACAACCCACCGACCCCTCTGCTCAGCAGCAGATGCCCTTCCCGACTCCTGACGGGAACGCGGCGCCGCAGAATGGTCAAGGTGCGGACGGCAAGACCACTCTCTGGTAGGTTCAAATGCTGGTGTGGTGTAATGATTTTCGAGCGCTGACATGGATTTGTAGGATGGGTGAGCTCGAGCCTTGGATTGACGAAAACTTCGTCCGCAATCTTTGGTTTCAGATGGGTGAACAAGTCAGTGTCAAGATGATCCGTGACAAATTCTCAGGGTAAGTCCCGGCAGAGCCACGGCCCTCCTTCGCACGTCTCTGAACTCATGGTAGTAGCAATGCTGGGTACTGTTTCGTCGATTTCTCCTCCTCCCAGGCTGCCGCCAAGGCCCTCCAGCTCAGCGGTCAACCTATGCCAAACTCGAGTCGTCCGTTCAAGCTGAACTGGGCTTCGGGTGGTGGTCTTGCCGACCGACGCGACGATCGTGGCCCGGAGTACTCCATCTTCGTCGGCGACCTCGGCCCTGAAGTCAACGAGTACGTTCTGGTGTCGCTCTTCCAGAGCCGCTTCCCCTCCTGCAAGTCGGCCAAGATCATGACGGATCCTCTTTCTGGCATGTCCCGCGGTTATGGCTTCGTGCGCTTCTCCGACGAAGGCGACCAGCAGCGTGCTCTTAATGAGATGCAAGGTGTCTATTGCGGCAACCGTCCAATGCGCATCTCGACTGCGACCCCAAAAAACAAAGGAGGTCCGATGGGAGGCATGAACATGGGTATGCCAGGTGGTGGCGGTGCTCCGATGGGCTATCCACCAATGGGTCAACCACCTATGCCGTTTTACGGTGCTCAGCAGCCGCAACAACCTCAACCGATGAATCAATTCACCGACCCAAACAACACCACTGTCTTCGTCGGAGGTCTGTCTGGCTACGTCACCGAAGACGAGCTGCGCTCTTTCTTCCAAGGATTCGGCGAGATCACCTATGTCAAGATCCCGCCTGGCAAGGGTTGTGGTTTCGTCCAATTCGTCCAACGACATGCTGCCGAGATGGCCATCAACCAGATGCAAGGCTACCCAATCGGAAATTCTCGAGTTCGCCTGAGCTGGGGTCGTAGCCAGAACAACTCCGGCCCCGCCGGCACCCCATACCGCCCTGCACCGCCTCCCCCCATCTACCCTGGCGCGATGGGCGGCATGCCTCCTGCTCACCAATATGGCAGCTACGCGCCGATGAAGGTCGGTTACAGTCCAGTCCCTACTCCTCCACTGGGCCCATACTGACGCGGAGGCAGTAAGCATGTGTGAGAATCTCGGCGCAGCAGGCGTTTCGTCTATGGGCAATGCCTTTTCCTGATGGGTAGCGGAAAAGCAACGTTTTCTTTTGTCAATTCATTGAAGGCAGCGCGCAAGTCGAACCTTTAGCGTCATCATCGTCGGTATGGGAGGGTGTTTGTCGAACCACAGAAGAAAAAGTTTCTTTTATTTTCACCTTCGCGATGGCCCCTTACCACCCGGTTGGCACAATCGGCTGTGTACAACACGATCGAACAATATGGCATTCGCTTTTTGGTTGAGAGTGATGATACGATACCAACGAAGAACGAGAGATTTTGCATGTGCTTGGGAGAGCAGTCATTGCGAGGAAATGGAAGCATGGACGGATCGTGGCAAGCATGGTGGTGGTGACGCGCTGGCAGATATTCCTTTTTTTTTTCTCACCCCAGTCTCTCATGGACCCAGTGGTCTCATGGGCTTATCCTCATGGTGGATGCTGGTGGAACTAGGCAACGAATGACACAGTATGAGCTGAGCTGACACGGGAGCAAACAGTGTTAGGTATTCGATAGTGATTGAACCAACACAAGACGATCATTGACAGTCCAGGGCCATCCACAAGTTCCAGTTTCTCACACTGTTTGCTGCGTGCCCTCCAACCACCTTCACTTGCTGCCTCGACCCGAGTTGGTGCTGGGAGGAGGCGTCGAACAATTAGCTTAGCCCCCTTGGAACCCTCGACTCCAACTTGGGCAGCGTGGGTTTCTCGCGGCTCACAACCATCCATGTGGACGCCCATGTAGCAATCCATAGTGCTCACGCAGAGGAGAAGTGGCCGAACGCACTGCTCCATAAGCCTCGGCATACACCAAGCAGCCTCAACCTCCGCCTCGGGTTTCCCAATTTCTCCAACTGTTCCCTGGCGAACGACTTCGGCCGGCAACAACAGCTACTATTGCACAGAGATGTAACACGTCCGATATCGAAGTGGAAGTGCTTCGAAGAACCCGACAGTAAGGGAACTAACCTGCACGACGACATTTCCATCTGAGACAAGTAACTTCATCGTTGACGTGACAGTGATACTATTATTTGTTTTGCAGAGGAAGCCAGCCATTTATTCCCCGCACGGCTCCCGAGTCTATCAACGTGATTGTCTTCGCCGGGAGCAGACGTCTGAGAGGCCACCACAGAAACGTTTCCAGGCACAACAGGGCCTCTTCTCCCTAAATCTCAGGCTTGGTACGGGCGGAGAAACATAGCAGCCATGTCCTCCCGCGCAGTCCGCATCGCCGGAGCCTCTGGGTCGGCCTCTGACCGGCGCCACGCCATGGCAGCCTTCGCAAAGGCATATCCCTCGGACCCGGTCGACGTGATCATCTCAGACTACATGTCCGAGGTGAACATGACGATCGGCGCGGCGCGGAAAGTCGACGCCTCGAATCTCACGCCCGACATGGCAAACGCCTTCGTTGGCGCCGGTCCCGCATTCGAGGCCTCCTTTCTGGAGGCGCTCGAGCCCGCGTTGGAGGACCTCGCGCGGCACGGGATCAAGGTCGCGGCGAACGCGGGCAATGCGGATGTCCGCGGCCTGTACGGCGTCGTGTGCGACATGGTCGAGAAGAAAGGCTTGAGCGGGAAGGTCAAGGTCGCGTGGATCAGCGGTGACGAGGTCCTCCCCGCCATCACCGAGGGACTCAAGAACGGGACGTCCAAGTTCAAGAATATCTACACGGGTCAGGTGCTGGAGAAGTGGGAGTTCGAGCCCATCTACGCGCACGCCTACCTTGGAGGCATGGGCATCGCCGAAGCGTTTCGCCAGGGCGCCCAGATCGTGATCTGTGGACGCGTCGCGGATGCGTCTCCCGTCATTGGCGCGGCCGTGTGGTTCCATAATTGGCATCGGGAGCAGCTGGACGAGCTGGCGAACGCGTTCGTAGCGGGCCACATGATCGAATGCAGTAACTATGTGGCGGGCGGGAACTTCACGGGGTTCAAAGCCCTGGAGGAACACGGTCGATGGGTCGACATCGGGTATCCGATTGCCGAGATCACGGCGAGTGGAGGCGTGGTCATCACGAAGCAGAAAGGCTCCGGCGGGATGGTGAGCATTCATACGTGCTCGTCGCAGCTGCTGTATGAGATCCAGGGCCCTTGGTACTTCAACTCGGACGTCACCGCCGTGCTGGACGGGATCTGGTTCGAGCAGCTGTCGACCGACCGAGTGGCGCTGCACGGCGTCAAGGCCTTGCCACCGCCCCCGACGACCAAGGTCGGGATCACTGCGCGAGGAGGCTTCCAAGCCGAGGCGTGGTATTTCATGACCGGCCTGGATGTCCCGGAGAAGGCGCGCATGACGGAAGCGCAGCTCCGCCGCGGGTTGAAGCCGTATTCCGACAAATTCACCAACTTGTCGTTCAGCGTGCTGGGCTCGCCGGCCCCGGATGCGGACAACCAGAACGCAGCGACGTGCGTGTTTCGCGTCTTCGCGCAGGCCAGGCAGTCGAACGACATCGCGCCGCAGAAGTTCCTCCGTCCGATCATTGATAACATCATGCAAGGCTACCCGGGCAGTACATTCCACCTCGATTTCCGGCAGGGCATTCCGAAGCCGTACTTCGAATACTACGTGACGCTGCTCGACCAGACCAAGGTGTCGCACCGGGTCCATTTCGGCGACAAAGAGACGCTGATCCCGGCGCCGACGCTGACGAAGACTTTCCCAGAGCGACAGCCCAGCCTGCCCACGACGCAGTTGCAGGTCGATCTCGGCAGGTTCGGCCCCACGACGCGGGTCCCGCTGGGGACGATCGTGCATGCCCGCTCCGGCGACAAGGGGAGCGATTGCAACTGCGGCTGTTGGGTCGTTCACCAGGACGAATACGTCTGGCTGCGCAATCTGCTGTCCGTCTCCACGATGAAACAGCTGCTCGGCAAGGAGTACGACGAGACGAGGACGCCGAAGATTGAAGTCGAAAGGTTTGAACTCCCGAACCTGAGGGCCGTGCATTTTCTGTTCCGGAACTTGTTGGATAGAGGCGCGACGAGTACGGCGGTGAGTAGTAGTTCCCCCCCCCTGTGTTTGTTCCCGTCCCAATACAGACAAGTACTGGAATGCTAACACACTGTGAGTGCAGGGCGTGGACTTTTTGGGGAAGAATTGCGCGGAATTCCTTCGGAGCAGGCACGTCGACGTACCGGTCAGGTTTTTGGAGAGAGGGAGGTTGTAGGTGGTGATATGGACATAGCATCGAAGAGAGCAGAAGGACGGGATAGTCCAGAGACGCGGCCCATCCGCTGGCAGAGAGGAGGAACACGACTTTGACTGAGACCGCGTTGCAGCGAGGGATTTGTTGCGAGTACGAGTAAAACAGGATAAATAGAACATGCAGGGTAGAACCAGGCAGGAGTCCTGCATTCTTTGCCCTCCTCCTCTCCTCGGCTTGAGGCCCAAAAAGTAGGTGTACTGCTAACCCATCCTGTACTTGTGCTTGTTCAGCGATCGAACACTAGAACCACAGTTCACAATTAGACGGGGAACGCATTCCACGTTCTGTGAGACTTGTGAGCCCGTCCGCATCATCGAAGGGTTGTCCAAGCTTTGATCTTGATGTCTGATTGAATATGTATATTCTACTTACTCGCTACTCTGTAAGCCCGTGTTCATCATATCCCTAGGACCGGACGAGGAAGCGATGCTATGCTGCCGCGTTGATTTGGGGGGTTGAGTCTCGTCTCAGCCTGTCCCTTCGCTTTCCCTTGCTGTCTCTTGTTCTCCTGGTCTACTTACTCGTGTAGGAACTCGCTGGTCCGGGAAGGGACCGGGATGTACACGTCCCATCAAGTCGCATCGCGTTGCCACGATTGGGGATCACAATATTGGAGGGTATTCACCCTTTCAGCACGCGCTGGAACTGTCGTACAGCAGTCTGAGGTATGAGGATTGACTCTGCGTGATTGAAGGGGCTCTTAACCATCAGTCAACGCAGAGGATGTGCGTTGCTTGTTTTTGCCTTTGACGATTGATTTAGAGTATGTATGTACGTGTGCGCGAGCGAGCGAGCCATTTTGGGATTTCCGGAGGCCTGTTTGGATGGCACATCGCCGTTGCTTTCCCCCTCCACTGATATAGAGGGAAGTCACTCTGGCGGGTGAGTGAGACTGGGCGCGGGCGTCGCAATCTCGACCACACCATCATGCTGATATGTATGCACATACAGTAATGCATATGGCACGCATCTCTCGGTTTCGTTGCCATGGAAGCCTCCTCGGGGAGTGAAGTTCTCGACGTCTCCAAGACAATACACACGTGCCGACACCATCCTTTTCGCGATGTTAATTATTCTCCCCATGTCGCATTGCTCTTTGGGCACACGTTGAGGCTCAGGCACACGTTGAGGCTCAGGCTCACGCCTTCCTCTTCCCCCCCTTTGCCTTTCCTTTGGCGGTAGTCCCTTGCGTCGGTGTATTGGCGCCGCCCCCCTGCGCCGGCGGAACAACCCGGTACACTGTACCTTGCTGTCCTACCATGCCCACTCCCGCTCGCGCGGGTGGCACAGAACCGCCTCCCCCGCCCTCTCGTTGCTGTTTCAGAGCCGCCATTCTCGCCTTGATCTCCTCCTCCCGCCGATCCGGCGTGCCCGTGGCCTTGCGGAACAGAGACTCCAGGTGAGGTCGGAAGAGCGTGTACGTCGAGATGATGACCACCACGCGGAGGAGGAGCTGAATGTTCTGCCGCGTGAAGTACGCTTGGAGGTATGGAGGGAGGGCGTCGTGCAAGGAGTCCAGATACTCGGCGAGGTTCGGGAAGAAGGAGGACGACATGGTGTGAGTGTGAGCGTGAACGTGAACGTATGTACACAGGCGGTTGATGGATAGGGAGTTGGAAGGGCTTTTCGCTTTAAAATGGTCACGCACCCCCTGCAATGGACGATGTTGCAGGACTGGGGTTAGCTAGGAGTAGACGGAGTTGGCAAGGACTGTCGCTGGTCTCGACGGTTACAAAAGCGCTGTTCATACGGAATTACTTCGGGCGGGACAACAGGCATCATCCTCCAAGCATGTCAGTTCCATCAGTAGGGTAATATGTAGTGCATATTGATGCATATTGCGTGGACTTGTAACACACGATAAAGTAAATTCATTTTACTATCTGTTTTGTGATCTTCTGGGACGGCTAGACCGGCATCACCTAGCCTGCCTTTGATTACGGAGGTGTTTCCCATGTACGAGTAGTTTGGAATCGGACTGACACATCGCTCGTGTTTGTTCCATCCATCACTCCCATGCGTTCTCAGCCCTGGAGTCCATCATTCAGTGCGCATATTGTCGCGATCGGTAACCTGGCTTAGGGAGCAGGTCAAGATCGTGGACCACACGCGTGGAAGTCATATTACAGTAGCAGGATTACCTGGTGTATACTGGTTCGAGGTCTTCGATCGCTTGAGGAGATAGACACCGCGAGTGTGGTGAGTCTTACCGGCCATCAGGAACATGCGGATCTTCCTCCTTACACATCCGCGGACCGCTTCGAATCTGCTGGTCCGAATTCTGAACTTGGAGAACCAACCTGCTCTGCTCCGTCCAGATGGCGAGGCCAGAAAGAATGCCAAGTATGAATATTTTTTCTTGTCCACTGTGCCTCTTCGCATCAAGCTTGCCGACCGACCCTCAGAGGACTGGTCGCACGATGAACAAACAGAAGCAATGCAGCGTCTTCAAGCTTCCGCAGATGGGTTGCTGAGACACGTTGAGGAGACAGAGTCGCAAGGCGGAGGTGTCTTTGTGAAAGAGCACCTTCTGTGGATGCTTTCGCCTGAAGCAGAAGACTTGGTAAAGGGCAGTGCCCACTCAGAGACGCGGTTCTGGAAGGTGAAGCTGGCGGGAGAGCCGCTTATTCAGGAAGGCTCCAAAGCCGCATACGATGCTGCAAAGCACACGCAAGACAACATGCAGGACGAGGAGGACACCGTCATCCAGAACCAGACAGTCTTACCGGATAGCTTTTTGCGCGCCTGGTCACCAACTTTCTTGATCCGACATCTGGCATTGGTATTTCCGTCCCTCTACCGCACCTCGGTAGACCTAGAAGGCCGCGAAGAAGCCAGGAAGAATGCTCATGGAATGTTCCGATTGGAGATGACATGGAGATGGAGTCGTCGGCTATGGGAGTGGTACAACCAGGAATGGCAGGAAGGAAACACAACATTACGTCCGATCGTTCTCGATGCGGACGACATCATTCTCAAGCCAGAGGTCATTCTCACATATTCCAAACTAGTGGGGCTGGATGCAGAAAAGTGCCGGTTTGAATGGGAGCGTGCCAACGCTGAAGAGGAAGGCAGCATGAACTTTCTGGAGAGGAGAATGAAGTCGAGCTTGCTATCTTCAGCTGGCATCATCCGAGACGGCAAGGTTGCAGCTGGGCTAGATATGGAGCAGGAAGTGCGCAAATGGAGAGAGGAATTCGGGGAAGGAGAGGCACAGAAGATTGAGACTTGGGTCACAGCGGCAATGCCGGACTACAATTGTCTGTGGGAAAGAAGGTTGAGAGTTTGAGGTGAGCGACGTGCGAGAAATTGCTCAATACCTGGTCGTGCTTGTACAGTAGGCCTTACATCTTGATGGCTGTTCACTCCGCCATAGTGCGTTTCTGTCATTAATGGTCAGTTCGACTCCAACGCGTCGACGCGTCGTTCACCCGCCGCCGCCGCCGTTGCCTCCTCACACCCTTTACACCACCTCATCCAGCCTCAAGCGCTTTAGTAATTCCCAGTTAAGTGACTCTTCCTATCGGGTGTTATGGCTTCGGACACAGACGCAGAATCTGAGGCACTGCAGAAGGTAAGTCGAAATCCGACTGGGGAACGCTCTCCATCTGAAGTCTGCCCCCATCTCACTCAGACGTCTCGACGGTTGCAAATGTTCTGACCTGCTGACCCGCCCTTCAAACACCTAGAAACTACGGTCCGCCCTCTGGTTCCACATTGGCAAAATGGTTGATGAGGAGAGCATTAACCTGGGGGTGAATGCAACACCCCAGTTCATTGGAAGTCTGATGGAATTTGTATGGGCTCAAATCGGTATAAACCTCTCGGCCTGTTGCCAGTACGGACTTCGGCAAAGCTGACACTATTTATTGCTCAGGGAATACTGCAGTCGACCTGGAGTCGTTTTCCAAACATGCGGGTAGATCTACCATAAAGTCCGACGATGTCATGCTCCTCACTCGGCGGAACGAGGCCCTCGAGCAGATCCTACGCGAAGAACTGAAGCGACTGGAGCATTCAAAAGCCAAGAAGAATAAATCCTGACACAACTGAACCTACGTTGACAGTCTACCCAAGACGCAGAATGTACGATACTTTTCGCGTTCAGTGGAGAAGGGAAACCCTGAGCGCTGTTGCGCAGATTTCCATGGTATTGCACGATACCAGCTCTCGGCCATCTCGTCCGATGTGCTATAAAGAAAGGGTACGGATTTACTGATCATCGACCTTGGGCCCCCGGCAGGGCTCGAAACTGGGACCCGGCCGTCGACATAACAACACTACTAAGACAGCCCAAGCTTGAAAGGTATTGACTTCGCCCTTGACATGGACTTCCCTCTGGGCGAAGGGCGAGGCCTTGGTATCTTATCACACTCGATTTCAGTCACTCCGGAGAATTCTGGGTCCATGACGGCTGACTGGGTTCGGCACCAATATACCCACAACATAGGAGAACCCCCGAAACCTCGGCCCCCCGATAGGCTTACCATTCTCCCCGGCTCTGACCCTTACAGCTGAAATTGGTATTGGAACGCAGAAATGAATAGACCTATTCAGTCCTTATTTACAACACCACTCGTATCAGGCCTTGTTTGGTACCTCCGCTTGTTCGGCTCACGGCACGGGATTGCTGTACCCTGGAATGACACCAGTGATGCGAGGCCATTGAGGTCCTGAGACTGACAGAATCGTTAAGCTGTCAATGATTCGATCACGTCAATGAGTATGGAGCCAACATCATCTTGGCCAAGACGATGAATTGGTTATCGGTGGTTGTAACATTTACTGCCGTGGCCGTACTAGCAATGCATCTCAACACCACTACAACAACCCTCCCGCAGCAGGTGTGTAAGCTATTCAGTGTTTTGCCGAACCAACCGAAAGCCTTGCACATCTTCGGCCCAGCTCTCTCCTGCAAGCTCTGAAAACGCAGTCCAACTTCGAGCAGGGCTCGTCAGGTACAAGGGAGAACCATGGGAACTTCTTCCGGCCACCATTTTCCCGATGTCCACACGCGTCACCTACACGATCTCCTTGTCAGCAAGCACACGAATATGGGTATCAAGAGCGAGGCGTGTGGTAGGAAATGAAACTACGCTCAAACGCAGGACAGGTTCAGGTCGCAACTGCCTTACTGGGACATGTTACATCGCTCTCAATTCCGCCCAATACTTGTCGACTTGTCATGCTGTCAGCTACTACCGAGTATTACCAGTAAACTTTGGGCGTTTAACATTTGGCTCTTGTCCTTCAACGGAAAAGGGACCAGCCACATTCGCCGGGCGCCATCTGATTAAGGCCAGCAGAATTGGGATGTCGCTTACCCGCCACCGGCCTGAAAATGACGCCACCTTCCCGGGCACTTGATCGACAAAACCCACGTCCTTCAAATCCAACGTTCGTTTAACACAGCACTGCGTGTTTCTCGCATTTTCGGGCCTGCACGCTTGACAGCGCTTTGGCAACACGTTTGCAATCATGACAGAGCCCTCGTGGGTTACTGTCTCTCGTTCCAGTAGGGAATACGTCCCACGCGGATTGTCTGAACTGATCTACCCCGGCGCCATGTCGCGAATTCGTTGTCCATCTTACGTGGGAACTGGCGTTTATCCTTCCGCGGCTCATCCCTTTGCGAACCAGATATTGTACAACATCGGGCGAGCCACTGTGAACCTTCACCTGCGCAGTTGTTCTCACCCGCACCGTGGTCAAATCAAGGCGACATGTTTTGACTGCTATTTAATTTTCCATGGCAACCGCACAATACAATTTCTAGAGCCACCAGGTAGCAAGACCTTGATTACACCTTCAGTGTGTCGATAATTCGAAGAATGGCGGGCGCGTGCCAAACCAGCCACTAGTGTACAGGGGATAACAGTCTGTCGGCTCCCGCGGGAATGTGAAGACAGAAACGGTCGACTTTTTGACAGACTTGTTGGCCGGTCTCATTGTGAGGAAGACCGTACAGGATAGTCAGCATAGCTGAACCTATGTTCTGCTCGTCTCGCTTCTGATCCTTTAACTCGAAAATCATAGTATATTGGTCAGTCGGGGGGCCACAAAGCTTAGCTGGCGACTTAGTTTCAGGCGTCCTTACGCCTAGTTTGAGCCGCATTCACTTTGAGTAACCACAAACTGACGCCGGACCTACCCTCGTTCCAGGATGACACCCCTGTGACCTGGATGGGCCATGATTCGCTTATCACTCCGAGCTTGGCCAATCGAGCCTCATCAGGCAATAAGCCCGTCTCAGGATTCTCATTATATGGACACTTTACCAAGCCCCAGTGGCTAGCTATCCTCTCTACTTTTAGACATATTTCAAGATCTCCTCGCTGTTAACGTGATCTGGCTATCGCAGCTATGTCTCCAGCCCGCTCGCTACGAGCTGGCAGGTTCCACACCCTCAGCACGCTCTCCGGCGGAAGGTTTGAAGATCTTGGTGCATGTGCACAGGGATCGGCGAGACATCTCTTGCGCGAATGAGATGTCCCATATTCTCATCTTGAGGCTGAGCACGATATCTCATTTCGTTCCAGGCTCAAACTTTATCCAGGTGAGTTTTTGTTTTTCTTTCGGTTCTTCTGTCTTCAGACGGCTCGACGCATCAACCAGGCCCCCAAACATTGTCTGCGGAAGGATCTCAGATCTTTCCGCAAGTACTTTTGCGAGAGATGCGGTTGACTGCTCGCTCGAATTTTGGTTGCTGGATGGTCGGCGGAGTGGTTCCTTGGTCGGCGAAAAAGAGTCAGTGGATGGTGAAGACGAGCTGGACGGCGAGCTCGGGTCGGAACTGATTTTACGAGGCGAGGCCATCCTGGCCAGGGCTATCTACTCATTATGTCAGCTCGTTTGACGGCATGGGACGGGAGGATCTGGCGCGGGACGGTCTCACCTCGATTTGCTTCCCTCAATCTTACGACGAGGCTGAGCGTGTCTGGTGGGGACAAGGCTATAGTTCGACAAACATAGCCACCGATGACTTGCTTTTTGCTAGATGATCTGCAACGTTGTGTGTTGTTTGGCTGGTCAAGGAGGAGACGCTGCTGAAAATTACACCTGGTGCTCTGGTTCTGCAGGCGGCAACGAAGGGATTCAAGATATACTGAGCAAAGTTACCGAATGTTACAGTACGAAACCGCGGCCATAGACAAGGCCTCGATGAGCGTACGATTTGTAACTCCCGTGACGTGACGCCAACGGTGAATTCTAGTTAGTCGACGTCTCGGGAAGCGCCTGCAGGTACTCACTCCGATCGATACCACAAACATCGTTGTCGTCCTTAGAATGTCGAGTTCTGCGTAGCTACAAGATAGTGCTGCATCGCCGTCCCGGGATTCGGATCATGCACACTGCGTAAGGTGACTTATATGCGGGCCATCCAGGGGTGTCCAATCAGTGGTAGCAGACGAAACAGACGATATCCAATTCCGACACTATCCTTTTCGAGGTGAAGGTAGCCCTGATATGGAATCCCAAGGTACTTGTGAGAACCTGGCAAAGGGCCAGAATGATGCCGGATCACTGCGCCGAATTCGTTACCTTGCCGGGGCAGCCTCGAAGTCAAAGTGTGAGGAGACTTGAGCAATCGTCGTTCAATCACGCGTCGATCAGTGACATAACGTGATAACCAACATCGAGGCATTGTAGAAGTTCAATGAAGCTTGATGGTCATGCTACGCACCGCGAAACAACCTTACTCCAGCCATATGAATCATCTCGGTTGTGGGACGGATTTGATAATCATGTCGAAACTCAGAATTGACCGACGGGCTACCTGCGACGCCTGTCGCTGTACCCAGTATGCGGCTACCCGGGGCTAATAGAAAAGGGGAAAGGTAGGAAGACGGGGAGGGCCATGTGTTGGCAACTTTGCCATCTTCCTTCGCTGTCGCGCTGAGTCCCAATGCCACCCGTGGCTGAGCATTGTGTCCCAATCACGCCGCTCGGCGCAGCCTACGGCTTATTAAACTCAACGCTAAGTGATGATGGCGCAGTATAGCTCCACGGAAAACGACAATGAGCCCAGCGTAAGCTCGCGTAATGTGGCCCAAACGGGATTAGCGTTTCCGCTAAGTAAGGATTTGCGATCAGCAAGTTTCCGGAGGGCAAATACTCACTTCACTATCACTGAGGTGAGGTGAAGTGAAGGTTTGGGATTCTGCTCCCACGAGGCGTGTGGGCCAGCGTTTGCTGAGTCGCACTGGGCCACCCAGCGATATGGATATGTCACTTCGGACATTCATTGCCAGCTCCGACCAGGGCCAATGCTACCTCATCCTTCCAAGCTACCGACAGTGTACTCTGTAATCTGTTTGGGGAGCTCTTCGTTGGTGCTTACGGCTGTGGTGATAATTATGGTTTACTGCCAAATATCATGACTGCGGACAACTTGGCCGTGATCTTCAAACAACAGCACTACGGACATGTTATATCCTGATGTCGACCCCCCTCTTACATGATGACCGCCACCAATCTCCTCAACCCGCAAGCTCCGCAAGACTCTCCCTCTTCTGCTCAACAGCAACCTGAAACCACGGAACCTCTCTCTCCTCACGGTACAGTGCAGTCCACCATGCAAAGCAAGGAACATAGTGGTGGAGACAATGAGCAACAAACGGGTCTACTCAAAGGCACCGATATTCCGAAATGGAAACCGAATTTCACAGAAACCATGATCATGGTGACTTTGGCCCTTCTTTCCTTGATGGTCTCGCTTGACGCAACGGTGATTGTGACCTCTTTATCGGTATGTATCTCTCCTGTTCCGCCCCAGGAAAGTGACAGTCTTTCTAATCCGCTCTTCAGACAATCGTTCAAGCCCTGAACGCCACAGCGACTCAGGGATTCTGGATTGGGACATCCTATCTCCTTGTAGTCGCGGTGACCATGCCCTTCACCGCCTCAATCAGTGACATTGTTGGCCGACCGCAGACTCTGTTCGTCACCGTTGTGAGCTTCACAGTGGGAACGATACTGTGTGCTGTTTCCCGCAGCATTGGCCTTATGCTTGTTGGCCGCTGTCTCCAAGGTATTGGCGGTGGCGGCGTCATCATTCTATCTCTCGTCATCTTCTCTGACATCGTCCCCCTCCGCTTCCGACCACAGTATGTCGGCGTTCTGTAAGTCTTCCTATTACCTTCTTTACTCGGAACACCAGCTCATATATATTGAAGTCAAGGGGCTTGGGCCCTAGGTAGCGTTATTGGACCTATCATTGGTGGCGCTTTTGCCCATCCTAACCGATGGCGCTGGGTGTTTTACATTATGCTGCCCTTCTGTGGTGCTGGGCTTGTCTGTATCCCGTTGTTCATCAGGATCAGGCGTCCCGACGCTACCTTGAAGCAGATGCTGAGCCGCGTCGACTGGATCGGAGGATTCCTCTTCATCTCTTCAGCCACAGGCTTCCTCATTGCTATCTCTTGGGGCGGCACGAGCTACCCATGGAACCATTGGAGGACGCTTGTGCCGTTGATACTCGGTGTCCTCGGGCTTATTGCCACGATGGTCTACGAGCGATACGGCGCTAAGGAGGCGTTCCTAAGGCACTCCCTCTTCCACGTGAAATCAGCTCACGGTATCTACATCGGCGCATTTGTTCAGGGTCTTGTGGTAAGTCAGACCCCCCCCTTTCATGATTACTCTCTGGTACTAACGGCTCACCTCACCAGCTTTATGCACAACTCTACTACATCCCTTTCTTCTACGAGGCCGTCAAACTGTACTCTCCCCTTCGCACCGGTGTCTCCCTCCTCCCTATCCTGCTCACGCTGATTCCGGCGTCCGTTATTGTCGGCGCTGCAATCACCCGAACCGGGACATACCTCTGGGCCATTGCGATCGGCTGGGTCTTGACGACCCTCGGCACGGGTTTGACAATCTCATGGGACCGCGGCACACACACCGCAGTTTGGGCCGTCGAGTTGATCATCCTAGGCTTCGGACACGGACTGAACCTCAACGCGCTCAACACGGCCTCCCAGGCCGTTTCGAAGCCCGGTGACGAAGGTCGCGCCGTGGGCATGTACGCTTTTCTCCGCAGCTTCGGCATGGCAATCGGAGTGGGCGTCAGCGGCTCGGTCTTCCAGAACGTCATGAAATCGAAGCTGAGGGACTTGGGTCTGCCATCTGAAATCGCAACCAACGCCGAAGCATACCTCCTCGTGCTGAAACAAATGGGCGATACACCGGAACGGCAGACCGTTATTGACGCCTACGTGTCCGGCTTCCACGGCGTGTTTGCGTTCCTCACCGCCCTCGCAGGTCTGGCATTGATTATTGGTCTCTTCATCAGACACCACGAGATCAACAAGGAACTCATCACGGAACACAAGATCGTCGACGACGCTCGGATCAGCTGGCGCCATAGTAGGCAGAGCAGTCGGGAGGCGTTGTCATTGACTACAACGATGACACCTGGTACCGCGACCAACAGCGCGATGCAATCGAGGGAGATGATCGCGGAGCAAGTGTAGTGCTCTTAACGACATATGATACTAATACTACTATTACCACCACTGTATCATCACGGGTGGGGCGGGGGCTGACCTGGGGAAAGTGGCCAACAGCGATACCAGGCGCAGGGAGATTAATCGGGCGAGACACGACATCAGTTCTGAATGCCCTGCATTTTCACGACTTAACGACACAGTAAAACCTCACAGAGCAGTTCTCATTGGCTTGAACGCATGAGACCATGCGAGGAACCCCTCCACCATAGATGCCATAGATAATTTGACACGAGATGACACGACCCCGTTGGGATAAACAGAGCCTTTGTGAGGCCTTAGTTCTCTCCATCAAAAAGTGCAGTAATAATCAATAACCCAAGCACCGTAGCAGATAATTAGTCGGTAATGATGTGAAGGAACTAAAAACTTCGGATCAAACCCCTCTCTCGACTCCATCGACACTAATTACCACGCCAGGACCTCTGGATTCGAGTGACATGCCAAACTCGAGCAGAGCTCTTCATCCTCCTTGCTCGTCGCCGCGGTGTCCGGCAAGTTCTGCCTCGCGGGCCAGATCTCTTTCTGGGCTGCCCTCTCGCGCTCGTAATGCGCCCGAACGGCCTCACGAGCCAGCTTTTGGAAATATAGAGGGCCCTTCTCTAGTCGAGGGTGGAGTTCGCCGTTGACGAAGATTCGGGCGTTGAGATTCTTCTGCGCGAGCTCGCACAGCACTTTGTCCTCGCCAACTATGCGCCTGTACATCTGGTTGATGAGTTGGAAATCTTCTTCAGAGGAGTTCTTGTTCCGGAAGATCTGGTACTGCATGGACGAGCTCGTGGGTCCATTGGGCAAGAATCTCTGTAGCATCATAAAATGGGGGCTGGGAGGGGGGTGGGGAATAACTTGTCAGCAAAAGTCTGCTATCTATTACCTGCGTCCACACCGGCGATTGTGTACTTACAGGACAGACAGCGACACATTCGGAAAGTAGTACGTGCTGCTGATGCCGAGGCCGTTCTTCTTCTGGTCCTCCGTGAGGCTGGATTTGTGGGTGATCCATCCACAGGCAGTGTCGACCTCGTGCGTCTGGATGTCCGCCAGGGCTGGCACATCCGGATGCGTCGTAGGACAATGGTAGCATTCGTTGAAGTTGTCGGCCAGGATCTTCCAGTTGTACGCTCCCTCCATGTGATAGGTGTGGTCAAGGACGTAGTCGTCAAAGTTGTACTGCTTGAATCGTTCCTGCATGTCGATGCCCGCGAAGTCATCCTCCCATGCTACCTCGGGTTTATGCCGGCCGTCCAGATTGACCCAGACGAACCCATTGGTATCGACGTGCACGTGGATCGGAAACAGGCCGTTGCGGCTCTTGTCGAAATCATCCAGCTCGTCGTATTTCGGTGCCTTTGCGAGCTTGCCATCCAACCCGTACGACCAACCGTGATACTTGCAGGCAAAGATCTTGGATGTGCCTTGCTGCGCTTCGACGACGGGAAAGGCACGGTGCCGACAGACGTTGTGGAATGCGTGGATATCCCCCTTTCGATCGCGGGAGAGTATGAATTCAAAGCCGGCAACCTCGAATTTGAGCCAGTCCCCTGGTTGTGCGAGTCTGACCTGATGGGTGATGAGCATCCATTTCCGCGAAAAGATCGCCCGTCGTTCCAGCTCGTACATCTCTTGCGAGGTATACCAGCTCGATGGCAGCGCCCGGACAGGGCCCGTGCCTTCGACCACACGAGGGTGGCCTCCAAATCCGATGTAATTCAAGAGAGCGGATGCCATGGTGAATACTTAGGAGTTATTTGAGAGGTTGAAGAAAGCCAGTTAGGGGGACCGTGTTGCATGTTGAGCTCATTCATGCTGCGGCGTGCTCGCTATATACCAGCTGTACATGCATACCGCACCAGGGATATGCCATCGGGTGCAGCTCGTCGAGAAGCGGCCTCTTCGCCACATGATCGAACGCAATGCGACGGGAAGCGAGGGCACTCTCAGAATCATTACTGATTTAGGGATGTTTTCCCTCGATTAAGTCGAGACTGCGGTTCGCAATGTAGGCTGGCCAGGGTCGTCCAACCATCCATGAGCTTTTGTGTCGAGGTCGTTCACACCAAGGATCTATTGCCGTCAGGGAAGAGGGTAGGTTTGAGCGATAGAGATTCTCTCCGCCCAGATTTGACGATCACCCCGCAATAAAGCAACCATTCGCTTAGCCGAATCCGGCAGGGGAAATGAGAGCTAGCGTGGGTTCCTGCCTCGTTGGCCGCGTTCCACCTGTCATTGTCGCAGATTATCAATGAGAACACATTTAACACGCCAAATGATCGATGAGCTTGCAGTGCGACGGGCAACCAAAGGGAGAAAAGCCGCAGAACACAGCATAAGTGGCATCAAGAAGCGACGTGCCGTGTGTTGTTATGCTTCGCAACCATCCCGAAAGATCCTAGTGACCTTTGCGGGTGCTTGCGGCAAATCTTCTGCTCCTCCGCATATTGTAGCCACGGCGGATATCGCAAGATTCGATGTGAAGGCCTGGCTTCGGAAATGTTGCAAGACACTTCAGTAGAACGGAACAGAGTTTCGTCGCTGATCCGTTCTTTGATGCCGAATCCTCCGATCATCTGCTTACAATATCTCACTTACCGAATTTAACCTCGCAGCCTGTACAGAAGCAAGTCATGGAAGTGTATCCAAAAGCCAACGCTGTTGACAGTCAAGCGCAGGTAGTAAGAGGGAATGTCGTGTCCGAAAAGTCTAGCCACAGTATGGTAGGTAAGTGGTGCATTAGAAGGACTCCGAGTTCGCCCCGGATGCTTTACATGCCTAAGTGCACAAGCATTCCGGACTCGAAATGCCGCCCATCATGGTTTGAAAGTCGGAGTGCTCAGCGGTGGTAAGGCGGACGTGAAGTCGACTTGACAGCAGCCGTGTAATTCGCGGTGGTATCGACGTTGTCCGTATTCAGTGAAACCCGACTGGCGCATCGTCCCTGCAGCTAGGATTTGTAGCAGCAAGAAATTACTTGGTGGTTTTGCAGTCTCAACCATGAGAGAAGCAAGGAGATATTCGTGGACCTCACATTGGAGTCACCCATCGTCGGAGGGGGTTCTGAACTGGACGTGAATGTGTCAAGCCTGGAGATCAGTGTAGCCAGAGAGCTGACGCGGGAAATACGGTAAGCTGGAGGTATGGCCCTTCGGACACCCTTTTCATACAATGAATACCTGCAACCGGGGAAGATACTCTGTCCAGTCCTGCATAGTACGATCCCCGGACCAGGTTCGTCTCAGGTATTCCAAGGCGGTGAGTATGTTGGTGAAGCCGTTACGCTGATGATGCCTCAGCAGGACGTTTGTGAAATATTCCTGATGTTCAGGGAGTACGCTCTCCAAGGCGACGATGAAGGTTGCGAACACAAGGATATGCTCCCCCGGCGAGCTTGGCGGAAGCCTTTCGAGAGTCTGAATGAATTTGGCTACTGGCTCAGACGAAGATAGCCCACTTGGACCCATTGACGCTCGAGTAACATAGATGTCACATGCTTGCTGGTTCAAATCGTAAATGAGAGACATTTCCTGATGATACTCTGGATGGAGGCTGTAATATGATTTAAAACAGTCCCAGCCGTCAGGAGCTTCTCGGCCACCTGAAGCCGTCAGGCTGAGACGAGCAACTCCTCCTTCCTGGCTGAGAAAGGGTGCAGCGTAGCCGCGGAACCTTGCCGATGTCAGTCTGGGATTTCAATGGCCTCACATCGACATACTTCCGTATTTGCCTCACCAGGAAGATCCCCAGTTCACCTCCTCCCACTGCTGTTTCGCCACCACTAGCGGTCAGAGCCGCTTCAAGCAAGTTGAAAACAGAAGGGAAGTCGGAAGATCCATTCACTATCACGGTCGTAAGGAGCACGAGAAGCGCCAGCAGGACAGTCTGCTTGCCTCTCGTATCGTAGGCTTCCAAGTTTTGTCTTTGACGCAAACGGCGGATCGTCCTATCGTAGATGACATTGGGATCGAATACTTTCTCCCTGACATTGGCAGAGAAGTGGAAAACCGATGCTGATAATACTGCTTCTCGGACCAGTTCATCGAGATGGGCAATCGGCAGGGCCAAGTAGCGCCACCCGTTTTGGTGGTCATCAATCGCCACCATCTCGACCGCGATATGGTTTGAGACTGGGAAGATAAGCTTGAGTAGACAGTTTAAGCAATGAAGACCTCACAGTAGACGAGGCAGTATTGTTTCCACGATGCAAGTACGTCAGATGGAGGAGTTGGGACGGGGGTGATCCCATCGCGATGGCCTGGGAGAGGAGATGAACAGCGTGATGAGGACACTTGCAGCCAGCTGCATGGTATCGGTCTGGTCGATTGGACCTCGAGCTCGTTTCGGGCAATATGGGTATTTCTGAGGCAGGTATGCCGCTTCTCAGGATCTGTAGAGAATACACAGATGTCTGTCTCGGTCTCAGCGCAGGCGTAAACATGTGCAGCCGCTTTCTCCGTTCCAGGTCGATGGCCCTCCGCAGGAAGTGGTGAGGACAGATGACGGCGCCATGTTTCTCGTGCATCGCGTCTTCTTTCGTCTGAATTGATGTCGTCGACAAAGCGGTATCGGAGACCAAGACCACTGCATTCTATGCCTTTGTCAACACATTTCGCGCAACTTGGCTGGGTGCGATCGCAATCAATCCGGCGTTGCGAGCACTCAAAGCATCCTGAGAAGCAAGTCAGGAAAGTGTCCAACGATCTGGATTTGTTCACCGCGCACTCACCTTTCACTTTGGGAACATAATTACGCCTGGCTCGCACCATCTGGTTACCACAAAACATGATACGCATACATCCCAGAACGGCCTGGGGCTTTGTTTCGCGATGAGCGTGGTGAGCAAGGAAAGCAATACAGTAAGATGCGGTCCCCACGACAGCTAGCTAGTCACACTTGTTAACGGCATGGAAAGATGGATGAGCCTAAGGAGCCCAGAAGGCCACTTGGGCAGGTCGAGGCGAGAGAAAGGCGGGGTAGTTAAGCCACCGGTAACTCCATTTTCATATTTCAGCATTCCCGTGTAATAACTACTTTGCGGTCAGAGTTCACTTTCCACCCTCTGTTCAAAGTCAGGGCAGTCGACGCCACCTGAAGTGATGCCACACGAGCCCATATCCCCCACTAGGACCGAACGCCTACCCTGCGCCAGAGCTCTCTCCTGAATTCCGTCGCGCCGACCTTCATTCGCTCAGCTGCGCCACGGTTCTCGGTGAGTCTGCGAACCAAGTATTGCATACATTCCTGGATGCTGCCCCACGTCAGACACTTGTACACCTTGGGAATATAGGTATTAGCCGAGGGCAGAGAGCTTCCCGCCCTGACCTCGTCCGCGGCTTGAAGGAGCTCGCAACCAATGTCATCAGCCATTCCCTGGAGCTGTCCAAACTCGAGCCTCACTTTCAATCTCGATTGTCTTGCAAGGTCGGAGGCAAGCCGAGCTGCTTTCCGGATAGTCTCGGGATTGTGGCCTGCGAGTAAAATGTCAATCTCTTCTGCGTCGCAGTGGTGGTGACGGTCGGCCTGCGCCGGGAAATTCCCTTGCAGGAGATCCTCAACGATACCATTGTACGACGCATCGGTGTCTTCTTTGGTGTCGTGGATCCTAGCACGTATCTCACTGGCGATATAGGCCCCCCGTACGAGCTTGATCGCAGGCCGCCATCCCTCCTTCTGAGAGAGTTCCAATTGGTGTTGAACTTTGTGTCGTGCCGATTTGAGATATGCCTGGATGGTGTTGTATATCAGTGCCGGCCTGTCAAGCCGATTATACCGACGCATCAAATCGAACGTCCACTCGTCTATGGTTGTCTGCAACACCTGCTGCTCTGCATCGATCCATATGCGGCAACCTTTGGAGGCTGCATATTCGCAGATCCGATCCATGGCCTTGACGAACTGGGCTGGAGCTGGTCTGCCGTCCATGAGTGCCTTTGTGACATTCGTCCCTGCCCCGGTCAACCTGGCCAGCGTTAGGATTTGGTATGCTTTCCACAGAGGGGCAAAAAGCCGAAGACTTACTTGATACCGAGCCAATCTCCCGCTCCAACCATGTCCAATGTTTCCATATTTCCATTGGTCCACTGATCAATTTCCAGGTCCATGGAATTCGGTTTGCCGCTTTCATACCCTACAGGTTGGTCCGCATGGCCCTGGACCTGCACTTCTTTCCCATAACAAAGCACGATGCCAGAAAAGCCCAGTTTTCTGATCTCTTCTGACGTTCGCGCAATCTCTGCCCGATTTCTACCCGCACAAAATTGCTTGTAAACGAGGGGATAAATCGCGGTCCGCAACAGGGGATTCCGGTCCGGGTTCAGCCATGCGGACTGCGAATTGGCGACCTTCTCGAACACCACCAAACCCGGCTTGAAGAGCCATGGAGTCGTGAAAAATGCACTCAATAGCAACGTCCGAAGAATGCTCGCCGTCGACAGCCGCGCCAGTGGAGGTGCCAAAAGGGGAGCGGACTCAGGACTCGTGGGAACAGCCACTGTCACTTCTTTGTCCCTCCTGCTATCAATTAACGTACGGGTAGTGGTGGAGGATTGAAGCCTGCATTGCTTGGGATATCTGACATTCAGCACCTGTCGAATATTTTGCCTGGACTTGAAAGCAGTTTTTGCAGCGGACAAAGCCATGTTACCCTGACCCGACCCTGACATACATCTCTAGAGGATTGTGAAGTGGCCGCCACGTTATTATGCCATACGAGCCGGCAGACTGCACTGCATTCCTTCGGCTTGCAAACCGGGCCAGTAACACAGGTACTATACCTCGCAGAGATAGGCATCTCGATGAGCTTGGATCTCACTGCGTGGGGTCACGCATTCGATTGACAGGATCCGCCAATGCATTTGACCCGCAAGCTACGACCAAACAACCATAACCCCGGTGTCGGGCTTCTGGAGAGGATATCTCGAGGTGTCCATCCCGACGGAGGGATCCACAGTTCTGCCCAGACTCACGGCGGGCCATGGAGAGCAGAAACAAACAGCTACTGTCGGCGGTATGCTGATCGTGGACGATGATCGCGGCACTTACTCCGCACCAATGTTCCTGATAGCCGGCCGCTCTGACTCCGGACTCACTTCCGTAGCGTCCCTGTCTCGAAACGAAACAACAGTTGCTATTGGTGAGATGCACTACGCGACCAAAACCGAGTACAGGACTGATTCGGTTTTGGAAACCGTACCCGCTCGCTTCAGAATCCCGCTGAATTTCTTCTTGGCCGCGACATTCGACAATTCATTACCTAGATCTAGGGAATTCAGAACTACTTGTGGAATGGAGCAATCTAGGGACTCAAACCAGACCCCTCGCTGCAGAAGCAGACCCTTATCTACATCCAATCTCAAGTGTCATGGCCACCAAAACGTCGGAGGCCAAGCCGCGTGGGTTTCCCTCTTCTGTGTCCAGCAAACAGGTTCCCATCCGCGTCACCATATATGCATTGTTATTGCAGGGACTGTGGACGGACTGTGCTCATCGAGCGTTTAACGCCGCTCCCAATTGCCTGCTCGTGTTTGTATTACCCGAATTAACGTGATCCAGGGCCAGCCGGCGGGAACGTCGCCTGCAGATGAGAGGAACAGTCGAATCCAGATCTGGAAAGGGCAGTTAAGTCCATACGGTATTCACGGGCCGGCCTCTATTGAGCATCCTGGGTCACAATCGCGCCCTCACAACTCTGTCCTGCTCATCGATAACCTCTCTGATTTCCCTCGTCGTACCGATCCTCCAACTCACGTCATCGCCCCATTCCTTGCCTCCCTTTCCCTCCCGACTGCCTCTCCACTGCCACCGAGGCAGGACCTGTTTTCCGTCTTCCAACAGTTTTACCACCCACTCTCCCACAATTGGCATCATTTTAAACCCGTGCCCAGAGTCTCCGGACAGCACAACCAATGAGTCTCCAGTATCTGGAACGAAATCCACGGTGTAGTCCGAATCGGCCGTGTCAGCAAACCAGCACATTCTTTGGTCCACAAATGGACGGTTCGCTAACCATGGCAGCGTCTCCCTCAGCAGTTGTCGCAGTTTCTTCTCATCACTCGCGGGGATGTAGTCTCTCGGTGCTGGGACCGAGCTCCCAGGAGGTATCGAAATGCCCGTGCTTTTATCCGTGTTCACGTATCCAGCACCGAGAGGACACAGCTTGAAAAGTCGAGTCGTCGGATCGGGCTCGAAGAAAAACCCCAGGTCTCGGACGTTGAGAACGGGGATTCCCCGAAGGTAGTCGCATTCCCGTTCGGTGAGTTGCACGTGAGCCACCGACCAGGATTTGGCAACGACATACGACCCGATGTCCGGGATGAGTGTTGCTGCCCAAGCGCCGAGGCAGACGATTGTGCGTCGAGCGTAGTGACGCTGTCCGCTTGCGACCTGGAACCCCGTGCAACGCCGCCGAGGAGAGCGTTCGTCGTTGTCGCTGTAAAGAAGTTTAACCACTCTACCCTCCTCGGGACCCAGGACAAATTTGACGCCCCTGCCGACCAAGTGTCGGTGGATATCGGCCATTGCGTTGGACGAATGTGCATAGCCTGCAAGTCTATTGTGGTAGCCTCGAAAGCCCGACAACGGGCCGCTGAACTGCCAATATATATCCTTGAATGCCTGCGAGTTCTCCAGAGGCGTAATCCCGGCGGCGAAGACAGGATGGTCCTTCACTGACAACAGCGCTGTTTGCAGATGCTTTACGGCTTTTGCGGGTGCCGCGCTGGATGTGGCGAGCACGTAGCCCACTTGATGGAAATTGGCCCCCCAGAGAGCCGTCTTCCAGCGGTTGATTGCTTTCTGTAGTGTTTAAAATCAGTCGTAACGTTGGACCGCCTCGTTCTGGATACTCACAAGCGCCAATTCCGTGTAGAATTCATCTTCATACTCGGCTCGAACGATCTTGTTCAGGTCATAAGCCGCCGAGTAGGGGGAGGGTATCTCGGCGGCCTTGTCAAAGACTATGATGTTCTTGTAGCCGGACTCAAGTAGATGGAGGGCCGTCGACAAGCCCCAGGCGCCGGCTCCTAGGACGCCAACAGACTCTGTTTTGTCTGGAGCCATACTACTGCGCTGGAGTATAACTCTGGGACAATGCTGAAATGATGCTCGTAGTGACAGTTTTGTTATATGCATTGCCAAGCTGTTAGGCTCCACAGATATCCAGGAAGGAGGATGGCTGCTATCGGTTAACGGTGATAGTAACGTCAGTACTTAGTCTCAGCATACCGTGCTAACAGGCCGGAACGATGTGAACCCCGGCTGGTGAAGGTTCGGGAAGCCTTCCGGTGGTATTTCTACGACAGCACTCACATCGGGCTACCCCCGACCGATCAACAGCTTCCCAGGGTCTTGGGCTAGAAGTAGTTCGGCCCAGCATGCCATTTGTCTCCGCCTCCCAACGACACCGCCGTGTAGACTGAATGGTCATGTATACTTGCCCGTGTCCGGAACACCGAAGGACAGGTCACATATGGATTTGATGATTGTATCAGTGCGATAAAAGGCCGAACCTCTCATTCCGCTGGACGGAAACTATCCAATCTGGATTTTTATCTAGCTGGTGGAGCTGCCGGCATCGCAAACAGCACAGTATCAGGTCCTGTGGAGCACATCCGGATCCGGCTTCAGATGCAGCCCACGGGCACGGAAAGACTCTACTCAGGGCCATGAAACTGTATGAGAAAAGTATCCGGCACGGCGGGTGTTAAGGGGATATTCAAGGGCCAGAACATTCTCTGTTGCGTGAGTTTCAAGCTTACGGTTGTTATTTCGTGACTTTCGAGGCTTGCATGCAGATGATGGCTGGAGCAGGAACGAAAAGGCGTGAGGATCTGCCAACTTGGTCAGTTGCGTCTTGTGGTGCTTTGGCTGGTGTGGCATTCTGGATGGGGAGCTACCCGCTCGACGTGATCAAGACCAAGATACAAAATGACGCGTTCGGGCCAAATCGACAGTACAAGAATGCCTGGGTCGCTACGGTGCAGACCTGGACCATTGGGAAGCTCCCTGCCTTCTTTCGTGGCCTGGGTCCAACTTCATCCTCTGGCACATTTGCCATGTAAGTCGATCCTTCTACGGCTTGCAGTGATGCTCATCGTGGAACAGGGTTGAAAATGTCAGGCGGTTTCTGGCCTGATATCACTACAGGTCATATAGCAGCCACGAGTATCCTGCCTCCGTTGCCGAACCGGAGCGACTCCGTACCCGACAGCCCGGCACCTCATCCGTCGCTTTTCTCCTACAGTACGCCCACGCCCTTCCGATGACCTGGTGGCACACACTTCACCTCTCCACTCACCTGCTGATAAAACTTCCATTCCCCCCATGAGAAACCACATACAGGTGGATACATACTCCAGGTTTTCTCCCCCGCTACCTAATAGCTCACGCCTACACCATGGTGGAAGTCAAAAAATACTACCTACCGCCCACTGCTCTGATTCCCAATTCCCCACGCCCCCTGCTCCACTACCCAGGGATTCTTTCTTCAGCAGAGAGCATCACCACTGCGGCTTACGACTCGTTTTCGAACAACGGGTGGCAAGTGCAATGGATCTTCCGGTACGGCAAGACCCAAGCATCACACTACCACTCCGCCGCTCACGAATGCATGGCCGTGCTCTCCGGCACAGCGACCATCCGATTCGGCGTGGCAGACACGGTCGCTGACCTGGACGAGAGCACCTACGGGTCAGGCCACGAGGGCGGCGGCCTGCAGCTCGAGGCCCGGGCAGGCGACGTCTTCATCATCCCGGCGGGCATCGCGCACAAGACGTTCGACGCCCAGCCGCCGGAAGATTTCAAGCTCCTCACACCCGGGAACGGCCATGATATTGCGGCCTCCGATGTGAGAGGCGCTCTAGAGAACTTGAAACTCTCCGGCTTCACGATGCTAGGGGCGTACCCGGTCGGCGGACAGTGGGATTTTGCAACAGGCGGAGAGAATGCCGGGAATTACGCACCGGTCTGGGAGGTGCCGAAACCGGAGAATGATCCGGTGTTAGGAAAGGATAAAGCAGGTCTCGTAGGACATTGGGAGTGATGTCAACGTCAGGTTTCACCGAATAAGATGGTAGCATCAGCTTCAACTGGGCGGGCTGGCTAGTCGAGCAGCAGCTGAGACAGCGGCCGATCGTAACATAGAGAGGAGGACTTGGTGTGAACATGATTGCCTTTCCCGTCGTTGTCGAGAAGTCTCATCGAGTCTCATCGAAGAAGCTACGTGGGATGAGATGCACTACGGAGTAGCATTGATGAATAGCCGACAGAAATGATACTCGTATCGGGATAAGACCCGGTCCTTGGCCCGAGGGGACCCCCGAACTCCACCGAAAGCCGCCGTTCTCAGCAATACACGAGGCAATACCATAATCTGAACGACTGACCAATAACCAACCTATCCAGCAATACCATAACCAACCAATCTCTCCCAGGACTCTTTCCTTGTAGATTAGATTAATCAACATGACCACCCCGTCCGAGCCCCGAAAGCTCCGCATCGCCATCCTCGGATGTGGTACGTGATCCCTGCAGGACCCCCCGCCCCCCGGATTCCCACAATCGCCCCTAACATCCATCCCCCTCCCAATTACTAGGCTTCATGGGCACGGCGCTCCTCTCCGGCCTCCTCAACAACGTCGACAACACGCGCCACGAACTCAAGTTCTCACTCAGCGCCCCTTCGCGGACGTCTCTCGACAGGTTACGCCGACGATTCGGCTCTCCAGGATCGACAGATCAAGATCAAGATGGAGAAGGAGACGGAGAAGGAAGCAAAGTCGACGTCATCACGGCCGACAACGTCACCGCGGCCCACGACGCCGACCTGGTCATCCTCGCGTTCCAACCCCATCAGCTCAAGCAAGTACTGGCCGACGCGGCGCTCGCGCGGGCCCTGCGCTCAAAACTGATCATCTCCCTCCTCGCCGGGGTGTCGTGCGACCACATCCTCGAGAACTTGTCCCAACACGTGCCCGACGACGACGGGGGGAAAGCCAAGTCCGAGTCCGTACAATCCACAACAATCTGTGTCGTGCGCGCCATGCCCAGCATCGGCGCGCAGATCAACGAGTCCGCGACCCTCATCGCGGGGACCACCATGGCCACGGCCACGGCCACGGATCCGGATGTGGATCTCGAACTCGTCACCTGGCTGTTCGGCCTGGTCGGGAGCACGCACGTGGTGCCGGAACGGCTGCTCGACGCGCTCACGGGGATCAGCGCCGCCACGCACGCCCTGGCGGTGGTGGCGCTGGATGCGATCGTCGATGCGAGTGTCGCGGCCGGAGGCGGCGTGTCGAGGGGCATGGCCCTCGCGGTGGCGACGCAATGTCTACGCGGGGCGTCGACGCTGGTGCGGGCCGATCATGATAGCAGCGGCAACAGCGGCGGCAGCAGGATGACGGTCGAAGGGTTGAAGGAGGCCATGTCCGTTCCTGGAGGCATCACCATCAATGCTGTCTTGGAGCTGGAGAGGGGGAGGGTCAGGGCTGGGATTTCCGACGCCGTCACCTTTGCCGTGCGCTATGCCCAGGGGATGATGGGCGCGTAGATGCTAGATGTTAGATGCTAGATGCTAGATGCTAGACACAAGGACCCGGCTGCGAGGTGTGTGCGAGCTAGCTAGTATATATATGATTCGGTTGCGCGCATGGTAGTTAGACGAGGCATAGATGCATTTCTCTATTTGTTAATACTCGGCGTCTCGCTGGTTCAAATGATATATAGTGTGACACCCCCATGCATGAGCATCACTTCTCTCTTGTCATTCGAGACTGGGATTGTTCACCAGTGTGATCTCTCCCTCCCTCCCTCCCGGTACTCCGTGCAGCTCGTCGAAAGGAAAACAAGACTGATCACCTTCCTGAAGTCTCCCCGTCCCGATAATCCGCGTTATGTTCGTGTCGCTGCTTGCTCAACTTGAACGCCTCCTGCCAGTCTCCATTGTCGTTGTATTTCGTCGCTGTCGCCGTGGCGCGGCCCTTGCCTTTGTCACGAACGATGCTGCTGTTCCAACAGGCTCTGCTTTTTGACATATTCGATCACAATCTCTTCTTCCATCTTCTCCCCGCGCCGCTGTCCCTGTTCTTGCTGTTGCGCCTCGAACTCACGTTGCGTGGTGCCCGCGAGATGGAGATGGGGCCGGGTCACACGAAGGAAGTTGCTGGACTTCTGCCTTCGGCACTATGTTGGGGTTTCTCTTGGACTTCCGTTCGAACAACTCCTCATCGGCCTCGTCATCGATAGGACCCATGGCCGACTCCCATTCACCGTCGCTGCTGCTCCTCTATCTCTGTTCCGTCAGACTCTGCGCCATGACTCGCTTCAGCTGATCCTCATATTCCCGTGCTTCGCGTGTGTGTCGCTGAGCTTCAGCTCTGCTGATCGCCATCGCCTGGCGCAAACTCTCCTGATCCGAAGCTTCTTGTCGTCGTGGGTGCCGAAATTGAGACCGGTTTTCCTGAATCGCCACCCGCTCCACATTGGCATCCTCTCCTGCGTCCCCGCGCGACGTCTCATGGCCTGGCAGTGGGATTGATCCGTTGATTTCAACTGCTCCCAGCGATTCCTCGGAGGAGGCCGTGTTGGTAAAGCGCAAAGGGAACTCTGAACCACCCATGGAGGCGAGCACAACACTCTCCCGGGGATCTTGGGTCGGAGTGTTGGTGGACCGAGCGGAACTCGCGGTACCTGCTCCCGTTTGAAGGGCCTCTCCGTCGTCCATATTCATCTTTCGCTGCGTTTCCAGGATGTCTTGCACCACCTCGTCAGGGTTGCGTTTTCGCTTCATGTATTTCTGGATCAGCTTCCAGCGGTCGATCACGTCTTGCTTCTCGGCGGCGGAGCTCTGCAGCCACGCCTCGTATCCTTGAGCGGCCCGGGACGCGACGATGTAGTTCTGCACATTGCTGCCGAACAACTTCTGCACCTCCTTGTGGACCCCCTTCATGAAATGACTGGGGATGCCGAAGAGGGCTGCGCCTGGCTTGGCCACGAATCCTCCCATGCCTTTGCCGATTCCTTTGAAAAAGCCGCTCATACCTTCTTTCTGGGCGCCGTTCCAGGGCAGAGTGAACAGGCCGGTCACACCGTCGTACCACCCGAAGCCAAACTCTTTTCCTATGGCCTTGACGCCGGACTTGAAATCGCTGACTTGTTCTTGCGGGCGCACGGTGTCGTCTCCCCAAAGTTTCGGGGCATTATGAAATCCTTTGGTAAAACTCACCGAGATTTCCATCGGTGACTGCACCGCCGCCTTGACGATCCGCCCGAAGCCTTTGCTCGTGTGCACGCCCGTCCGGCGCAGCATGTCATGATCCTCGCCGAATCCGTTCCGAATGCGGCCTCGACTTTGGCTGGCATTGTCTTGCAATGCATCGGACGTGGAGCTCGATCCGATGTTCGAAGTGGGAGTTGACGAACCGGAGAGGTTGGAAGGGCTTCGACCACGAGTAAGATATTCCGGCCCATTCAAGCTCGTCTGGCTTTGTCCCCGCGAATTTCCCGGATGTGATCTGTCTTCCGGACGTGAGACCTCTTTTTTCCTTGCGCATGTCGGCACCGATGATGCTTGGGACGGCTGCTGTCGGCTCGACCTGAACGGAATGTGCAAAGCTTTCATCGTCTCCGAGGGAAAATCAGCCAATCCCATCGCCATGCTGCTCAGTGCCCCAAAAACCGCCGCAGCACCCCCGGATATTGGATCCCAAGGACCTTCGTCGGTGCTGTACTCTTGTGGTCGGAAGAGCTTCAAGTCATGGAAATCCAAAAGATTGGCATTCGCCAAAGTACAGGCGGCGAAAGCGCTCAACCTGACCTGGGTGCGCTTGATGCGCCACGCAGCGGGGCGGGACGGTGCGAGGGTGCAACGGAGCCGGTCAGCCTCGAGGTATTGATGGAACGACTGAGCACCCATGTCGCTGCCTCGCTCCGCCGCGATCTTGCTTGCGAGTTCCTGGGCGCGTTCCAGACTCTTGGGTTTGAGGCAGAAGTTGATGGCATCGGCCAGTCTGTCCGCCGTGAGTTGTTTATAAGGGATGGGATCCGGGCCCGCGCCTGCTCGCGCGACCATGGCGCCCCAGAAAGGCTGGTCGCCAAAGAAGGGAACGACCAACGTCGGCCGGCCTGCCGTAATGCCTGCCGCCGTAGTTCCTGCACCGCCATGGTGGACTACACACGAGACGTGCTTAAAAAGCCAGTCATGCGGCACCACATTGTCGAGCATGAAGACGCCGCGGTCGGCGATACGAAGCTCGGCCGCGCCCATGCCTCCCCAGCCCTTGGAAAGGAGGACACGCTGGCCAGTCTTCTTCACGGCCTCGAGAATGAGCCTCGTCATCGCATCGGGATCGTCCAGAACGATGCTCCCGAATCCCACGTAGACCGGGGGTGGACCGGCGTCGAGAAAAGTCTGGAGGTCCGGGGCAGGAGTGTAGTCAGAGGCCAAGTCGAGCAAGTAGAACCCGGAGACGGAGATGTGAGAGCCCCAGTCTTTCGGCTTGGGTATCAGGGCCGGAGACCAGCAGTAGGTGTGAGGGACTTTGAGACGCTGGAGCATCCCCGGGGCCCAGATCAGACTCACGGGATCCAAACCGAGACACTTTGCGCGAAATCGATTGATGATCTCACCGAGGGCCTGCCACGAGAGGACTTCGACCATCCCATAACTTATGTAATTGGTGAGCTGAGGGTCGGCATTGGAGGATTGGATGTTGGCCAGCGGGTGGGGAAAGGCCTGGGTGGGAGAATATGGCATCGTGAACATGATATGGAGAGGGATGCCCAGCTTCTCTGCGCAATGGATATGAGCAAAGCTGGGGGGGTTGGCGATGATGCAGTCGGCGACGAAGGGTCTTGCTGCCGGCTCGGAATGGTCATCGTCGGCAGCAGCAGCAGCAGCAGCAGCAGCACGAAGACCCATTCCGTCACCGGCTTGGTAACATGATCGCCAGCAGCCTTGGATGTACTCGGCAACATCTCTTCTTCGCTGGCCGACCTCTCCACTTAGGAGATTGCGGAAGCCCGGCACCAGGCCGGGATTCTTGACCATGAAGGCCATCAGACGGGAAGGGTCGCCACCGATACTGAAGAATTCCAGGCCGTTCCCCTGCACAAAGTCCTTAAAGGTGGGATGCGTCGCGAGACGGACTCGATGGCCGTAGGTCTCTTTCAAGACTTTGCCCACGGCAACGAAGGGTTGCACGTCTCCGCGCGAGCCCACGACCTGGATGACGACGTTCAAGGGCGGAGGTGGAGGAACTCCCTCTTCGCCTCCTAGGGAAGGGGGAATGTAGGGGGGTGGAGGCGGGCGACTCCCTTGGACACTTTGGATCTGTTGACGTAAAGCAGGCGTAAAGATCTGGGACAAACGTCGGTTGACCTGATTGATGCGGATGTTGACACGCCCGTCGTCGGTGACGCGGGCACTCGTGCCCAAGCCGTCCTTTTCGTCTCTGATCTCGCCATAGGTGTCCCCGTAAGCAGGAGGAGGGGGCCGATCGTCCTCGGCCGCATCGGGCGTGATGAGACCAGTCTCATGCAGGCCGGCCTCCTGTCTCATGGGTCTTGCGGGATTGGCCTGGGTGGCGGCAATGACAGCTTCTATTTGCTGAAGTATGGATTGCTGCACGACAGCCTCCGGCACCGGCTTCCCCTTCTTTGAGGGAGGCTGGATGGCCATGGTGTGGATGGCAGAAGGTAGGTCGGGTTCACCTCATTCAGTCACGGCATGGCTGATGTATCGCTAGAGAGAGTGGCTTTGGCGGAGCGGGTGACTGAGGTGACACGGCTGTAGGGAGAGGAAGGGAGGGGAGGACCGTCTCTATACATGAATACTGAAACTCGATTCAATCGACCCTTTGGCTCTATCAGGCCTGTTGAGGGTTTTCGCCTTCACGTATCTTCGTGGCTTAGACCAGAGTCCTCGTGCCGGAAGAACATGCCAACAGACCAGTTACCATGATGGGCCCTCTCCATGATGCTGGAGTCCGACCCGACCAGTCGCTGTTACGCGATCCTGATGGATCGTGGCGAAGTGGAAGAGAGAAACAACAATCGGACAGCCTGTGTCCATCAACATGCAGTGCCATGGTCGAGCTCGAGATCAGTGGCGCCTGGTCCTACAGTTGAATCGTCCTAGCGGGCAGGACAGGGCCATGTGGAGGCTCGCGAGGATAAACGGCGATTGGCCCGCTCGCTCTCTGGGGCCCCGTTTTCGCCTCTATTGCGAAGCTATTTCGGCTTGGAGGTTGTAACTCTCTTGGAGATCCTGTCCAGATTGCATAAAACGACACAGGTCCTAATAGGAATAAGAGATCCGGTCCTGCTCATCTCCAGGCAGCACCTTTTCGACGTTTCCTATCCTCCTGTTTTCACACATCACGACCATGACAACTACCATAGCCGCCAACAGCATACCACGTCCACGTCTACGTCTACGTCTTCAATCACGCAATGCCCAGCACCATCGTATACGGGTCCGACGTCGCTCGGTTCTCATCCAGAGTCTACACCGTTTTTCCCCCATCACCTGCGACACCGTCGATTTCATGCTGCGTGGCATTGACACCATGAATGCCGGTCTCGCTTTCCAGGTGTCTGGTGTAGCGCTATTCGCGATCGGCTTTGTCAGGTGTTTCCATCGCGCAGGACGCACCGCTTTGATGCGCGAAGCGTGCAGTTCAGTTCTCCTCTCTTCGTTTCGGGTATGTCCCTTTCTTCCTCAGACTGGTTATTCTGCTGTACATGGACGCGAGTGAGCATCGGCCTGGGCAGAGATCGCGATGCAGGGTGCTGTGGGACCTGTTCTAGCTCTACACTTCTGTAGAAGGCCGCCATGTCACCGGTACCTGTCGCCTCCTTCATTGAGGCTGTGTAAAGACTGAGTAGGTATTGAGTGGTCCTTGGGGGCCCAAGAAAAGCCGCGCTGTATGTTTAAAGTTCTTACTTGTACATACATGCTGTTGACTGTCCATCCACATCATCATGTATAATACCTAGAACAACCTCCTATTTCCAAACCCCCGGTTTTCTTGGCTGCCGTGGCGTCACTGCTTCAGCCCTACCAGGCACCCCCGCGGGGCCGAGCCGGGAGAAATGAGCGGTCCACCCGTTCATCTTCGCCCAAGCCGTAATAATCACAACACCACTATAATTACCGACACCCGTCGCCATGAGTGCCGGCGGCTGCCATGCGGCTCCTCCCACCGCTGGAGGTCGTAAAGGCAGCAAGAAGGTGCGCACGGGCTGCCTGACATGCAGGGTGCGCCGAGTCAAATGCGATGAACAACGACCATTCTGTCTCCGCTGCGTCACCACAGGCCGAACATGCGACGGCTATCTCGTCCCTCGGCCATCCCCGAATCAGTCTGCCGGCAGTACATCCGCCCGTCTCGGCGTGGGTCGACCGGTACGCTCGTCGCCCGAATTCCAGTCGCAAGACGAGATGCGCGCGTTTGATTTCTATCTGAAACGGTCCTCCACCGCTCTTGGCGGCGATATGAACACCGAGTTCTGGGCGAATCTGGTCATTCCCCTATGCAGCCAGGAGCCCGCGATCAAACATGCGGTACTGGCAGTTAGCAGGTTTCATCTACACGCCATCAAGGCGTGTCATCGCGACGGGCTACAATCCCGACGACACGTGGTGACCCTGGACGAGAAACTTGGGCTCATCGAATACGGAAAGGCGATCAACGCTCTCCGATCGTGGAAGCCCAGCGCGGACGAAGTAGGCATGTCCACGGGCATGACCCCCCTGGTAGCATGCGTCCTGTTCATCTGCATCGAGTTTCTGAGAGGGAATGAGAGGGAATCCCACATGCATATCGACCAGGGTCGGAAAATGCTCGCCAGCATCGCGCAAGACGCGAACCCGAACGTGCGGCGCATGCTCAAACGCTACCTGGTGCCCATGTACACCAGACTGAGCCTTCCGTCCTTTCTGTTCGGCAGAATCCCTCCACCGATCCCGGACTTTTGTCGAGTAGAATCGCCGCCAACAACAACACCACCACCACCATGGTCCGCCGTGCTGGGGGCTACCGGACTAACATCCATCGAACACGCTCGAGATCAGCTGTACCACTTGGCAGACGCGGCGGTGCCGTATTTAAACGCTGCTGCTGCGCAATACTACAAGATTCCCGACACTGCTTGCGCAGAGTCCCTGCAAAGCACGCGTGGGCAACTGCTCACCGCGCTGGAGCAGTGGGAGGTCGCGTTCACAAGCTTGGTCGTCAGCTTACCGCCGTTGGCCCAGCCGTCCCGGACGATTCCTCTGCTTCGAATGTATCGTGAAGCGCTCAAGCTGTGGGTCGACCTGGGCCCCGAGCCGAGTGACGAGGCGTTCGATTCCCGCCTGGGCTCGTTCTCGGCCATTGTCGCCCACGGCGGTGCCGCCATCGACGCCATGATGCAACAACAACAGCAGAGCGGCGGCGGCGGCGGGAGTGGCACGAGTGCTGGCGGCGAATACACGTTCAGCTTCGAGACCGAAGTCATCGCGCCACTGTACTGGACTGCCATACGATGCCGCCACCCGATCCTACGACGAGTGGCGCTGGACTTGCTGCGCAAGACCGCGGTGAAGCGACGCCGAGAGAATTTGTGGCATGCCGAGGCCGTCGCCGCGGTGGCTTCGCGGATCATTACCGTGGAAGAAGGCGGAGAGGACGACGCGGAGGAGCACAAGGTAGAGGACGACGCGGAGGAGCACAAGGTAGAGGACGACGCGGACGATGTCCAGAGCCACAACCTGTACACGACGACAACAGACGGGACCACGTCTTCTGGCGGCCAGTCGATTGCTCTCGACGACGGCCATCTGGCCCACCCTGCATCCATCAATGCCGATGCAAAGTTCGAAATGTCCCTCTCCTCCGAGCCGCCTCGAGGTCTCGAAGACCGGCCGGGGCTGAGATCCTCGCAAATCGTCGCCGCCACGTCGAGTTGGCGAGCCTTGGCATTGAATCCGGCCATCGCCACGACGCCGCCCTTTGGCATCCCCAGCTCGAGAAGGGTGAGGAAGGCCTTGGTAGGGCCTCGCGGTGTTGGGGGGATTTGGGCACTGCTGGTCCAAGATCCGCTGCCAGGAGAGGAGAAATGGGTGGTTAGGCGATTGTTTGTAAAGTACTGAGCAAGCATGTAATTGTACTGTACTGTTGTGTCCATGACTCAGAAGACAGCATCCCATCCGCGAGTGCGTGCGTGCGTACGCGTCTATCGCTTCTGTGGGCTGTTCTCACGCCTACTGTGCTCCTACAGTCTATCGCGTTGGATCACTACATGAAAGGGCTGACAACAGGCTATCCGTTGGATCACTACATGAGAGTGCCAAGGTAAAGCCGCCACATTAACATGACTTACAGGATTATAAAAGCTGCACGCGCAGGGCGGGGCGGAGCCAGGCCCAAAACGGAGCGGCCAGCAGGCTGGTCTCATGCTGCCCCAGTATGTTTCCTCGTTGTTCGTTGCAGTCGATTACCTTCAATTCTCCTCAGTCGGAATGGCAGCATGAGCAAAGTGACGAGGGATGCCTGGCGTCGTAAAGAGCGAGATTGGACATATTATTCGCATATACAACCACAGCCACGGTCCAGAGTTACCACAACTGTACGTAGGTCAAGAATCTCCTCCATCTGCTCATCCGGTAGTAGTTATCCAGCTGGTTGATGTCTTCAACACTCAGAGGTCTCCGGCCAGTGTGGCAGTCGGCCAACTTGGGGTCACGCCACGGCGTCCGGAGAACCAGCTTGTATATGATGGTGAATCCCACGATCACCAGGACACCGATCATGTACTGGAAAAAGTTGTAGGCCGTAAATCCGGCATCGCCCTGTATGAGCGAGGGAAGGTTAGTCAGTATCTTCAGTGCCATTGCCGGGATTGCTTACAATTGGATCGATGCCTGCGGCTAGGCAACAGGCCAACAGAAAGACCGAGATGAGCATGAGCCAGGCCGGTGCCAGGGGCCACAGAGATGACTTCCACGCGTAGATCTCGGTGAAGAGAGAGTCGTTCTGCGCCTTGAGCGCACAGTGAAATCGCCAGCTGGTAAAGGCAATGATCATCCAGTTGCAGAAGAACGAGGCACTCGTCAATGACACCAGCCAGTTCAATGCCGTAAGACCACCAGCTGTTCAAAGTACTGAGTCAGCCACTTGGGTTCGCCGAATAGAGGACAGAATCTCACGCACAGGTCAACTGGATATAGTTCAAGAATGTGGCCGTGATACAGGTCAGCAGGAGGGCCAACCTGGGTCGGCCCTTGCTGTCCACTCGCGCCAGACGTTCCGGGACCAACCGCTGGTGTGCCATAGTTCTGAGGATTCGCGAGGAGAGGTAGACGCTCTCAGCTGCGATGGCAAGAACCCCACAGATCATCCCAGCGTTGAGAAGGGAAGCGATACCGGGAATGCCGGAATCCTGGATCGCGATCACGAACGGTGAGGCTGCGACGCCAGATCCGCCCAAGAGTCGGTCATCGTTGGACGGGACCAGGATGGTGATGAAGACGATGCTGACCATGTAGATAAAGTTGACACGGAAGGGCACCAGTTTCGTCGCATGGGCCATCGAGTATCGCGGATTCTTGGCCTCGCCGCCGATGATGCCGATGAAGACTTGGTCCCCAACTGCCCATGTCGCGAGCAGGGCGGCGTTCGCAAACCCCTGAGACGTCAACACAGCCCAGAACACAAGTCGAAGCTCCTACTCACGGAAAAGCCGTTCAAAAACGCAGGGTGTTGGGTCCATGTCTCTCCGTGGTGAACGTAGCCGTTGGGTCCAGCCCCAAGTGTCAGGGCCAGCGACAGCGTGATGATGAGGAGGAAAAGAAAGATCTTGATGAGAGAGGTGATGTATTCGAACCAGGCGAAGGCAGTGTTCGGAAGGAGAAAGATGACCAAGCATGCCACGAGGAAGACGGTGACTGAGAGGAGGTCAGCACAATGTGGACAAAATGTCGTCGCAGATCTCACGCGCTGCCGCAAAAGGGAAGGATCCTTCCGCCCAGTACTGAACCAAGACATTGAAAAAGCCTGCTTCAGCAGCAACGATGGCGGTCCAACCGAGCCACTCCGCAAAGCCCGCTCCGAAGGCCAGGGCAGGATCAACCCATCGATCGGCGTAGTCGATGTAGTTTCCAGAGACCGGGAAGGCTATGGTCATCTCTGACAATGATTGCAGAACAGCCCACACGCAGCTGCAGACCATCAGGTATGCGATGATCATGCTGCCAGGACCCGCTGTTGCTAGAGCTTTGCCCGTGGCGATGAAGAGACCGCTACCGATGTTGGAACCAAGAGAGATAATCTGCGTAAGAAAGTGTCAACGCACACAATAGATCTGGAGGAAGGAGGGCTGCACATACGTGAACCTGGCGAGGCGTGAAGGAGCGATGAAATTGCCCGTTTCGGTTCTCATCGAGCTCGGTCAAGGTCGCGTCGCCGACGCTCACCACTGGTCGAAGAGCATTGCTCTCTTTGGAGCTCATCTTTTCGTCGAGATGTTTGGTCTCAGACGTCATACTGTTGTCCATTGTAGTAGCGATGAGATTGGGTGACCAAATCAGTGGACCGTCTCAAAAGTGGGCGTTTTGAGCGTTGCAGCAGCGAGGCTTGGAGGATTGAAGGTGTCGACTCCATCCTTTATATCGCTGAGGTGGATATCAGCCATGGCTGCGAGCATGGCCAGATCACCCCAGATAGACGATCTATCGGGGGGCGTGCTGCAATCCTGTCGCTGAGAGTCCATCAGGCCATGTTCAAGGCTCGGCAATGGCCTTCGCGAGATTAGCGTGGCAACAAGCGACGACGTCCTGATAAGGGACCGGCCACCCTGCCGATGATTAAGGTGGCTTGTGGTCGTAGGTGATGTCTGCCCATGATGGCCTGATCGAGACGGAGATGATAAGGAACAGGGGCACTGCAGGGTAACTCAATGAGCTACGGAGATGGCGTCGTCCTGCAAGCTTATCGTTGTGTGACTTGGGGGCAGATACATGTCTTGGGATAACTATGGACTGAGCGATCTGTCCGCAAGATAAAGGACACAGCACGTGCCTTCCTACCAAGGCGTCACATCGGGTTAACACCGGGGGTAGGTGGGGGGTTTCCCCGGACCGGGCCGAGAATCTGGCTGCTCGGCTTCTTATCCAACATTTCCCTTCAGCACACTCCCGTCGAGGCGTGGCAGAGCCTCCGAGATCTCGGAGCGGCTTCCCGCCCAACACCATGGAGCCCAAGGCTGGCCACAGTCATGGCAGTCCGAGAAAACGTCTCGCGACAGCGTGAGTGCCCAGTCCCCGCCTCGACCACGCCGAAGAATGCTAACACGCCACCTCGTCCCAAGCTGTCTTCGGTGCCGCCGACAGAAGATTAAATGCGCAGGAACTCGCCCTTGCGACCAGTGTACGAAGAGGGGACTCGCATGTTACTTCGATGACGCCGCGCAAAAGGTCATTGTGACAAGAGGGTAAGCCGACGCATGTCCATCTGGTGCTTATCCTGACAATGAGCAGATACATTCACGGCCTCGAGAGAAGATTAGCCTCGTTTGAGCAGCGTAGCCACAACTCTCCTGTTTCTGCGGGCTTCTCTGATGGACGCCCGAACCAGAATCTGCATTTGGAACCTGGTAGGATCTGATGATCGCGTTTTCTACCTCTGATGACCGTTGGCAGTTGGATACGAGAACGACAGTCGCGACGCCGAGAACAGCGCGACCAGGGCACAACAACGCGTTCCTCATCAATCGACAGCATCGAATCGGGAGTCGTCACCAAGGCAGCAGGGTCCCAGTTCTCTCCGAAGTTCTCCAGGCCCGGCGCTCATGAATCCGCTGGCACATGGCTTCACCAGCTACTTTCCCGACGCCAGCGGTAGGCCCAGTAAGTTCTGATTAGGGGCGATCGATCGTGCGGCGTGCAATCGTTGACATGCCTCTCCTCCTAGTCTACCTGGGGACTTCGTCCAACTGGTCCTTCGGTCGAAGAGTCCTGGCGATGGCTCACGAAAAAGTGATGCGTACGCCTCTCCCGCCCGAAAACCTACTGTTCGAAGGGAAATCATACGACTTGGGGTGGGATGGAGCGAGGACGTTCTCGCCCGCGCCGCAACTCGAGCCTCCGGCCCTCCCGTCGGCGGATTTTGCAACGTACCTCATCAGCGCCGTCAAGTTCCACTGTGGCCAGCTCTTCCATCTCTTCGAAGAAGAAAAGTTCATGCAACAACTATCTGCGTTCCGGGACAACCCGACGCAGGCACATCAAAAGCCCAGCCTCTGGTACATCCACTACCTGCTCATCCTCGCCTTTGGCAAGGCGTTTGTGGCCCAGAGCAGCAAAGGTCGCAGGCCGCCAGGCGCCGAGTTTTTCGTCCACGCCATGACCCTCATGCCGGAATTTGCCTTTTACAGTGCCGACCCTATCGAGGCGATCCAGGTCCTATGTTGCGCAGCGCTCTATCTGCACTGCCTTGATTTCCGCGCCGCGGCTTACCGCATGGTAAATAATGTTCCCCATTGGACTTGACGATGTATTTTTTTGGCCCCTGACACATTCCAGATTGGCCAAGCGCTCCGCATGGCTTTGGAGCATGGCATGCATACCGAAATGCGCAGCCAGCAAGTCGACCCGGATCTGGCGCAGAGGTGTCGTAAGGTATGGTGGACGGTCTACGTTCTTGATCGTCAGATGTCTTCCCTGATGGGGGTACCCATGGGAATTGCAGATGAGTTGATAAGCGCCGAATTACCCACCTTCGCGGGCCAAGTGGAGAGATCAACGGCAATGAATATCCAAATTCAACTATCCAGGATACTAGCTCAGATCCTCAACAGTAAGTCTCCTCCCGAACGCCGCATCCTGGGGCCGATCCTCATATGTCCTCCGCAGCTGTCTACGGACCCGAAGGCCGGCTGGATAAGCGATTCGTGACCGTCACGAAGGAATCCCTGAAAAGTGTCGCGAGGGTGACAGATCAACTGAACAGCTCTTTCGGTATTCTCGAAAACGGCTCCCAGACTGCCATTTCACGGCTATCCGCTTACTTGCACTTGTTATATCACCAGGTAATTAATCCCCACAAGGACCCGGTGTGAAAAAACCGGAATGGGAAAACTATACTGGACGTGCTGACCCGAAAATTCCAGTGCATCGTCCTCACCACCCGACCGTTGTTGTTCTCGTTCCTCCGGTACCGGCTCGAGCAGTCGAATGCGAATCTGGCTGCAATGCTGAAGTCAAGCAGTGTCCGCATGCTGCTTCAAATGTGCGTCGACTCGGCACAGCAGATGCTGACCATTCTGTCGGCTTTGCAAGAACAAGGCCTCCTCGGTATGTATAAGCTCCCCTCTCCGATGGTAGCCATTGAATACGTTGTCGCCATTTCAAAACTGACGTCAAGAAAAACCATAAAAATAGTCAGCTTTCTGCCTTTTGACCTTGACGCGGCGTTTACCTCGGGCATTGCGCTGCTGATGGCCGCCAAAGTCAATGCCTCCCTTGTCAAGGACCCGTCGCCTTGGTTGCAGCGCTCGTACGCAGTCTTCCAGGAGATGATATACCGAGGCAACATGGTCGCTCAGATGACCAAGTCGGAACTGGAGCAGCTGGAGGGGATTCTCAACCAGGTTTCCTCGACGCCAGAGGATCCTCACTACCAGACAGGCAGACTCGGCCGTTCGGCTCAGGATGAGCGCGAGTTCCGGTCCTCGGGTCCTCCATCGCATCTGTCGGGGGTGCCTCCTCCCCCTCCTCCACCTCCTTACATGCCTCCTTCAGAGCAGCCCGCGAGTGATGCGCATGCTATGGACGAGCTCCATTGGCAGGACGGGCTGTCGGCGGAGCAGCTGGTGAATTTCGCCGAGTCCATGGATCTCAGTGCCTTGGACTGGCTTTCGGTAGACACCGATCTATAAATCAGGGGCGGTTTTCACAGGTTATTATCCAAGACTGCTCATTTTTCGTACATACTGTAACTTTCAAGACCGCTTCTTTCAGTACATACTGTATCTCGACAACGGTAAATCAATGAGACCATGCGGCTGGATCGGTGGTTCCGATCGAAGCATTTCTGGCGGCCTTTTCTCAGGCATTGGCATCCAAATCTATCAGAAGGCACTTTCCTTGAATGCCCAGGCTCGAGCGGAAGGTCACCCCTAACCCCCTGAATGAACTATTTCCTTGCTGGCTCTCAACCATAAAGGGACACTTCGGAAGCGTACAGTATACGTCCTATGCCACCCCTGTGGTCAGTCAGCGCGAAGTAACTCGTATGGCCTGCGCCTGCGCCTTTCCACTCGCTCCCGCGACATCAGCGGATCTGTCCGGCGGAGCATGAGCGCTCGATACGCGAACAGTTTCGACGACGGCGAGTGATCATTTCACTAACGGAATTCTACACAATCCTACCAGGCCCGGTGTATTACTAGCTACGGTCGCATGAAGCAGTCTCGCATAATCCGAGCTGCTTCTCGGATGGAGCACCGATGATTTTCGAGCTCGTTTCCGTGTGTGGCGAAGTTCCGAATGCGCTACGGCAGCTCCTCCGACGATGCTTATCGGACGGTCATTCACGCCGAGGCCCCCTCAAAATTTCAAGCCACAACTCTTCTTTACAACGTTAGCGAAGCCGTCGGTCGAGGAGTAAGTCCAGTGAGCACTAGGGATTCGTGATTAGACGGCAATCTCCGCTGCTGTATAGGCAGCCGGGCACGAAGCCGGTGTCGTGTCATTCCTGACATCGGATATCCTTGGCCTCACGCGCACCACCGTGGAAGGCTCTTGAGACAAAATGGACGAACTTCTGCACTGTCCCGCGAGTGTTTGGCCTAAATATCCGACATCAGCTTCGGGATCGAACTGCGCTTTAAGCAGCGCATATTCTTCCCTCTACAACCATTGCTCAGCACAATGACAGCACAAGCTGCCGCCATTCAGACCAGCAGATTCTGTGGCGGCCGAGTATTAGCATCACGACCCAAGAACTTCAGTGGATGGTCCCAAAGGTTGCCAACAGCAAGGAGGCCGCTTTCAACAGCGGGGAACTACAAAACTCCGAAGCCCTTCAACGAGCCGAACGTAAGGACCAAAATTCCACAGACGTGGTGTCGCTCGCGCTAAACACTTTCAAGTTGCACTATGCCCCGTCGTCAGCAGAGCGGGAGAAGATCATCGCCGCGCTGCAGGACCTGCGGCCACGACTCCCCGTCTACGTGCCGACAATACGGAATGGAGAGGAGGTTGCAGTGGAGTCAAGCCAGGCTGATGCAGAAACGTACATGCCGTCCGAAACATCGTCCGTGTTCGCCAAATACGCGCCGGCAACAGAAGCGGATGTCTCGACCGCCATCGAGGCTGCCCTGAAAGCGAAAAAGGCATGGCAGGACACACCCTTTGTGGACCGAGCAGCAATCTTCCTGCGAGCAGCCGAACTTGTCACCAAAAAGTACAGGTTCGAGATCATGGCGGCAACCATGCTCGGCCAGGGCAAGAACGCATGGCAGGCCGAGATCGACGCGGCCGCAGAGCTGGCAGACTTCTTCCGCTTCAATGTCTCGTTCGCCGAGGAGATCTATTCGCGGCAACCGACATTGAACGAGCGGGGACAAGCAGGGTGAGTGAGCTGCCCGCACCGCCCACCAGACCATTTGACGGGACGCTGATGGCTTCACAGGCACACCGATTGGCGTCCGCTGGAAGGCTTCGTCTACGCGATTTCGCCGTTCAACTTCACCGCGATCGGCGGCAACCTGATATCGGGTCCGGCCTTGCTGGGCAACGTCGTGCTGTGGAAGCCGTCCCCGTCCAACATCTACGCAAGCTACTTGGTGTACAAGATCCTGCGCGAGGCCGGGCTGCCGGCGAACGTAATCCAGTTCGTCGGCGGCGACGCCGAGCTGGTGACCAACGTGGCGCTCGCGCACCGGGAGCTCTCGGCCATCAACTTCACAGGCTCCTCGGACGTGTTCCGCCGCCTGTACGGCGCCGTGGCCGACGGGGTCCGGCGAAAGACGTACCGCGACTTCCCGCGCCTCGTGGCCGAGACGTCTGGGAAGAACTTCCACCTGGTGCACCGGTCCGCGGACATCGGCAACGCCGTCAGGCACACGATCCGCGCGGCGTTCGAGTACGCCGGCCAGAAGTGCTCGGCCTGCTCGCGCATCTACATCCCGCAGAGCCGCGCCGACGAGTTCTTCGCCCAGATCAAGCAGGAGCTGCGCCACGTCAAGGTCGGCCCGCCCGAGGACTTCGCGAGCTTCACGGGGCCCGTGATCCACCGGGCCGCGTTCGACAGGATCGCCGCGGCCATCGACGCGGCCAACACCGACGCCCGGCTCGACCTGGTCGCCGGAGGCCACCACGACGCCCGCGAAGGCCTGTACATCGCCCCGACCATCTACGCGGCCCGCACGCCGGACCACCCGCTGTTCGACCAGGAGCTGTTCGGCCCCGTGCTGGTCGCGTACGTCTACCCGGACGCGGACTTCGACTCGGGCCTCCTGCTGTCCCAGATCGACCAGCAGCACGGCGGCGGCTTCGCGCTGACGGGCGCCATCTTCGCCACGGACGCCCGCGCGATCCGCACGGCCGAGGACGCCCTCCGCTACGCCGCCGGCAACTTCTACACCAACTGCAAGACCACCGGCGCCGTCATCGGGCAGCAGTCCTTCGGCGGCGCCCGGGGCAGCGGCACCAACGACAAGGCCGGCAGTGCGAACATGATGATGCGCTTCACCGCCCCTCGCACGCTGAAGGAGGAGTATCACACGCTAGACCGCGTGTTGTACCCGAGTAATGCCTAGGGAAGGACGAGTATCATGCGCTTGACCGCGTGCTTTACCCGAGTAATGCCTAGGCGTGGATATATACATATCGGGATATTAGCTATGGGACTAGAAGGGAATGGTGGTATTTAAAATTCAATGCAATAGAATCGCCTGGCATATGACCCCGACGAGAACCCTACTTTGCGGGAAGTGCCACATCTCCTCCGGACTGCTTATAGATTGTATACTGTAGACCGGTAGCTACACCTAAGACGTGGTTGAGGGCGAGGCGAGGCGAGGCGAGGGTGAAGCCAAGACATTGTCTGTTCTGCAGGCAGAACATACATAGTACAGAGTACAAAGGACAGAGTATACAGTACAGTAAATGATATCCTGTCTCTCCAGTCAGGTCTACTCCACGAATACTTTACTCTACTCTGCTCCCTTTTTTTCTCTTCAATACTCTGCTCTTTTCTCTCTCTCTGCTCTTCCGTACTGGTCACGTCAATTCAAATCTCGCCCTTAGCGGAGAATACGAGAGAAGACCCCATGTATGGCCTATGTACGACGAGTACGACCATCCCATCTCACATATAATATAATATGTTATATCATATCACATATCACATATCACAATCATACATATCATATCAAATTGAATTAGATGACATTATATGATATTATATCCCCGCCCCGACATCGACCAGAATCTTGACCTGATTCTCCTTATCCTCAATCAAGGCCTTGAAGCCCTCTTCGGCGACCTTGTCGAGCTTGATTTTCTTGGTGATCATGCCTTCGGGCTTCATTGCGCCTGTTGTCGATGACGTTAGTATGGAGGAGAAACTCTCGCAAGAACGTGAGGGCAGACATACCGGTTGAAATGGCGTTGATGACGGCTTCAAAGTCGCCAAGCGAGTAGGTTGCTCTGTTGTTGGGATCGCGGCTCGAGTCAGCATAGCACAGCACAGCACAACGCCGCGCTACATGATTACTGTACGCGCTTTATCGCACGGGAAACGAACCAGACCAACCACGAGAAGCACAAAGAAGAAGGAAAAGGTGTTCACTCACATGCCCATGTATGCCCTCTCGCGGAAGACAATGTCGTTCATGGCCAGCGTGGCCCTCTTCTCCCACACGGCAATGTTGACCAGGGTGCCCCGGGCCTTGATGGCGCGGAAGGCCGTGTCGACGGCAACCTGCACGCCCGCGGCGTCGAAGCCGACGTCGGCGCCCTCGCCGCCGGTCAACCGCTCGACCTCGGCCACCACGTCCACCTGGGTCGGGTCGATGACGTGGTGGGCGCCAAACTGCGTGGCGAACTGCCTCCGCCGGCCCGACACCTCGCTCACGATGATGTTCTTGCACTGCTTGCCCACCAGGGCCTGCACGACCGCCAGCCCGATGGGCCCGCCGCCCAGGACGAGCACCGAGTCACCCTCCTTGTACGGCGAGATGTCGACGGCGTGCCAGCCCACGGCGAGCGGCTCGATCAGCGCGCCCACCTCGAGCGAGATGTTGTCCGGCAAGGGCTTGACGCACGACTCCGGCACCACCATGTGTTCGCACAGCCCGCCGCCCCAGCCGCTGAGGCCCACGAAGCCGTTCTGGTCGCAGCAGTTGACGAGCCCGCGCTTGCACGCCCGGCAGCTGCCGTCGTAGATGATCGGCTGGACGCACACGCGATCCCCGGCCTTCACGTTGGTGACGCCCTCGCCCACCTCTTCGACGACGCCAGAGAATTCGTGGCCCAGCGTGAGTGGTAGGGTCTCGCCCGTGATCGGGTGGGGATGGTTCGAGGGGATGAGGTTCGCGCCCCCAAGGTACTCGTGGAGATCGGAGCCGCAGATACCGCAGAACTTAGGCGCGATCTTGACGTGCCCGGGCTTGACGGCCGGGACGGGGATGTGTTCGAGCCGGATGTCGCGCTGGCCGTGGAACCGCACGGCGTTCATCTTGTCGGTCATGCTGGCTGGTCGAGGGAGGAAGGAGGGAAACGAAAGGACCGAAGCTATCGTACGCACACTCAGTTCGATGGACAATGGGAACGGGGCGCACGAAGGATGTTATATACTGTAGATGAGAGGTCAAAAGAGGGGAAAGGGAAGGGAAGGGAGTCAGATCAAGGCCCCTATGCTGTGCTGTGCCCCATCACACCAGCACAGCACAAAGATGTGTTGGTTCGTCATGCCGTCTCAGCAGTGCCTACTCCGCTCGAGTGTGTAACTCGCCTCCACCTTCACCTCCCGGACGCGGCGCAGAGTTCGTCTGGTCACGGTCGTGGTTCGTTTGCCGCAACGGAATGCCGCATCAGGCAGTCCCGAAGTGAGGGGCACCGACATGCAGAAGAGGAGAAGGCCGGATCGTCGAATCTGGGGAAAGCGGAAAGCTTCACCGATGACGAAAGCAGGTCGGCCGACATCGAGCTGCATCAAGTCTTCGTTTCTCAACCAGGCTTCGAATAGCTGTCTTTCCCACCGTACTCGTATTCGGGGCTCTCACAAGGGATCGGTACCCGGCTCCCTCTGCTTCAATAAAAGTACAATGCTGTAGCTTATTCCTTGAGGACCAATGGAGCTAGGTTTCAGAACGCAGTCTAAATACGAGATGTGTGCAGCGAAGAAATATTTCTGCCTGGCCAGTCCAAAACGTTGCTATGAGCGACTACGAGCAAGTCCCGCTGATGTTGAGGAGCTCGAGCTATTTAAAGACATGATGCCCCAATGATCAAACAGATAGGTAGATGACGGGCCAACAGCCATCAATATTGAACACTTTTCCTCTTGAGACCAGAACGCACTTATGGACCAGATACCGTCAGAAGAGCCCTCGCATTATCTTCACGGCAAAACGATCATCGTTTCCGGTGCCGGAATAGCTGGACTGGCCTTTGCTCTTGCCTTGGCTCAGCAGTTTCCTGGCTCGTCGACCTCCGTGGCAAAGCCCAAGCTTGTCATCTTCGAGCGAGATAGCTACGATGACCGCGTCGGCCGAGAAGGATACACACTCTCCCTAAGAACGGACCGCAACGCAGGTGGCGTTCAGATATTGGATCGCTTGGGACTGTATGAGGCAGTGAGGAGCGTGAGCGTGAACGCGAAAGACGGAGCACCAGAAGGCGGCAGATTCACTGTCTGGAATCCAGACTTCCGGCCGTTTCTCCGCCTGGCAGCCGCGCCAGTTGGGCCGAAACGGCTGCTTGGCATGAGAATCCGCCGGAACGCCCTACAGAAGGTTCTCGCTCATGCCGCCCCGGATTCGGGGGCGGAAATACATTGGGAGAATGCCGTTGCAGATGCCGAATTGACCGAGGGCGGCGTCACGGTCTCCCTCAGTGACGGCTCCGTCGTTCGCGGCGATATCTTGATAGCTGCCGACGGGTCGCACAGCAAGTTGGGGTCCCAGTTGAGGTCGAATCACGACCTGGACTATACTGGTGTCTACTGCTGGTCCGGGATTGCCAAATATGCCAGCCCAGAGGCAGTACCAAAGCCGGTCGATCGTGACTGGGGACCAGTTGTGGGTGCAAAAAATGGGGTCGGGTGCTTTGTCTCGCCGGTCGATGACACATCGGCGCTTTGGAGCTTGAGTCGCCGCAGTCCCGAAAAGAAGGAGCCCGTTCGATACCCTATCCCACAGGAACGACTAGATCAATTGATGAAAGAATCGGTGGATCTGTCGTCGTGCTTTGCCCCCGTGGTCAAGAATCTGCTCTCTGCAACAGATCGGAGCACAGTCCTGCTGTTCAATGCCATGGATCGGAAGCCGTTCCCGCACTCGATATCAGCAAACGGGCCTGTTATCTATATCGGAGACGCAAATCATGCACTCAGCCCTTTTGCAGGCGCCGGTGCGAATCTGGCACTCATGGACGCGTGGGACCTGGCCACAGCTTTGAGGAACGCTTCGAGTCTAGAAGATGCCGTGGGAGCGTATGACAAGGCGGCGGTCCCTCGAGCCAGGACCATTCTGAAGTTTTCAAGGTGGTTGATTGATATTGGGCATGCCACAGGGATCAGGTTGTTTTTGTACAAGGTGGTGCTTCATCTGCTAGGGATCTTCATCGGGAGAAGTTCCAGCACATGATTCACGACCTGGTGCCGTGGTTCAACCGGGCAGTTTTGAGGAATCTGTGGGATGTGTCGCTTGGGCCGTTATATACTCTCATCTCCGAAGTGAACCGATCAGGTGGTAGCCGCATGAGTTATGGCTGATCTTGGAATCCACACTCCGCCTTGTCCGACCAGTCTGTCCTTCAAAGCCGCCCCCTCCGTCCGCACGCCCAGTCGATGCACCGGCACCCGATCGATCTGCTTTTGCGTGTTCTGCCTGAAGTCCACGTAGCGTTCTGAAACCGATCGGCTTGACGCCTTGGATTTCTCACGCTCCAATGTCACTCCTACAGACCATGCCTCTCGAGCCAGACTTGCATTCGTGATGCTGACATCCTTGTACAAGTCAAATAACTGCGCTTCGATATCCGGCTCTTGATCGACCTGTAGCGCCTCAATCGCTCGCAGATAGCCCATCATTATCACAGACAGCTTGGCATCGATAAAATCAGCGGGGCCGAATTCGTGAATTAGGTATACTCGTGCGGTGTTCTTTTGAACGACAGTTCTTCTTCTGTCCGGATCCGGGGAGATCGTGATAATTGCTTGGTGCCATTCGTCTGTGATGTTGCGCTCAAGAGCAAGCTTCCTTGGCAGATTCACCGCCGCCCAGCCAAAGTAGACGCCTTTGTACCTCATAAGAATCTCCTCGGGAACACCGGTCAGGTTCGCCGTGGGCATGTTCAGTGATGCCCTGCTTCTGCCGGTACCAGCGACAACTTTCCCATGGAATCGAACAGGAAACGGCGCCACTGGTCCAGAGGCGGGACCAACAACACTTGGTCGAGCAAGAGCATCATATCCTTCCATGTCGGCAGGGTTGTAAGCGTTGTCCCGAGCGGTGTCGTACTGTTCGTTCATGTTGTCCAAGCGATCTTGGATTCCGCTTTCGTCGTAGGCCGTGGTCATGGCTTGCTGTGCTACCGCACTCGGCTGATAGACTGAAGTTATCTGGTTTGTGACTGTCTCCCGTGCCGTGTTCACATATGGGCCGGCCGTGGCCGTGACGAACTGTCTCCCGACGGCTGCTGCAAGCTTGATGCCCGCTTCTAGCGGCATCGTTGTGAGCGACGAACCCCTGATCACACTCGAGTCCGTGGACGATGACGCCAGTCGGAAGATTGGACTACCACATAGCGTCCGTTTCCCGCCTTCCGTGCACAGGACCACCCTCAGGTAGCCGTCGTCGGCGTCGCAAGGGATCCGAAGAATATCAGTCTCACGGGGGCGGTGAGATCGAAGCTCTTTCGGAGCCTTTTTCAAGAACTTCTTAATGTCCCGCTGCCACGCCCGCTCATCGTTGGGATTGACCTGCTCGGCTGCGGCCTTCACAGTCGGGGTGACATCGATCCAGGTGCTCCTGGCACCCAGCAGACCTCCAAGCTTCAGACCTGTCTTGCCCGAGAACCCTCTCCGCTGCAACCACAGAGTTCGGTCTGGCGGTAGCTCGCGGTCGGAGAAGATTGTGATTGCAAGGTTCGTAGAGGATCCCGTGTAGTAGACTATGCCGAATGAATGACGCAGGATCGTATAGTGCTTGGTGGATTCGTATGGGTGGTTGATCAAGCCTCCTGCAAAATGCCTGACGTCCTGCAAAGCTGACACAAATTTCGACTTCGGAGGAGCAGGGTTCGTGACTGTGGGAGACAGGGGCGTGATAGGTGTTGTCGGAGTTGACGATGGAGCTGTGCTCTGGTAGGTGAACTCGGTTGAAATGGATGCAGGTGATTGCACGATACCAGGAGATGCCTGGGAACTGACCGGCGGCGACTGGAGTCCAGGAGGTGACTCTAGGGTCATTGCTTGCAAGACAGCAGTCTGCTCCGCTAAACTCAGATCCTCACCGTCCTGAGTAGCCGTGAAGTGATTGAGGCCATCTGTTTGAGCTGTCCGAAGCGGCAGCGGCCTGGTGCTGGCCTCTCCCCCTGAGCCACCAGGCTGGATTTTTGTCAAGGGCATATTTAGAGGGAATTAGTATAAACTCCAAGCGCATAAACAAGCAAATTCATCATCCATCTTCAGCTTAGCCAAGGACATGATGCCCGTCGGCAAACTCTGCATCTGTGCCCATTTTGTACAAGAGCGCACACACGGGTTTCTTGTTGCCTCCGAGAAAGGATTCCTGTCCAGAAAAACACGATCGAGATTAAAGAGAAGATGAGGCGGAGATGAATTCGAGGCAAGGACGTCAATGGTTTCCGCAGTTTCCGGTCATTTGAAAGCTGGATTGTATACTGCGCCGTAGTACGGAGGAGTAGCTGCCACTCTTGCAGACAGCTAGGCCGCCCCACAGCTCCCTGACTACCGCGACGCCTATCTAGATCCTCAAGCCTTGACTGCCAAGGAATTGCCAAACGCGAGAGATTGAAATACATTACGAGCGGCATTGTATGCCTACTAACTCCGCTGGCTTCCACGTGCGGCTTTTCTTCGGAAGCCTGCTAGTTGTTGGAGTTGAGATGTACGCTTGTCTTCACCCTTGAACTACCACTATTAGTCCCACCGTTGACCGCAAACATACTTTCGAAGTGCCTTGCAAGGAGCTCGGGGTCTCCGGACTCTCATTTCAAGAGATCTGCCGAAGTGGCATGAGATCCTTGAGCGCCACCATCGGAAGAAGGGCCCCATGCCAATCGTCGTACTCAAAAGTCAGCTCGAACTGGATCCGTATCGCCAGCGCGTGCAGGTATGGGTATTTCGCCGTGCCATACGCGGCGCAATACCATACGAGCATGACCCAATACAGCAGGCCGATATTCTTCCCCCAGAGGCTCCCCGGGTCCGACGCATGCAGGGAACGCATAAAGTCCGATAACATGGTGTCTTCATGGATCAAGGCCTGCCAGGTCATGCCGGTCAGTAGAGACCGGACCAGGAGCACCGAAGTTAGACGGCAGGTCTCGTAGACGTGGTCGTTCGTATACGGTGGGAAGAGGAGTAGCTTTCGTGACGGCGGCATGTCTAGTACCCGCTGACAGAGCCGACCGAGGACACTGGCATCGCTGGGAATGCCACTCAACGTCGCGTTATTCTGATCAACCCGGATTTGGACGATTGATTGCATCAGCTGGAGGAGGATCTGGAGGTGTACCGTTTGGACGTACGGGAAAGGAGGCTCTCCAGGGTCGATCCTACCATCATACACGGGAGAGTAGAGTTTCGGATCGGGACCCAATCTGCGGCGTGTGGGATCCTCAAGAACCGGCCCATACTCCTCCAGAGCGGCAGCCGAGTTGAGGATCGGTAGTGCCAGTGCCAGCCCGCGCACCGGCATATGGCATCTTCTCGAGACCCTGCGTTGGACCAGTGTCACAAAGGTTGACGACAACCATCTGATGGAGAGAGAGGACGCGACCTACAAGCCGATCGAGACGATCGTCAAGACGGTTCGGCAGAAACTCGACTTCTCGTTCAAGCGCCACCGCATGGCCTGGGCAATCAAGGTCGCCGCCGCATAGCGATGATGCTGATATTCCTCGGCCGTTTCTTTTCCGCCTCCAACCTGGTACAGTGGAGGTCAGTAACCCAACCCGAGAACCCCACCTGCCCGTATCTGATTTTCAACGCTTCCAGGGGGAGGAAGTCGATGCAGCCCGCCCCGGGGATTCACTCACAAGCCCACAGATTGCCATGCAAGCGACGGCGCCAATGCAGCCAACAATATTTTCCGGTGTCAGCCGTTGAATCGTTTCACGAACCTGTTTGACTGCCTCGAGTTTCAACGCCGTCGTAACGAGACTGGTCTGGCCTGAACTGACCCCGTCAAGGTGCGTGGAACTCATGAGCAGCATTCCGGAAAAGAATGTGTTATCATGTGTTCCTGCGGGCCAGACGATGTTGTTCATTCTCTTCTGTCCGAACTCGAGGAATACTATTCCGAGCGGTTAACTCGATCGCGAGCGAAAGGAAAACCATTGCGCCAAGTTCCCTGAGATAACACAGCACAGTTGAGGGAATGTGGAAGCGTACCATTGCGTTTGACAGTGTTCAGCACGCCAGGTTTCTGGCTCTCGATGGGCAGTTGTGGGAGGCATTTCAACGCATCGAAATCGGCGCCAAAGAATAGGTTTCCCGTTTGCTCTTGCGTCCTGCGGAGGATGGCTTTCATCTCCTTCACATCTCTGTCAGTCATGGAGGTTAGCTCGAGCGTGCAATGGCCGCAAACGTACCTCGGCGTCCCTGCGTCTCTTCTTATGCTGCTCTTTGGTAGTGTGCGATCTGATTTGGCTGAGGCCACCGATGCGCAGGCTACCATCGCCTCCCATTAAAACGAACTCTATGTTCGGAGCCACCCAGTCTGGGCGTTTCCTCGTTCCCGGTGGATTGACTGAAACCATCGTTTCTGGTCCTTGGTATGCCGTGGCACGTCTAGGAATGGGGTGCAGATCAACATGGAGATAGAGAAGGAAAGCTTGAAGGTGTTGAAGCATTTCAACCTGCGACTCGGGTCCGATAGCGTATGTAAGCACGACCACGTTGCCGCAGGAGATCGTAACTATGCCGTGCAAGGAGGGCCTAAACAGGTAGGCGGCGGTCATGCACGTCGGTGAATGGATCCATTTTGGGAAGCACCCACCACACTCTGGGCCCATGGATTTTCAGTTCTGCAGTGGCGTGATCATTCTCAAGACACAAGGAGAAGCATAAGAGCACGAACGTAATCCCGACCGTGGCCTCAGAGTACCCAGCCCTTATCATTTTCGGCCGACAGACCTGAGGCCCCTGTGTCCCCATGGACGCAGTCGCAATGTTGCGACGCCCTTGAACAATAGTGTCCATTCGTCTCCCTGAACATCTCCAAACCAGCCAAAATTACTGCCTGACCCTGGATACCCTTACCACTAGGTTGAAGACCCGTCCTCGTGGCAAAGCTCAGTCCACTCCTCCCCGCTTGTTTGCAACTCAGCCGCAGAGACGCGACTTTTCGTGAGACTCTCGCCCTGGTTGCAAAACCAAGATGGTCTTGATTGTCCGTTGCGCAGGCAGTCACCCTGCAAACCTGTGTTCTGAGCTTGGTACATGGCGGAGTTCTCGTCCCTTGGAAAAGACGAGATGGGGAGGGTTGGGCGTCAACTGAATATGTGTGGTGAGAAAATGGATGGGTGCTCGAATCCAGAAAGCAAGTAAAGGAGTATAACATTTCTCTTCACCATGTGAACTCACACCTATACCTACACTTGTGGAAAGTGTGTTTCCTCGGCCATCGGTCGTTGAGTACGGAATGCTAATCCCATGATTTAAAGCCCTCCAGCCACAAAATCGGACGGGGTATTCTTCAGAGCTACCAACATCCTGGCCACTGGTTTGATGTGTTGTCCACTATTTCAGCTCTCGAGTCCCTGGCTTCCACTCGATCGGAAGGGGAATCTACCACACGTTCGCGCACTATATCCTGGATTCCGTGTTATGCTGGCTCGACTTGGCGACGAGCAAAAGTGCGGAAGGCATGGACTCTCCCGCGTTCTCAATTGCATGCATAGATAGTCGAGATGTAACGCAACTTCGGCACAACCAAAAGAGGTCGGCTCAATGTGTATTTCGGCCAGCGATACGCAGAAAGGGTTTCCAATATCCCTGTCCAGCGAATATAACGTTGTGCCGCATATTTTTCCCTGGGTAAGCTCACACGCCCCAACCAATTCCTCTCCTATGTGGGTTGTCTTGGAGAAATGAGTAGAGGAGTAATTGATCGGCAAAATATCTTTACTATCATGCCCACAAAATACTGTCCGATATCCGAGACAGGGGCGCAATCCTTAGTGGGACTCGTGACACGGGAATTGGCTCTCCTGGCAGAGGTCTTGTATTGTGGGATTGTTGCAGGGACCAAGAAGAAGCTGCATCCAGGTAAGTAAAAGCTGTTAGGGGGACATCGTGGGCGGTGGACGACGAATGTGGACGTCGGGCTGTTATTTATGTATCCGTTCCGTGCATCCAGCGACGTCACCGCCCCTCCGTGCACTTTGGAGACCGTATGCAGGATTGAATGGTCCTGCGATGACCAGAGGACGATGGTCCCGTCAGCACCGCCGGCCACCAGAACATCGCCTTCCACGCTGGTGCTGGTGCAAATGTGGGTGACAAGTGATTCGTAGCCCTTCAGGACCGCGAGGGGTTCTTCACAGATGAGATCCCAAATGCGGATATCGTTGTCTATGTTGGATTTCCTCATATCGAGTCACCGATGAGATACCATTCAGGCAGGTCCCAGGTCCCAGGTCCCAGCGGCAAATCCCTCTGCCTATCTCGCCCGAGAGGAGAACATCAGCCCGTAAAGCCAGCGACCAGGCATTCTGCGGATAATCTCAGAACCCCGCGAAAGACTCCCCTACTGCTGAAAACACATGGATGGTCTTGTTGTCGTCTAGGTTTAAAACGATGTACTTCTCGGAGACGGCAACTCTCATCACAACTCCGGAGCTGGATAGCTTGTGTCGGATGTGCTCGCTGTTGCCATGCTTCCAGGTGGGCGTGTGAACAGATTGGGTGTCAGCTCCGGACGGGCTCAATGCAGGGAGTTGCGGGTTGCTAGATGAAGTCAAGCAGCATCATTGCCTGAATCCTGAATTCTTTCCAGACCGTCTTCGCCGCGGGATTGACCTCTTGTACTCCTACCACTTGTGCCAATAAAGCGTCGTTACTGTTTTCTCACGTCCTTCTTGAGGCTGAGCTGACCACCACTTCGCGGGACTGACGACAGGCATTGTACCCGTACCTCGTACTCGGTACTCGTCCCTGACCGGGTACCTGTGAGACGTGCAGAGGGCCGGCAAGGCGAAAGATGTGGCGCAGTCGTCTCCACCTCGCATTCTCACGAGTGCATCGTGAGGAGGGACATGAAACGGAACTCTCTGCCGATCGGTGCCTTGCATGACGTCGACTGTGCCATATCGGGAAAGGCTGGGAATGTTGGGGAAATTGGGATTCCACCATTCCTTCGACTTGGCATGATGCAGTGTGACGCAACCATAACACAACCTGCATTGATTGTTGCATTCGCCATCTCTCGCTGAGAGGATCTGTGGAAGTTTCCTGGGAAGGCAAAGAAAAAGCGGTAATGACGATGAAAACGCACTCTGGACATTCGGATTTTTTTTTGGATTTCAGCAATTAGGCAGCTTATAAGCTAGGATACATATTCTATCGTAACATCATGCAAACTCCTGGCTGGAGAATGCTGCTGGTATTGTGGGTACTCGTACATGAGAACTCGCGTTCGTGTTGCATCCTCCGTCCCCATGCGCAACCTGTCGATATTGTACACTTGATGGATGGGTATGGTGGAACATGGCGGTATCCATGACCAATTGGTCATTTGATCAATGCCCCTCTTGACCCCGGATGGTACTCAGTAATTTGTCGCTTGGTGGTTGTAGGGGACGTTCTGTCCGTAACCAGGCTGGCCATACTTCGGTTCAGAAGAGAGAGGAACATGTCCGCCGTGCATGGTCGATCCGGTCATACCAGTCTCGTGACTTGGTCGATATCCCGCCCCTGGGACGGTGCCGGTTGCCAGTTCTGCGTCGCGAGTGGTTCGAACCTTCTTGTTGCGTCTCCAGAATGGTCCACGACCAGTGCCCTTGGTGTAGTTGTTCTTTGGGCTGGGACCGAACCGCTTCTCTCGCTTGTGGTGGCGGGCGAGAAGAACCTGCACAACGGCAGTGATGAGGAAGAGGAAGATGTTCAGAATCGCCATGGCAAAGCAGGCGGTGTTCAGGCTGCAGACGTAACCCCAATCGCCGGCGCCGGGAGCGGCTTCGCTGGACAGACCAAATCCAAGAGGAGTGTTGACGACGCCGCTGCATGAGTTCGCGCCATGGCGGGTGTAGTATGCGATGGCAGCGAAACAGCCGACGAAACAGATGTCGAGAACGACGGCGATGAGTGCGAAGAAAGTAATCCCGCCGAGGAAGAGGGTGAACAGAACGCCGAAGATGGTATACAGGACGGCGGCGCCAGCCATGCCTTCAACCGCCTTCTCCCAGGTGGGAATGTGTATGTTCTTCTGGGCCAGCACGGCAAGGAAGTAGCTGTAGATCCCGAGGATAATCGCTGCAGAAGCGAACTCGAGGAGCCGCAGGCCAGTCTGGCCGAAACGGAGGACTACACCGCCGAGAGCCATGGTGTGTGCGTAGATGTCGACTTGTGGACAGATGGAGGACGGATCGAGACTATCGTGGAAGTTGTGGTGTTTGAGGAAACGAAGGGATACAAAAGGGATCTGGCCGCCTCTTTGTACTCGTAGTTGGCTGTGAGGAGGTCCAACTCAGTCCGTGCGCCATGGTCCCCTGGTGCCCTGATGAACTCAGAAGTTGGCGAGTGACGTTTCGTGTGGCTGTCAATCAAGGACTGCATCACCTTTTCCTCGAGCCCCAACGCAGGGACAGCGCAAGTGGCGTTGGCGGGTGCGCTTGGTTGGTTGCAATGCCGCCTACGCCACAGTTATGACATAACAAGCGACTCCATTTTGCGCTTGGCATCTGCGTTCTGAGTGGCATTCCTCAAACTCCATTGGTGCGATCAAGGCAATTAACTTCCGATTCAGCTGAATTCAGGAAAATCTCAACCCGGACCTGGCAACGACATGCGCGCGTCACAAGAGACGTGCGGCTCGACGTCTGTGGAATTACCCAGTTCCTACGAGGTGCTCGTAGTGCTCTTCACGAGGGTTCCACATGTTGAATACGAGTCCCGTGAATTCTGTCCTTGTTCTCTGTCCTCGTATGGCACCAGCAACCAGAAGTCTCTTCCGCTTTGATGATCGCGTTTGTCGCACTAGCCACAGACCCTTTGTCGCCTGATGACTTATGCACCGCCAAAGCTTGGGTTAGCTATAGTTCAACGACGTAAAACACAGCGAAAGGTATTTTTGTGGAATTCCTGTTCAGGCAAGTCCAATGACACTCAAATGGGGAGCGAATTCTCTCGAACAAGTTGGTTGTCAGCGAAAACGTTCTCTTTCTGCTATTATCCGAGAGCTATTGGCCGTATCCACTGCAGCTTCTGATCAGAGTTCTGTCTTCATCTTGGTCTGAATTCATCTAATCATCATTACCACGTCTATGTTCTGTCAGACTTCGGCCTGCAAAGTCGTTCCGCAAATATGTCCATCGAAGAGAACGTAATCTGCCCAAGGCAATCCTGAAGATGCAACCAAAGTGTCCTGGATTTGAGACAATGGCGGATGACAACGATTTTTCATTTCCTTCTTCAACCAACCTTGATATCACTGCATGAAGAGACCAACTGCCAACGCACCCATAACGAGCGATCCGGCCGTGATGTCGCCAATCCTCGCGGCACCATTGGTGTTCGACGGCTGACTACCTTCAGTGGTAGCAGATGGAGTCGATGACGATGAAGGTGTGCCTGACGGTGTGCTACCACTAGTATTGTTACCTGGCAAGTTGCTTTCGTCGTTGGGCAAGATGTTCAGCTCGAGACCGGTAATCTCTTGCCCATTGGAGTCGTACACAGTCTGTGAAGGTTGGGTATCCGTAACTGATAAAGTTCCGGTAGGAAACTTGCCGCTAACGCCGTTGTCAATCAAGGCATCGACACCGTCGGGACGAGCAGGAATATCAAAGCTGCTACTGAAGTTTGCCCCAGCAAGCAAGCTGTCAGCACAGACTGGTGGGGTCAACGAGGTCGCCGTAGCATTGGCCTTTTCAAGTGTAGCGACATCTAGCGAGTTGTACTGCTCTCGAAGGTTGTTGTAGTCTTGCAGGATTGACACGGTCCCGTTGTCGTTTAGGTTCACAAGGCCATAGTTGTTGGGCTCTTCACTGTATTCGTAGATGAGCCCACCGGAGAAGACCACTGTCATTTGTTCAGAGTACAAGACAGGAACCTCACTGAATTGGCGTGGTGTAACGAGGTTGCACCCGTACTCGGAGAAGAAGATCGGGATAGTGGTGTTACCAAAATCGCCCACCAAGACATCGTAGCCCGAAGACTGGAATGTAGCATCACCACACCACGAGTACGAGTTGAGGCCGAAGAAATCGATCTTGGAGCTGGTATCGTTGTCCAGTCCGCAAGACAGATAGTTGAAGGTGCCCATAAGCAAAGGACGGACATCGGCAGCGGAGTAGCCAACTGGAATCGCGCGAGGGGCTTGCTTCGCGATATAATCCTTGAGGTCCCGTGTAACGGCGCGGATGTAGGAGGGTACTTCAGGTACAGAATCTTCGTTGATGACCTCGTTGCCACTGAAGAAACCCAAGGTGTTGTTGAAGTGCATGAAGGCTTCCACCACATCGAAGACGCGCTCCAAATAGACAGAGCTGTACGACTCCCAGGGTGCGCCGCGGTTCAGAGACTGGTTCGGCAGAGGGCTGTTGACATCAAGAATCATGTAGATCCCAGCTGCATTGAAGATAGAGGCGCAAGCAGAGTGATCCAGGTCTGGATCAAGGTTGTAGACACGAATAGCGTTGACACCCAGTCTCTGCATGAGGACAGCATCTCGAAGGCAGACATCGGCATCGCTTAACGGGTCAATGCCAGAGCCAGGATTGAAGCCGGACGACCCGCCAGGTTGATAACTGCACCCAGGTATCAGCATTGTATTGGTTCCAACGGAGGTCTATCGTCTCATACGCAACACCAATGATCTGGAAACGGGTGCCATCGACGCTGTTGACAAAGTCGGAACCTTGAACAATCAGAGGGGAGACCGCAAAGGCGTAGGAGGCAAAGAGGGCGACAAGGGTGAGTAAGGCAGTCTTAAGCTGTTCAATCGGTCAGCACAAGTCAAGAGGGTTGTATTGATTGTTGATCGCTTTACCTGGGCCATCTTGTCCACTCAATCGAATATTAATCTGCTACTCTCTAAAGTCGAGGAATCGAATTGGACAAATCAATGGGGTTGAGAGAGAAGAAGCGAGAGATTTGAGTCAATCAGATGCAGTTGAAATCTGTGACTTGAACGAAGGACGCGGCTTCGACAACAAGAAGCTGCACAGCTGAAGGAAGCGAAGGTGCGATTAACCACCCGCAATTGCGGCTCAACGAAGGTGGAAGAGGCACTTGATAAAGAGCGACAAGAAGGTATACGTACTCGATGAACCTCTGCTTGACCTCGACGGACAATCTGCACAATCAGGCGCGTTTGCGTCCGGAGCCCCAAGCACGTTTTCACTTTTTTGGTATGGCTTCCAGATTCGGTGGGCATGATTCGTGATAGCGTATCCACTTCGGGCCCGTTCCCATGCAATTCCAGGTCCGTGCAGCAGTAAAGCGCCAATCATTTCCTCTCCTGGAAAGGCTCCAGGAATCCTAACACGTCTGGAGATTACTCCCGCGGTGCCCCAAGATATGGGACTGCAAGGGATATGTATCTAACGCCCTGAGAAGGGACAACGTCGTGAAGCAGAGTCGGAGCATGACGCGCATGTGCTGTGCAACATCCTGGGCAGTTTCGGCAGGGCGGTAGAGGATCTCGTCAATCTGGAAGATATGCTGGGGACATAAGAACAGCCGGGGTCGCACACGGAAGGTAAGCCGGATGTCAAACTGATTGACTGGCTTGCGCAAATCGGCTGTTCTTCAAGTAAGGCACTCTGGATCTCTCACCGCAGTGATGTCGGTCTCGGAGAAGACTGATGTCTCCCGGCAAGCAGCACAGAGGACAATTGTCTTCTTCCATCCAGACCTCGGAATTGGTGGGGCTGAAAGACTGATTGTCGATGCTGCCGTCGGCTTGCAAGAGCAAGGAAACAAGGTCACTATATTCACCTCTCACTGTGATCCCAACCATTGCTTCGAGGAAGCCAGAGATGGTAAGTACTGTGCTTCAGCTTACGTCCAATCGCAGCTAAAGAGTTGACAGCTTGGTGAGTACAGGCACCCTTGATGTTAGAGTCCGTGGAAACACTCTGTTTCCCCCCACGTTCCTAAACCGCTTTCATATTCTCCTCGCGATCCTTCGCCAGATACATCTCGTCCTCTCAATCGCAGTCTGGAGCAATGAGCTGGACAAACTCAAACCCGACGTATTCGTGGTCGACCAGCTGTCAGCCTGCGTGCCCCTGCTGAGATGGCTGTTTCCCACTCGTCAGCGCACCCTCTTCTACTGCCATTTTCCGGATCAACTGCTTGCGGATCGTCGGAGAAGCGGCTTGTTAGGGCTCTTGAAAAAGGTCTACAGATATCCTTTCGACTGGTTTGAAGGATGGAGCATGAGTGCAAGTGACAGAATCGTTGTCAACTCCAACTTCACGAAGTCGGTCGCGTCGAGTGTCTGGCCCACCCTCTCGGAGTCTTTAGGAGTGATATACCCCTGCGTCAACATCCAGGAGACAAAGCTACCGGTGGAACCAGACGAGAAGCCGTTGTGGGGTGGGCGGTTCAAGATCCTCCTCAGCATAAACCGATTTGAGCGGAAGAAAGATATTGGTTTGGCTCTACGGGCGTATCACAACCTCTCTCCTGTTGCCCGCAAAGAAACCCGATTGATCATAGCTGGCGGGTATGACCAACGGGTTTCTGAGAACGTGGAATACCACAAAGAGCTGGTCGACATGGCAGAGGGCTTTGGCCTGTCAACGGCAACTGCCAAAACAGTGCCCACGGCCTTGGGTATTCCGAACGAGATTCAAGTATTGTTTCTGTTGTCCGTACCGGGGCCATTCAAGGAGACTCTTCTCAACAATGCTCGGTTGCTCTTATACACTCCCACCAATGAGCATTTTGGGATTGTGCCAGTGGAAGCTATGCAACATGGACTGCCCGTTCTTGCTTCAAATACCGGTGGTCCCCTAGAAACAATCGTCGAAGGCGAGACTGGCTGGCTGCGAGACGTGTCTCAAGTCGAGGAATGGACTGCTGTGATGGACAAAGTCTTGAATGGAATGAGCTCAGCAGACCTTGAGAGAATCGGTCACCAGGGGCGCGAAAGAGTCCACCACTACTTCACGAGGGTTATTATGGCGGAGAAACTCCGCAATGAAATGACCGTGATGCTCAGAAACAAGCGGAGCGCCTTCCTCGAGAGAAGGGATATTATGTTTGGGCTTTCGCTTGTTGCAGCGTTTGCAGCAGCTTTATTTGCAACCGTCATCAGGGCGAAAAGTGGTCACGGCGACAGGCGAGCTACCGAGTTTGCTCGGGCGAGGAGAATGCACACAGGCGCCGATGAAGGGCTACCGATGATTCCGAATAACTACCATAGGTAGCCGATGTAGAGATTGAATGCCCTTGCATTTCATGTTGAGAAGCGGAAGCAGATGATTAACAGTACTTGTACGGAGTCGGGCGTCTGCACACTCGCCTAGCGGCCACTTTACGCGTCGTGTTTTGATGACGCGACTGTCCGTGTCGGGCTTGTTTTCCTTGGCCCAATCCGGCATCCCCTCTTTCCCTCTTTTCCTGCACCAGCAGCCACAACAACAGTGTGTCTCCACCGTCGTCCTTCACCGTCTTGGGCTTGGAGGATCTGTGGGTGACGCATTCCGTGCTGCCGAGTGCTGTTGTCCCTTCTGTGTGATTTGATTTTGTAATGCAGTAAATGGCCAATTTTGGATCCTCACCATGGTCGAGGTGATTCTTCTTTCCTCCAGTGCGCCACCTAGCCCAGTGAGGACTAAAGTCGGTCCCGGATCGATCATCACTAGAACAACACTACCCGAAACGTTCGACCTTGATCATGACGACTCTGACGATGCTGGAACCCTCGAATTTAGTTTCGATAGGCCTTCCAAGAAAGTGCGTTTAAGCCCAGGGCTCGGATCCAGCTCGCGACTCAGAAAGCCGAACTCTGCCACAAGAAGAACACCGGAGCTCAACTTCGACTTCTCATCCGACGAGGGCCCAACAGAGATTTTGGGTGAGACAACTGCTGTGACGTCTCTCAAGGACTCTTTGAAACAAAGTACCAGAATCGACTTTGTTGAAGATATTGCTTACTCGTCCTCCGCTCCAGAGCCATTACCACCGACGAAGACAAAGCAGAATGGCGTTAAGACCGCCAGGAAGTTCGTTTTGGATGACTTCTTCGATGACGACCTTGGAGACCCGATCATTGGCCCGTCACAACCGGAGCAAGACAACAAAATGGCAGACCTTCCACCTTCCTTTACTCAAGGATCAAGCAATCGTAAGAAAGGTAAACAAGCGGGCCATAAGCCAAAGGCAAGAACGAATGATGCGAGTCGGATAGCCACTACCAAGAACGTGGACGATATTGAGTTTTCCAGCCCTGTAAAAACTAAGTCATTGAAATCCTCCAAGCGATCGGAAGGCGAAAAGGCCGCCAGAGCTGCTGAAACAGCCGCACAGAGGGCAGCTGCAAAAGCCGACAAAGAGGCAGCCAGGGATACCGAAAAGGCGAGAAAGGCACAAGAAAAGGAGCTAAAGGGAAAGGAAAAGCAGAAGGCGGCAGACCTCGCAGAAGTCAACAAGTCTCGAACGAACAAGAAAGATGCGACGCCTGAAATGATCGTGGAAATGTCGAGCCTCCTCAAGGATACCAGCGTTGGTACCCAGGTCGAAAAGCGCATGGAAAACTTTCAGGTCGAGGTCAACTATATCGATGAGGAGATCAACCTGATCGACCAGGGCGTTGACCAAGGCCAATACGGAAACATCATCACATGGCGGCGCAAGGTACGGTCGATGTACAACGACGCAGAGGACCAGTGGGAACCAACATCCACATGTCGAGTTGTCAAGGAGAAGCATGTTTTGATTCACATGCCCGCTGGGGACTTTGCAGCTGTGGCCGCAGTCTCGCGATCCGGCTCGGGGACTTCTGTCGTGCGAACGGAGGAAGACCTGAAGGCCAACCTTGATGCACATGTCAAATCCATCCGTCGACGTTTCGGCGATTGCATTCCGGTCTATCTCATTGAAGGGTTGCGCAGCTGGCTGAAAAAGAACGTCAATGCACAGAACCGAGCATACACTGCTGGTGTTCGTGCTCAGATGTTGCATGCTGATGCAGATGCTGAGCCAGCTTCGTCGCAAGCCAGAACCCGAAAGCGCAAGAAGCCAACCTCGGACTCTTTGGATCTCTCACATGTCACCTCCGACATCGTGGAAGACCTGCTCCTACATCTTCAGTTGGCGCATCAGCCGATATTGATACATCATTCACCAACACCCACCGAATCGGCCTCTCAGATATCTGCATTGACCCAACACCTTGCCACCCGACCTTATCGGGTGGCGCAGCTGGAGTACAACCTCAAGTCAGCATCGTTTTGCATGGACGGTGGTCAAGTCCGGACAGGAGACGATGCGAAGGACACGTTCGTAAAGATGCTCCAAGAGGTGCAGAGGGTAACTCCAAGTATGGCGTATGGGATAGTGGAAGAGTTCAAGACTATCAGAAAGCTCGTTAAAGGCTTCGACAAGCACGGCAATCTGCTACTTGAGGACGTCCGCAAGACTGTGAACAAGGATGGTGGGTGGAGTGACAAGAGGTTGGGTCCTCAAGTGAGCAAAAGATTGTTCAAGGTCTTCATGGGCAGGGATCCTGCTGCAACTGACGGCATGTCCTAACACTACCGACCCGTGACTAGTATTCTACAGCATACTATTTCAGACACCTGGACCACCACTTTCGGCTGTTGTTAACAGCAAGGTCCGTTGTCGCCAAAAGTGAGCCGTGCATACTATAGTCTATATACGCATGGGATTGTCAGCATAACAAGAAACGAGCTAGGAACATGGAGCTATCGGTGTGTGATCTGGCAGTGTCAAATAGCAGATCCAGTCGCCGCCCGAGTGTCGGCGCCAATATCTTGGACGGAAGGGGTATTTTTCCAAAGCGCCTCCGACAGGTTTGGTTCATGCTACATTATAGACTGCCACTTCTTAGCGACCAGAGGGGCAGGAATCCCTAGGCGAAGGGCCGAGATGTGAAGGTATGATTAGCGGCCATGGTTGGAGGCCTCGAAACGCATGATGAAGTTTCTACTGTTTACCCCGAGGCGCCACCTGCAGCGGACGGAGCACACGTTTTCGCACCGGTGTTTCAAACTCCTGTTTCTTCTTCCGGGGCCAGCTGGTCTTCCTGAGACCGACCTCGCGTCTCCGGGTGCCGCAGACGAGCAGCTCAAGCAGGACCGTCTTTGGGCAGGTTTGTCAGAATTGCAATCATTAGGCAGCTGCTCGCTTTCCTGCCTAGAGAATGGCATCGCCATTCATGGCTATTCGATCCATCACAGCCGCAACTGGTTAGTCGCTAAGATTTAAGTGCGACAGAAAGTCTCGGCCCGGTTTGGGCCGGGTTCTCAGCCCCTTCTTGGCCCCCATTTGCATCTTCATGACACCAGGGCGAGTGACTTAGCGTGCATCGGGGGCTGTGTGCACCGGATACGGGGCTCTATGTACCTGCGGGAACGAGGCATGAAAACGGCCCAGGGGGGCCTCGTTAACAGGCCTGCCTGATAAGGGTTACTCCTCGCCGCACACTCTCCAACGATGTCCGGAACAGTGTCTCCAGCGCTCCTGCGCCGGCACGCTCATGCACAGCACGAAGCAAATACCGATACCGACTCTCGACAAGATGCTGAACACGGCGAAAGGAAGCTACGTCGGTGTCGACCTCGATGAAACCAGCACCGAGAGTGTCCGGACGCGCGCCAGCCGTTATAGTGACCTATCGGACATCAGCTTGCTGAAATACCATGCTCGAAAGCGCACAGGGAAAGCGATGTCCAACATCTCTTCACGCTTGCAGCAAGGCATGTCGAGAGAGTTCTGGCAACAAGCCCTTCCCAGATCAAAGAACTTCTTTCGCGAAGCTTCCTCCGACCTCAAAACCGTTTGCAAAACCCTCAGGTGGCGCCATCTTGCATGGCGATTTTATACACTGGTTTGCCCTCTCCTCTTCATCGGTGCTATCACCGCCGTCCTTCCGGTCATTTCATGGCACAAGCTCTATCGGGTCCGCGACGCTTGCCAACCGGATAGCGGATTCTATGTCGGATTTCGAGATTATGACATCTGGAAATTCTCGGGCTTCTTCCAGATCACGCTGGGCTTCGGCGACTTCTCGTTTTCGACGGCCAAAACTATCGACGTCGGCTGGGATGTGGGTATCCGTGATCAAGTACCTGAAGCCTCCGCTGACCACCACAGGTAATCGTCGGCCGTGGCGGTCAGGCCGTTCTTGCCGCGATCTCGTTTGTCATCTACTCCAAGGCTCTGGTGCGGTCCATGGAGTCCTCTCCGGTATCTTATGGCACCTTCGAAGCTGTTACGTTACAAAGCGGCTCACTTACTGCCAATCTTAAGCTGGCAAGGGATCTTTTCAAGAACAGGACCGCTCAGGCCAGAGCCGCTGTTGTGTGGATGATCATCAGTGCTTGCTTTGTCCTGGCCTTGCCCACCATCTTGAGTGCCATGACCGGTTACTCCGTGAACATCGGATCCTTTGTGGAAGTCGACAATGGCAATCTGGTGCCGTACAGTAATTTCACCTTGGTGAGGTACATCGTCCACGATGCATACAGAATCGATGAAGCACTCGGAAAAGACTATCAGGTGACCACTTCCGGAGGCGCGCATGGAGATATCTCCCAGTTAGACGAATTCTCTTATTCGGATTATTGCATCAGTGCCGCATACCCGTATGCGGACGTCAACGACACTTTGAATTGGTCGTTCACACTTGACGAACCCGTGTGCGCTTTCTACTGGCACGTCTCCGAATATGCCTACCGTTACGGCTTCATGGGGGAGGTTCAGGCAGGTACCACATTCAATTACTCTGGCCAACTCGTCAATCTGACCAAACCGAGCCTGACCATCACACCCATCTTCTGGAAGCAAGATTGGCTCTTGGAGGACAGCTCAAACGGGACTGATTGGTGGTACTGGCCTTTTGGATACTACTGGAAGGACGCGAACGGCGACGAACCCTTCCACAACTTCACCGACCCAACCTTCACCAATGGACAGTTCACGTACAGCCTAGAGGAGTTGAACCTCCGCGGCCGTTGTCAGCAAGAGGGTGCAAGCTATAAATGGGGATTCTCTTTCTTGGCCCTCTTCTCCTTCATCGTCGTCTTCCTAGTCTGGTGCGTGGGCATGTATGCCTTGTGGCTGGACGCGTTCTTGCACTCACGATTCGACCGGGTCGGCCGGTCGATGGGCCTGCAGCGCGCGGTCCTCGACCTCGCCTACTGCATGCACAGAGACGTGGACGAGACTGGCCGTGACATGCTCTCAAACAGGGAACTCCAGAACCGCATCCGTCGCGACCTCAAGGGCGGGCGCATCACGTACGAAATGCTCGACCCCAAACTCCTCCCGCTTAGCCGTGCCGCCGAGTGGCGTCTCAGGTGGCAAGTGAGCGGTCGAGACCGGCTCCTCAGGACGAACAAGTGGATGTGCGGGATCTTTGTCCTATCTTTGGGCTTTCTGGCCGCTGCCCTGGCTGGGACGCACGCACCGTTGTTCACCGCCGCGCTTTTCGCATTCGGATCCGGCATCGTCGTGATCGTGGACGAGAGCCACAAGGGTCGGTGGCTGATATTCCTAGTGTGTCTTGTTCTTGCCGTTGTGCTGGCGCCAATCGGGCCTTACGTGTACTTGGACAAGAGCCATTACTCGCTGGTGTGGATGCAGCATGATCCTTACTATGTGCTTCCCTGGTGGTATAACCGCTGAACTGAACCAGACATGAGATGGACGGCCAATTCGAAGATTCTTGGTCAATCAATTGTGAAGTCCTAGGACGAGATGGTGTCATGAACGAGGTTCGAACAGCGGATAAGTTAAGAGGTGCAAGATCCAGCATGAAATGCTAGGATTCTCGGTCTTTTGCGGCGATCTCCAGGGGCTGTGGACCTCTTTGACGGATGGGACGACCAAGTCGGGGCCCACTATCCAGTACCAGCAAGAAGGCCATCCCCGCCGCCCAGCCATGGCGTTGGCATGCACCCCAGCATCCCCGCGCCGGCTCCGGTGTCTTCCTCACGCCAGAAGTGATTGTCTTGAGGTGCCGTCGATGATGTCCAATACCTATGTCACCGACTCTGGCAGGCCAAAATCGAATTGAAGATCCGAGAACTAGAGCGAATCTGTCAGCAGTGGACTATCAGGGGACCCGGAGTATGAAGCACAGGTCTGACATACCAAGAAATCCCACCCCTCCAGACCATCCGTTGATGGATTCAGTGATATTTGGTCCAGGGCCGCAGTGTCGAGCGTAGCCTCCTCTTGTCGGTTCTGAGTGGCGTTCTTTTCGAGAATGGCGAGACATGTCGTCAACGCATCTTCTGCCGCCTGGATGAGCAACGGTGGGAAGGCATCCCTGGGCAACCCTCGTACCAAAGCCCCCATCTGCGCTGACAACACACTGAGGAGGAGGTAGTTCTTGATGTTGGTCTCACCGGCTTCGATACAGCGCAACATCAACGACTGGGCATCCTCCAGCACGGCGGACAAGTCTTGCCGGAGTGGCGGAGGTCCTAATAGACAGCTTTCATACTCACGCAGTTGGGCCCTGAGTTCTGCGGCGACAATAAAGCTCGCCTGGAAGGCGATGTTGCGGACGAAGCCGGAACAGCACGTCATGAGCCTCTGGAGATAGGAGCGGTCTTCTGCTGGCAACGTCGTGATCGTCTCGTGCCGGCGTGGCAGAGGTGCCGAGTGGGATGATGGGGAATGGAGGGGGTGCAGGGTGCTCCAAGTTTTGAGCGCCGTCTCCGATACCACCTTCCTCGAGAAAGCGTACGTGCTAGCCGCTTCATGCAGAGAGGGGCCGAAGAACGGAACATGGATGGCCGACAGGTAGCGACACATGATCAAGTCGACGACGGCGGTCTCGACCGTGGAGAGCGACAAGTCGTCAATAGCCGGTCGGCATTCCCGGAGAGTCTGGGAGAGTGTTCGGTATGACGCTCTCATTTTCGTGTCAAGACGGAGAGCTTCCTCGTACAAACAGGGTGATTTGATGTCATTCAGAAACTTGGCAATCTCCAGACGGAGCGGGAATGATTCCCGCAAGCAGACCGCCACGGTCGTTTGACTGAACTGGCCTGCTGGCTTTGGGGCATGGGGAGCGTCTGCATCCTCGGCCGTGATGAGCTGGTCGTCGTCGAAATTCCCAGGGGGCGCGGTGTCAAAGTCGTCGAGATTGACCAAGGGAGGAGACCCTGAATCCATGCTCGATTGGAGAGAGAGCTCGAGAATCGTGTTCCATAGCCGCCGACGCATTTCCGTGGTGAACAAGCTCATGCGAGAGACCAGAGGCGGGTCTCGATGCAGGCCCATGTGTACGGCGGTTCGGAAGATGGAGCCCGCCGAGATCCAGACGAGTTCGCCGCCCACTCCGACTCTCTCGCGCGCGATCAAGAGTAGCAGTTCGGTCTGGAGTGACTGGATGGTCAGTCGAGATTTGAATACCGGCTCCGTCAGCCACGTTTGGGCTTCGTGCACCCATCGAACAGCCGACTGCCGCAAGGAAAACCGTTCGTCATAAACCGTGGCTCCAATTGCAAGAACGAGCTTGGCTTGGACCCTGAAGTTGGGGTCCGGCGCGGTGGGCGGCCCCGTCACCCACATGGCATTATAGTCCCGCATGAAAGAAGGGATGTGGAGGATCCGGTAGACGGTCTCACTGGTCCGCAGATAGCCCTCGATGAGTTGGTCAGCGACGGCTTTGTCTGGCAAGTCCGGGGTCAGTGTCGTTGGCCAAGGAGGCGACCGCTGTAATTTGATCGATTTGGCCAGAAATTTGCACCTTCTCAGGGTGGATGTCGTTCGTACCATTTCCTGCCGAAAATATGGCTCCAGGACGTCGAAATGGTCTTGGAACTATGTAAGGTCGGTTTTGTTGCTCTTGTAGCTCCAAGGAATTGATCGAGTTACTAACCTGAATCGCCCCGGTCATCCAATGGCTTCGGCCAAAAAGGCGCGTCTTGTACATGATGTGGCGGATGATGCTCGCCCGACCAGCCGACGGGCTGTTTTCATGGACGGGTGCGTTTGTTCTTACCAATGACGTCGATTCTGGGTGAGAGTCTGGAGTGTCCACTTGTGCATTCGGACGGAGAGGCGCTTGTGTGGCCTTGGATACCTGTGTTTCGAGCTGTCGGATCTTCTGTCTCAACGCGTCGACTTCTCGTCCCTGATCAGACCCGTGGCTTTCAGGCGGCGATACAATCGTGAAAATGGATGCTGTTGCGTGACTCGACCCCTGAAAGTCCTTGTCCAAGCTCGACGTTTGATCCGTTAGCAATATATCGCGGCCAGGCGAGGCCGAGTGTGGCGGTCCAGGTGCAGGACGAAGTTGGGACGTCGGCCCAGGTCGATCAAGTCGGGGACTCGAAGGCCGACGAGAGAATCTCTCGTAGACGCAACTTGAGGCCCCGCGCCTGGTTCGCACGCAGTTGCTGCACGGCGTCTCCCGATCACATCGGATCTTGCGTTTTCGACAAGTCGTACATGATCTGCGGTCCTCGATGCCATGGGCGTCAGTACGGGAGGGTTCGCGATTCGGGATCGAGTCACCTACACGGCTGGTCTTCTCCGCCGGAGCTCAGGCTCAGGCATTTTTCCCCACTCAAAGAGTCCACGCCCAACGGGGTTCGTCTCGTTTCAGATGGGTGATGATGTACAGAGACGAGAAAGAAACCCGTCAGAACCCCCCTTGATGTCGGAATGTGCGTCAGTGGTCCGAATGGTCCGCCAATCCCCGAGGCCGCGTCGATGCCATTGGTGGAATTTGCCGTGTCGGCCCTTGGCGGCGAGGCTGCCATTATTCCCCCAAGGCTTCATCTCCGAGAGCACGAGTAGCGGACCAGGACTCACCTGGACGGGGGTTTGCAGCTGTGTGGGCTATAAAGAGGGCATTTGTCCTCTCAGCAGCTCTTTCATCATGCATATTGTCCAAGAACCTGACTGAAACGAACCTCCCAGTCCATGTACCATGGCAACGAACCCTATGAAGGCCTTACCCGTGGCTTCGAAGCCTCTCAACATCCTGATAGTCGGTGCTGGCGTCGGTGGCCCAGCCTTTGCGACTCTAATGCAAGGTGCTGACCACAGACACAACATCACAGTGGTGGAGCGGTCCCCGTCTCTACGGGCAACAGGACACCAGATCGACTTGAAAGGCCAAGGCATGCCGATCGTCAGGAAGATGTCACTCCTGGAAACCGTCAGGTCGTACGCCATCTCCGAGCCGGGGATGGAGCTGGTCGACCCGAACGGGAAACGAGTCCTCCACTTCAGCGCCGCCGACGAGTTCAAATCGGAGATGGCCAAGGCGGCGACAAGCGAGTGCGAAATCATGCGGGGCGATCTCGTCAGGGTCTTCTACGAGGCCGGCCTCAAGGAGCGAGCAAGGTTGACAACGTCGTTCGGGAACGAAGGAGGATTAACATATGAATTTGGCAAGACCATCACCGGACTCGCCCAGAGTGCGGATATCGTAAATGTCACTTTCTCCGATGGGCAGGAACGTCAATATGACCTCGTCGTCGGTGCAGACGGGCAGGGATCCCGCACGCGACGCCTTGCATTCGGCACGGAGGCAAGTGTCGAAGCCTTCAAATCCCTTGGGATCTTCACTGCCTTCTATGACATTCCTCGGGCCGAGGGAGAAACGGCGACGGCAAAAGTATACATGGCCCCCGCTCGCAGGGGGATCATGACCAGGACGGGTGATCGCGCCGTGACGCAGGTGTTCTTGTTCAGCCAGGTCAGTCAAGACGTCCTGAGACAGTCTCTGAAAGAACCGGTGGCAAGACAGAAGGAGGTGTGGACGGAGATCATGACGGGGGCCGGTTGGGAGACGGAACGACTCCTCCGCGGGATGAAGGACTGCCACGACTTCTACGCGTGTGAGCTGGCGCAGGTGAAGTTGAAGCAGTGGTCCAAGGGTCGAGTCGTGCTGCTCGGGGATGCTGGATACAGTCCCAGTGTGTTGACGGGCATGGGGACGACATGCGCGCTCGTCGGGGCGTATGTGCTTGCCGGAGAACTCGCGCGCCACGGCGACGATGTGAGAACGGCCCTGGAGGTGTATGAGCGGGTGGCCAGGCCCGCGGTCGCCGGATACCAGGAGATGCCGTCGGGGATGTCGACCAATCTCATGCCCTCGTCCCGACTGGGGCTCTGGTTCGTGCGCAATACCTTGTGGGCGATCTCTGCGCTGAAGATCGACCAGCTGCTCCTGCGAGTGCTGCCCAAGCGGGAGGACAAGTTTGACTGGACGATTCCCGATTATCCGGAGCTGAACTTGAAGCCATGAAGAGCTTTCCCCCCCAAAATAACAGCTCTAACTTGATGTACGTATAAAGACTGTCGCGCTAGACTTGGGTTGCCCATGCCATTCGCCATTCGCCATTCTCGTGAAGAGAAGCTGATCGTCCCGTCGTGACGACCCGCCGTAGCATGGAGCCAGAGTGAAGGCCATAGACCATCGGCCTTACGTACTGTAGTTCATTCGTGATTCGTGATTCGTCTGGTAGACCCGGATTCCAGCACCGTCGACACCGGCCCGGTGCTTTCATGATCTCTTCTCTGGCATCATGGCATATGTTGGTCACCGTAGTAAGATAGTGTGCAGCCCCCTCCAACCATGTCTCCTGAAACCGGGTTCAAACTTTGCCATCTAATCTAAATCGGACAAGTCGTAGCTCCTAAATACTGTCCATCTGATGCAGGACCACGTCTTTTTTTTCACCACTGCAGGGCAGCGGTCCGTTCCTGCTCGTCTGGTACCTTCGTAAGAATACGTGTGTCGCCAAGCAAACCACCAGCCGTCTTTACCATCGGCCAGCGCAAAACTCTCGATCTTCCGGTCATTTGAGTACCTGAGGTGTGTGTAGTATCGATTGGCCTAGTCTTATCGAAGGGAAGAAGATATATAAGGTATGAGCGTGAGTTGCGAACCATGCGATGTTCTTAGCGTAGTGAAGGATGAGCTGATGAGATTTGTCACCAGGTTGTTTTCACGACACCAAGTTTCCTAGCATATTACTTGACCTTGGATCTCCTCGCAAGTGCTATTCACTCGCGGCTTAACGCCGGACCTAGTGCTGTAGTGAAGACATAAACACATATTAAAACGTTCGGCCCACTCGTGTCAATTCAGCCTGGGAGTGCATGACATTCGATCATTTGGCAACGTTGACGGCAGATGATGCGCTTGATTGCAAACATAAGCTTGACCAAGTGGAGGAGAGTTTTGAGTAGAACCCACTCGAGGTTGTCCCTCAAGAAAGCGGAATCCGTGATTTGGGGCCAAATAATTAGCCAATGACATTTTGAGGGACGAACACTCAGCGCATGGACAAGGTGCTGTTCCGATCGTAGAATTGAGGATGTTGCGCCTTGGCAGGAAGGTGCTCCGAGCTTGCATTTATCTTACAGTCATGCAGTCCTCCATAGTACTCAATACTACACATTACCGACCCCCACGCAAGACCTTAACCATACGTGACTACAATGAGGATGAAACGGAACTTTAGATCCATACCACCGCCAAGAAGTGCCACAGCCCAACCATCCCCCTTTGAGGTGATGTCACATGTAACCGCTTAAGGTCCGACCGCGACTGCACTTCGCTGGCAACCACATGATGCTATCCATACCATTCACCCTCATCTCAAGCAACCATGGTCGAGAAGGGACCAGTCAGCGATATTAAAAGTTCTATTGTGAGTCACCAGCGTTATGCTGTGATGGAAGACTGACCCGATACAGCGTGCGCACCTACCTCCTACCCTTCTACCGTCGACGAAGCCTCCGAAGCGGAAACGAGAAACTGAACAGCAGCTAAACCCGCCCTCTCCAAAACGACTGCGAATCTCTTGCCCAACACCCTCAGTTCAGGACGTTGATTCTGTTACATATTGGACACTAACATACCACTGGCCACGAGGACACTTCAACGTAAGTGGTGAAATAAGTCACGTATTGGCGAGAAAGAAATCCGCTACCTCACTTCGCCGAAAGCGATCGGATAGCGCACCTAGTTCAACAACACCGAGCGATCAGAAGCCTAGGGAGGAGAAGAGTGCCCCATACCAAAATGCGCGTTATGAGACCGTGCTTGCTACAAAGGACAGTTTCATGGGTAAATATGTACAAGGTACTACGAACGAGAGTAAGCGACTATGCCAGCAGCTCCTTGACGCACAACCAACAGTACCGCAAGATACGATGTTTTCCGACGAGTACTTCGAAGAAACCTGTGAAGCAATAAGAAACAAGAACGAAACTAGAGTGGTTCGAGATATCTCACTTTTGATCGTCCCATCAGCGGAAGCCCTTGCTATACGCGGAAGTCAGCATTGTCGGATCTTGATTGAAAGCGTAAATGAAGGGTGGAACAATTCTATTGCACTCACAAAACCTCGCCCGCAACCTGATTACTCTGTCGGGTTCCGACGAGAAGCATTCACCGAGACCCAACTTCAGAAACTTCAGCCATTCGTGGGCGACCTCTTCGATAACTCCTTCTTCATGGGCACCTGGTACATGTACTTCCCCTTCTTCTCGAGCGAAGTGAAGTGTGGTGCGGGCGCACTTGATATGGCTGATCGACAGAACGCGCACAGTATGACGCTCGCTGTTCGAGGAGTCGTAGAACTGTTCCGGCTCGTGAAGCGTGAGCAAGAGCTTCATCGGGAGATCCTCGCCTTTTCTATTTCGCATGACAACGAGACTGTAAGGATCTATGGCCACTACCCTGTGATCGAGGGTAAAAAGACCACGTTCTACCGTCATCCCATTGATAAATTCAGCTTTACCAGACTTGATGGGAAAGAGAAATGGACGGCGTATAAGTTTACTAAGAGCGTCTATGATACCTGGGCGCCTGCTCACTTTGAAAGGCTTTGCTCGGTAATCGATGCAATACCACCCGATATACACTTTGGACTCTCGGAAGAATCCGATCTGCAATTTCCCTCATCATCTGGACTTTCACAGGGCCTGGGAAGCCATCACCTCTCGGACTCAGGGGCTATAGGTGATGACGAGCTAGGCTTCCTAGATCCCGAGAAAGCGACACCAGAAACTTCTGTTTCTACAACATCAGAACAGGCGACGTTCAAGAAACCAAAGAAGAGATGAGACTCGGTATTCATATGGCCAGAGAACTTCTGGAGATAGAAGGTCGGATTGGGGCAAAATCATTTCGACGATATTACTGTCTCACAATCTGCTATTATCATGGTGTTCGGGAGCAAGTTTGGTCCCAACGGAGAGTCACTCGTATCAAGAATGGTGTATCAATGTACACAGCAGAGAGAAATTCTGGATATGATTTATTGTGAATGGTTTGTGCGAAATACTCCGCTTGGGTGATATGTCCTTTCGGACATGACTCCTGAACGTTATCTCTGCCCTGCAAATAGGTTGATATCGTGATAGCAGTCTCTTGTCTGCCGTGGTCTTCGAGTTGCGGCCTGGAGAAAGTGTGAGAGAAGGCAGAAATCCAAAAGCCATAAAGTAGTAAATGAGGCTTTTCCAAACCCGGTTGATTCTCTGAGTACTGCAACGAACGCCTTCTATCGTCATCTTCCCACTCTCTACATCATCCTGTAGGCGCTCCATCCTCTCCACCATCTCGTCATACTTCTGCTTCTGCAGAGTCTTGAATCTTAAACCTCCACAACTATCTTGGCCGTTTGGCAACTCTGTGCCCGTGCCTGATCTGGGTGTCCAGCATGTTGTCCACCACAAACTCTCTGTCATACCGCACCTTTGAACCATCGACCTCCCAACACTGTTGGCACCAGCACAAGAACTGCTGATCTCTTGAGAATTGAATCATCTTCACGTACTCCCAGTATTCGGGGTACCAGCCTGCGTACTCCCAATCGATTATACCTGAAATTCTCCCACCTTGTACCAGAATATTATGCATTCCTAGGTCCCCGTGCGAAAATCGGATCTGATGGGAACTCAGGGATGCGAGGCAGGTGCGAAATGTCTCGACGAAAAATTCCGAGAAATATTGCCGCGATTCAGGATGGATCAGTGAGACTAGCCATTCATTAAAGTCATCCTCCGAGGTGAATGGACCTCCAAACTCAGCACCGCTAGCTCTGGGATCGGCAGCCGGTCCTATCCCGTCAACGGCCCCAATAATAAAGTCTTCTGGAGCCTGAACGCCTCGTAGTTGTCCCAGAATCGATGCCAGATCGTCAAGAGCTGTGTTCTTCTCGCTATCGCTCATGGTTATCCAGAGGTCACGGAGTATTGATCCAGGCAATACAGACATAGCACAATAGCCTATCTTTTCCCCGTTAGCGTCGTCAATCTCCCAAGTACCGTGAACCTCTGGTATCGGGATGTCCGGGCATTTCTGTCGAACGAATTCCATTGCCATGATCTCCCGTGAAGTTTGAATGGCGGGCCCGAATTTGACGATTTTGGCACCGGTCATGCACACCCCATACCTAGCCCCATGGTGCCCGACAAGCCATTTTGAGGATCGCATTTCGGTATCCGTCACTGGCGCGGTCATTGTGAGAGATCTTTGTCGCTTACGCTGACGTTGTGTCGGCGAGATATTGTTCTTGAATATCTATGCAAGAACACTTTCCTAGGTTTTGGTTCCGGAGTTCGCTTTTCAGTGTGTCGGTAAGCTGATCACGGCGTGCGGCTTCCCGTTATTGTCTTCTTGTACTAAGAAGACGAGGGACGAGGAAACACGAGGAAACGAAGGCCACCACAATGGCCAGGACAGACACAAGAACGCGGTGTTAGAACTTGAATTGGGCTATCTCTGAGAAATTTAAGTTGAAGATGAAATTGATCAGGAAGCTAGAAGGAATCTCGAGGCTCTCTGCCTGTTCCCAATAGGGAAGGTGCACCTCTATATATATATATATATATATGAGTGGAGGAGGATACTTCGGAGACCTTGAGTGTTGAAGGTAAGGAACTTCGAAGACCTCGAGTGTGGAGTAGAGGATACCTCGAAGTCCTCGAATATCCTCGTCGGTAGCATTCGGATGTGATCATGGGTCTGGCCTAACCAGTCCGTCGTGCCCCGTTTTCTGAAGCCCCTCAGTCTCACAAACTCGCATCAAGCCAGCATTTTCGCAGGCATCTGGTAGGTAGCCAACTAGACATCCGAGCAGAGTCACCGTGCGGCCCGCGATGTCTCGACTGAAAAATGGATATCATTTGGGTGTGGTTCCGCACATCACATGGCTGGGTGAGAAACCTGCGGCGCATTCGTAGGCTCACGGCGGCAACTGGAGACTGGGCACGACATCTTGGGTACAGTACACCCAATTGCGTGCGCCGCGCCCGTTGTTGTGCTCGCATTCTTCGTCCGCGGCATCTCTGACGGACGCACCCGTCGGCTGCTTACCCTTGTCAACGCGCCCCACGACGGTCTGTCTCAAGACCTCTCTTCGTTTGCGGCCAGTATGTGTTACTCGTGTTGTAGTACTTGCCAATGACGCTCTGGATTCGGCGGAGCCGCAATACTGACAAGTCCTCATAGAGCACTTGGCAATCTACCTCGGATGCGACTCTTTCGAACTCTTGTCCAAAGTTTCCTCCATGGACCGTTTCCTCATCTCATTAGGAGACGGCCTAGTTTGCCTAGTTCTCGATCCGGGACGCTGCTCGTGATCACCGAGTTTCGGGTCAGGAGTGTATTGACCCTTCTGAATTTCGACGCTTCCCGACGACTTGGCGATGCCGACTTCAGCTGCAGGGTCAGGGTGGCTGGCTGGAGTCCCAAAACGACTACTATACCGCTTCTCGGTGAGGTGCTGAAGACTCTCCGCAGTCATTGAACCGACCAACTGTGCCGAATCGTTCTTTGACATCGCCTTCTTGACGTCGAATAGATCCGCCAGAGTCGTCACCACGACTTGATCGCTGGAGTCTTCAGCAACCACCTCCCCGATCCTGAATACCGTTTGCCGCGAAACTTCGCTTGCCACCTTGCAAACTTCCAGGCACTTCTTGGAGATATCGATATCAGCCAGAAATCGCGATCGTTCGTTGTCCGTTGTAGGGCTGTCACTCTGGATCAAAAAAGCGAGGCGTTTCTGCAGGAAGCCAATTGTCTCTGCGAAGCCGTCTCGATATTCATCCAGAGCCTTTCGCGTCCGCAACTGCGCCTCGAACATATCCGTGTCGACGGCGTCTGCTGCAGTCGTCTTGGGAAGGACAGACGCTTCCCGCTCCGACAGGGATTCAATATAAGACTTTGCGCCTTCACAGATGCGAAGGCACTGTTTGGTCACCTCTCTTTCATCTTCCAGGTCGATGCTTGTACCAGAAGCATTAGCATTCTCGGTCTCCTCTAGTCGCGTGATCTTCTGCTCGATTCGCCGGAGATAGACTTCCAGATCGTATTCGGTATCTTGTATCCTCTCGTTGAAGCTTTGGAGGACTTGTTGGGAGATCTTGGAGGTATGCATCCTACGTAGGACGAGTATGTCAGTAGCGGCCCCAAGTGGGACAAAGGGGAGGGGTTTCGACTCTTACATCGTGATCGTGCCAATGCCGACGGAGATCGTCGACTTGTACCGTGCGATGGTGTCTATAAACTCGTTCATGTCCCCTCTCATAAACTCCATCTTCGTCCAGTCTCGAAAGCCCGGCGGCTTGGACTTCCCCCCGAACACCTCCATGGACTTTTCGAACTCGCGACATATTTGGCTGCATCGCTCGATCGGGCCTTGAAGCAGTGCAAACATGGACTGCTCGGCATTCGTCACTTGGGCCAACGAGTCCAAAATACGGATGAGATCTTCCAGCTCGTCTTGCAGTCGGCGCAACGTTTTGTCCCGGCCTTTGAAGCGCTTGACCGTTTCGTAGAGCGACCTCGTCGATTGTACCGCGGCGGTCGTGACGGCCAGCAACGAGGCGGTAATGCTCAAAGGGTCCGCCATGTCTACCGCTCGCTCGCTGTGAGAATGACCACGAGGGAGTAAATGCAAAGGTGTACCGAGTGACTGCGGCTGCGTTCGCGCGGCTCGAGGATAGGCACACTTCGCCTAACCACTTGTAATCTAGCTCAGGAACCTAAGTGTTGGCCAATTATACCGGGAACACCACGGGTATCTCGGGCCTGCTGGAGATCTTCCGGCGTGGGGATGACCTGGGCAGCGATAAGCTTTGGCGGACTTCTGCCTCGGCCGCCGCGGTCGTGGATCCCTGGTGGAGGGCATTAATCTTACGGAGAGGCTTTGCGCCACTTGCTTTATCTTTTCTGCGGTGAGTGAGATCAGGCGAACGGAGGCAGCTCGTGGATGCCGGCCAAATCTCTTCACCCCGCTGGCCCAGGTTGTCGAAGTCGGCTTCATCCGCGTCCATGAGGCTCAGGTGTGGGGGGCGAACCGCCGGACCGGGGGGGCCCTGAGAAGGGCGGCAGCTGAAACACAAGGTATGCGCCAGGATCTTCCCAATCGCAACAATGTCGAACGGACGTTTTGGATCGAGCAGCATTGAGTCCCGGACAGCAATGCGCATACGTGTTGCGTTCTCCACCCGTGCCGCAGTCTTTGGGCGGTCTGGTGCGTATCTCTCGGTGGACAAGATGAGCATCTTGTCCATGTCATTAGAGTCAACTCCTGTGAAGCCTGCTAACCGTCATGGTAAGAGTGTATTTCCACTCCTACCGTCCAGCAGCTCTCCGATGTGTATCGCATGGTATCCTGGCAAGTGTCATCCTTTTTATTGCCTGGTTAAGCCTCGGGCGACATATATGAATGGTGGGCAAGTCACCCAGACCCCGCCGCTTTTATGACGGCCCCTCTCGTCGCGAGACAGCATTGTCTACTGAACGAGAGACAATCCGCGCCTCCTCCTCGACTTGACGTCTATCTTCTCGGCTCTGTCCATGTCTGGCTCCATCTAGCTAAGTATTGCTGTCTCCTTGGCCTCCTTCGTCAGGTGTTTTGCCGCCGTCTCGACCTCTTGCTCGAGTCCTTGCGCTCTCTGCAGTTGCCTTCCAGTCTGGGTTTTTGTCTAGGCCCAGAGTTTCTGGAAGGGGTCGTTGTGGGCTGGCGTGCAGCCCCTAAGGCCTCTTCGCCTCAGCATGCCATTCGTGCGCGCCTCTTCCCGTGAAACATTGCCGCGGCTTGCGCTGCTAGGCGGCCTGCGTATACTTCAAGGGGTTCAACAAAGGTTTCGGCTCCCCGGGCCTCCGTTGAGCTAGCCCCCTGTGTGCGCCCGCTACCACCCCCCCCCCCCAGGCAGCGGCCCGGGATTGACTTCAGCTGCCGGGGCATGCCTTTTGCTGAGGCCAGGATCCCATCCCCTCCCGGTCTCAATCGCAGGGCGGCGCCGTACAGAACAGCCGATCTGCTCGCCTGCAGGTTCCCCTCTTGGCTTGCGAATGCAGCTGATCACACGACGCGGCCTGGTCACATCGTATGAAGACGAATAGAGAAGTGGAAAGTCTGAGTGCTTGTGATGTTGGAATCTGAGCATTTCCTGCAACCGGAATTGGTTGATCTCCTACCACCACTTGTTTTCGCGCCTCGATTTTGGTGGGCTGAGTCTACTCATTGATTGCACACACAAGCCTTGCGGGCTTTCATCAACATATTTAGGCAGAGGGAGGATCATCCCGTAGGAGAGCGCCCTACAGTAGCTACTCGCCGGAGCCCCCCTAACACCAACGAGGTATAGCCGTATAGGCCCGTTTCCTTGGTGACCCTAGATGATCCGGACAAAGTGTCTGGGGCGTTCTCGGCGTTCTTCTCCCTGTCCCTGGAAGTTGCGTTCCAGCTCATATCACTCCAGACTACAGACAAAAGGAGTACTGGTGTCCGAATCACTCAAGAAAGGGGGAAACGGTGGTTGGTGGCAAGAAAAGTCCTGCGAAATTGGTCGGGATTTTCCCCCTAAGCAGTTGCGGGCTTTGAATAAAAAGCCACGCCCTGGTATATAAAAACAGTAATGACGCCGCTTCGGCCTCAAGAATAGAATAAAAGCTTCAACTCCGGCACCCCAATCTCCCACGGCCTCGCCCCTCCTCCGTGCTATTCCTCTATCGAGGCCTTTGCCGAAATCACGCCGAGTAGAAGGGGAAAAGATATCTCCACAAGGCGCGTCTCTCCAGTGAAGAAAGAGGGGTGTCCCAGGGAGTGTAAGTACCGGGTAGAAGAAAAAGAAGAAAAGAAGCATTCAGGCAGTCGTCCAATCGTCTCGGGAAGAATTCCGTCTCGTCAATGGCGCTGGGCGGATCAGCATGAAGAGTCACTCAGAGTGACTGTGGTGCCTGCCACGCAAAGGGTGCTCAAAGCAAATGTGGCGATGGATTCCTGAATCTGAGCCACCGATTGTGACGCAGTAAGCGGCGTAAGCAGGTTGTTTCCGTACGCTTTACAGGCCGGACCCAGTGAATTGCAAGTATCAATGGCTTCGTCTGTGACTTGTGATGGAAGACATGGCAAGATACCATTGCTGCAGGTCCCCGATGTAATTCCGGCAGAGGCGAGAGACTCGGTCAAGCAAAAGGAAACGCTCACGTCGCATTGTTGGGCCGGGAGGGGGGTGGCAGGGCAGGTGGCATCCGAAATCTGCAAGGTAAAGATATCGACTATGGTGCAGAGGGAGTTGATGGGTCCCAGTAGGCCGAGCGAGTCTTGCAGTTCCGAAGTCGTCAAACTGAACCCATATGCGATGTTGTTCGCGTATGCGACTGACTGGACACCCGATTGGCCGATGAACGAGTTGGCGAAAGCCTGCATTTGGGCGTCGGAACATCCAAGGACGTTGGGGCAAGCCTGAAGCATCACGGTCCATGGAACAACCAGCGGCGCACAGAATTGGATATGTGAATTGCACTGGGGAGCCGCAGTGGTACTGGTGGCGGCGGCCGACGTGGTTGTGGTAGTGGTAGATAGTGTTGTCAGTTCCGAGGTGGCTGTTGTGAGCGTCGTTGTTGTTGGCTCTGGAGTGCTACTTGTCGATGACAGAGTATCCGTGGCCGAGGTCGAGGGACTTGACGTGCTTGTTTCTGACGATATAGCACTTGTCGACGACAGAGTATCCGTGGCCGAGGTCGAGGGACCTGATGTACTTGTTTCTGACGATATGGCACTTGTCGATGATAGAGTATCCGTGGCCGAGGTTGAGGGACTTGACGTGCTTGTTTCTGACGATATAGCACTTGTCGATGATAGAGTATCCGTGGCCGAGGTTGAGGGACCTGATGTGCTTGTTTCTGACGATATGGCACTTGTCGACGACAGAGTATCCGTAGCCGAGGTCGAGGGACCTGATGTGCTTATTTCTGACGATATGGCACTTGTCGACGACAGAGTATCCGTGACCGAGGTCGAGGGACCTGATGTGCTTATTTCTGACGATATGGCACTTGTCGACGATAGAGTATCCGTGACCGAGGTTGAGGAACCTGATGTGCTTGTTTCCGATGGTGTGATACTTGTCGATGATAGAGTATCCGTGGCCGAGGTCGAGAGACTTGTTGTACTCGATGTGGATGGCGGGTTAGGGCATGTTGGGTCCTGAAGCACGACACTGATAGGGCCTCCTAAGAGATCGCACGCCGCATCGTCCAGTTCTCCTAGGTTGAATGCAGCCGAGACCTGTTCAGGCGTGAGGCTCAACCCAATGACTTGATTGTTTCCAACCAGGACGGAAAGGACGTTGGGGTTCAGTCCCAGGATTTGCGGAATAGCAGATAAGAGGTCGTTGAAAGTGCAGAGCAGGCCGCCGAGGAGGGGACAATTATAGGTGGTGACTGAATTTGCCGTGATCAACTGGGAGTTCAAACAGATATTAAGGTTCAAGTTGCATATCGGTGAGGACGATGTCGTCGTGGTTACTGCACTAGATGTCGTGCTAGAGGCTGTGGTCGAGACATCTGTTGTAGTGCTTGTCAAAGGCGTCGATGATGTAGAATCTGCTGTAGAAGAAGAGGCACCGGTTGATGCTCCGGTCGAGGCTTCGGTCGAGGATGCAGTCGAGCTTTCAGTTGATGAGGTCTCAGTCGAGGATACAGTTGAA
>JADWPR010000001.1:195433-333593 GCA_016109585.1 Phialophora expanda
AAGCTTCAGTTGAGGATGTAGCCAAGCCTCCAGTTGAGGAGCCTTCGGTTGATGCAGTCGAGCTTTCAGTTGATGAGGTCTCAGTCGAGGATACAGTTGAAGCTTCAGTTGAGGATGTAGCCAAGCCTCCAGTTGAGGAGCCTTCGGTTGATGCAGTCGAGCTTTCAGTTGATGAGGTCTCGGTCGAGGATGCAGTCGCACCTTCAGTTGAGGATGTAGCCAAGCCTCCAGTTGAGGAGCCTTCGGTTGATGCAGTCGAAGCTTCGGTCGAGGATGTAGCTAAGCCTCCAGTTGAGGATGTAGCCGAGCCTTCAGTCGAGGATGTAGTTAAGCCTTCGGTTGACGATGCAGTCGAAGTTTCGGTCGAGGATGTAGCTAAGCCTCCAGTTGAGGATGTAGCCGAGCCTTCAGTTGAGGATGTAGCCGAGCCTTCAGTCGAGGATGCAGTCGCACCTTCAGTCGAGGATGCAGTCGCACCTCCAGTTGAGGATACAGTTGAGCCTTCAGTTGAGGATACAGTCGAAGCTTCAGTTGAGGATGTAGCCGAGCCTTCAGTGGAGGATGCAGTCGAGCCTTCAGTTGATGAGGTTTCAGTCGAGGATACAGTCGCACCTTCAGTTGAGGATACAGTTGAGCCTTCAGTTGAGGATGCAGTCGAATCTTCAGACGAGGATACAGTCGAGCCTCCGGTCGAGATACCAGTTGAGGCACCAGTGGAAGTGCCAGTTGGGGCCGATGAAGACGTTCCGGCACTGGTTACTGATGTCAATGTTGATGAGGCCGCAGATCCTGATGATTCAGAAGATCCATTGTTCCCAGCACTAGAAGACGGAGAAGACGAAGATATAGGAGTTATGCTGCTTGACCCTGTCGCGGTCGTAGTAGGGCTGACCTCTATCGTCGACGTGATCGAAGTGGAAGCAGTTCCAGCGTTGTCCGAAGTGGAAGCAGTTCCAGTGTTGGCCGAAGTGGAAGCAGTTCCAGTGTTGGCCGAAGTGGAACCAATTCCAATGTTGGTCGAAGTAGAAGCAGTTCCAGCGTTGGTCGATGTAGAGGCAATATTCGTGCTTGTAGAGGGATCTATAACTGTGAGTGAGTAAGTCTGCACAATTTAGGGCTCAACCTACTAGTAGGGATAAGGACAATCGGATTTTCGCATGGATCAGACTCCAAATAAGCAAAGACAAAGCCATTGTTGAAGCAAAATCCGGCTGTGTCTCGCAGTTGTGCGAATGTGCCCAGAATGTCCCAAACGGCAAAGCCGGTGGGGAAATCCAGGAAGCGCTGGACCAAAGATGTGAGACGACTGGCTGTACCGAGAAATCGGCCATTCGAAAAGAAGGTGGTACCGTCGCTGCCTTTGAACACTAAGGCTGCCGAGGAGAGGTCGTCGACCACGATACCATTATTGGAATTGTCGAACCCTAGATACCCCACAACGGTCTGTCTAGGCCGGAGAGAAGCTGTCACGGGGGTTCCGCTAATTTGGAGGTAGAAGCCTGTTCCACTGGGAGTGATGGCTGCAGTAGAGGTGGTCCTGGCAGAGGTGACGGTGCTAAAGGACGAAGACGACGGATTGCTGGTCGCAGTATCAGCGGAAGACGAACTGCCTGTTGCAGCATTGCCAGAAGACGAACCGCCGGTCGCGGTATTGCCAGAAGATGAACTACCAGTCGCGGTGTTGCCAGAAGACGAACTGCCTGTTGCAGCACTGCCAGAAGACGAACTGCGGGTTGCAGCATTGCCAGAAGATGAACTACCGGTCGCAGTGTTGCCAGAAGACGAACTGCCGGTCGCGGTGTTGCCAGAAGACGAACCACTGGTTGCGGTATTACCAGAAGATGAACCGCCGGTCGCGGTGTTGCCAGAAGACGAACCACTGGTTGCGGTGTTGCCAGAAGACGAACTGCCGGTTGCAGCATTGCCAGAAGATGAACTACCGGTCGCAGTGTTGCCAGAAGTTGAACTACCAGTCGCGGTGTTGCCAGAAGTTGAACTACCAGCCGCGGTGTTGCCAGAAGACGAACTGCCGGTTGCAGCATTGCCAGAAGATGAACCACTGGTTGCGGTATTGCCAGAAGATGAACTACCAGCCGCGGTGTTGCCAGAAGAAGAACTGCCAATGGTGGCACCGGCATATGAAGACGATGTTGATGGACCAGCCGGGCTGCTCGTTCGCGGAGATGTGGTAGATCTTGTCGTGCTTGTCTGAGCTCGGCTAATGGTCGAAGAGCCTCCTGGCAAACCTGTTGGGTTCCAATCCTGCCACGCTTGGCCTCCACTGCTGGTATGGAACCAGCCCTCATCATCTCCAGGGATAGGCCACCAGTCACTTCCTTGATTTTGGCCCCGGTTACCACCGGATTGAGTTGGGACTGAAACACTGCAGGGAGTCCCTGCAGATCGACTGACATACGGGATGCTTAAGACGATCACCTTGGTGACGTGGACCTCGAACTGGAAAGTGGTCGGTCCAGAGAAGGATTTCGTAACGTGGGCAGTCCATGGCTGGCCCGGGATCAGTTGCACCGATTGCCGGGCAGTGATGGAAGGTCGGCCGTTGACCGTGACAGTAACCGTGGTTGTGAGAGTGGTAGTGACGGGAGGCGCAACTTGAGGAAAAGCCCAGGTGTAGACACCCGCCTTGGGGATTGTCCCTGCGCTAGAGCAGAGAGCTTCGACAACGGTAGAAGTAACTGGTTGTGCAATCCAAATCTCGTCCCATTCAGCACACTTGTGGTATTTTTTGCCCGATGGATCAATACCAAATCGGCATTCCATGACAGCCAAGAGCTGGGAACGACTTCCGTCGGCTCCGATACATTTGTGGCACAACCCACTGCCGTCAAAGCTAGGTACCGCAAGAGGTCCAACCCCGTAGAATGGTGCCACTGCACGCCTGGTCACCGTTTCGTAGAGAGTAGTTTGTGTTGTCGTCGTTTGATGCTGATCGCCGAACCAGTCAAGCCAAAATCCACGGTGGTTAGGCATCGATGGAACAGCCGTGACCTGAGTCAGGATCTCGCGGTATTCAGAGGCTCGGAAGGGTTGGTAGATGTCGGTCACGGTGGTTGTCTGCGTTGTCGTCCCATTCCATGCGCAAGGGACCACCGTGGACACATATGGATAAGTCGTGAAGGGGTAGCTGGTCGAACATTGGCCCTTGGCGCAAGCAGAGGTGGGTTTGCAAGTAGAAACTACTTGATATTGAGTAGATACCGTGATAGGGGCATGGATGAGCGCCGTGGCACTAGGACACGGTTCAATGGTGGTCAAAAAGCACTCGGAGACGCCAGTAAGTCCAAGAAGGGTCAGCGCAGCCTTGAAGGCGATCAACCCTGATAGCTTCATGATAAGGAAAAGAACTCAGAAGGCCGCATTAGAGGGACAAAGGCAAAGGAGTGTGTAGCGAGCTGCAGAAGGCCGCATCAAACAAAGGCAAAGGAGTGTAGTGAGCTGGAGAAGACCTACTCGACGTCCATTAGGATATTGTTTATATTTCCCGCGGCTTGGACAGTGCATTAAGCCTCTATCGCCTGGCGAAGTATTTGCCAGAAAGAGCTGAACATTCGCTCGCTTCCAGTCGGACTCCTCTGGCAAAGACTTAGCGTTGGCTTCACTGCACATAGGTCTGTGGAATGTAATAGCCTCGTCAAGGAGCTTGGAGCAGCATCGGCGTAGATTGGACGCGTCCCTCGAGCGTCTGCTGTGCGTCGTCCGTGTTGGCCATTTGCGTCCTGGTGGATTCCAGCAGTTGTGGGAGACTGGAAATCAATCTGAGGTGGCCTGTCGTATCGTTGGCTTCTTGAATCGCAAAGCTCGGTCACGTCTGCCCAATGTCAATGCTGAGTAGTGAAAGTATTTGGGGATAGGGGAAGATATTATCATGTTCCCAACCTCTCACGGCCCTACACCTCCCCACAGCACCTAGCTGCAGCGAGGCTGGTCGCAAAAAAGCCAGACGTGACTGACAGGAAATGGTAGACTATGGCAGGAATCAGCAGGACGTGGTAGACTTCTGCCTCCCATTCTGATACGCTGGAGGCCTTCGTAGGATAGCAACACGGGGTACGAGGTATACTGCAGGTCTTTAGCAGGCCGAAGCATTCATCCCTGCAGTCCGGGCTCGAGCGTCCTCGATACTTTCCCTTGCCTCTACCTTGGTCGTATTGAGAAAGCCTTACCAGTTGGGGGCATTCGTCCTGCATTTCTTCCCTGGTGTGACGTGCCGCCACAGCATATGCATTGATTATTGAGATGCTAAACTGGATGTTGTCCCGTGCAGGGAGCCTTTCAGATGGTCACACGAAGAAGCCCCCGTTAATTTCCGAGTATGGAGTCCATTGGGTGACACTCCTGAGAATCCCTTGTTCGGTTCGGATTCAAGAGCTGCGATAGCTCTCTTACCACATACATCCTCGATAGAAAGACAGTCGAAGGCTTCTGTATCTCATGACTGGGGATGCGGTTGTGATACAGACAACAACAGGGCCACGCACGGTCACGGAGAAGAAGCGTCAGTCGATGTGACCATAGGCGTGGCGTGACCTGCCCAAAGTGATTGGATTTCTGTGGCAGCTCGAGAGCAAAGGCGTCTGATCAAAGTTTCCGAAAATCGAACAGCTAGGACAATGCCGGACCAGCTAGCCCCCGGCTACCGGAAGTGTGAACCTAATTCCACTAGTGGCACCCACAGTGCGAGGGATCTGCGACCACAAGAGCTGAAAGATGGAGCATAGCTCGGTCGATCTGACTGGATGTCGATGACCCCTCCATTGCGTCTTGTCGAGCGCATAGCCAGTCCCGAACTAGCGAGCGAAACCTCCCAAAAGAGAGATGGCAAGCGTTTCCTGATCGACAAGACACGCATGTGGCGGCAGTCCACCTGCATGCACATGTGCGGCATTGGTAGCCGCAGCGCCAGCTAAGCCTCTACAACCGGATTTCGTTTCTCTTCCTTAGAGGGAGTCCTCCTCGGATCTCGGAGCCTGATGACTGGATGTCGAATGGAGCATGGGGGACAGTGCGAAGGGGTTTCGATCGTCCAATGGCCTCCTGGAGAAGATGAGAAATGTGGTGCCGCTCACGAAGTCTGAGCGACCACGTGCACGTCGAGTCAAGCACTTGGCTTATAAGTGACGCCCGGAATGCCGATTTACGTACACAATCCTACGCTCTGGGCCTGGAACAGAGAGGCCTTTAGGTTTTACACCGCCCGTCCATTTTCTGGAAATTGGTCTTGGAACTGCCGAGGCCGCTACTGCTCCCTCCCCTGGCCCGAAGAAGCCCGCGGCGCACGCCGCAGGGTCCATGTACCCCAAGAAGATCGTCACATGTCATAACTCTATGTCGATGCCCGGGGAAGCAGAGTCAATGTGGTGAGGCAGTCTTTCTAGTGACTACACAAATGTCAGGAGATTCGACAATCCTTCAGAAAGTCGAATAGTCCATGTAGGGGCATTGCCGACCCCGAGTCAGAGAAAAACAGTTGGAGGGCTACGTGTAGCTGGACTCGAGTTCAGAGCATCATTCTTTTTGGATCCCGGACACTCGCCAATTCTTTCCAGCTGTCAAGAACTCCGCCTCTAAATTCCAAACCAGAAGACGCCATCGGCCAATGTCAATTTGGTCTAGCATGCGAGCAAGACACCGGAAGAGGTGGTATCCATCAAAGAAGCGGCCCAAGGTGGACGCAAGTACCCCGTACCTGCTCGCCATTCTGGGCGAACCAACCGTGGCATTCCAGCCAGGGGAAGTTCCATGACTCTCCGGAGTCTGGGCGGGTTATTGTCAACCTCTGCTGGCCTCTTTCAATACCCATACCACCACCCACAAGGCGCAATTTGCGGTCTGGGCCACGTCCTGTCACCTTGTCATCTTCTACTTGGGTGTATTTCGAAGAGGAGTTTTGCTTAAAAACTCCACTGGCGGCCGTCGCGGATTGCAGATTGTCCGTCCCGGCGACACACCCGTTTGCTAGTGCCAAAAACATCGTCCGTGATCCTCTGTCTGGTGTTGAGAATCTTCTCGTTACATTCCAGACATCTTATCGTCGGGCGCGTATCCTTGCCATATCACCGCAACTTTGATTCGTGCATGATCTCGATGTGAGAAGCATGCCAGCCTACCGGCCCCCGCCTTCCGGCCAGTTATACGTGGACCGGACTGTGAGCAAAGTGACGCCTCTGGCTACCTTGGTCGTCGTCACATTCAGGGGTGGAACGAGACGGGTTGGTCACTCAAGATGGGAAACTTGCTCCCACTAGGGTGTGTCCTTCCTGGGCTTGCTGTCTCAGCCGAGGAAGGAAGGCCAGAAGCGACGTTTGGTTTGATCGGACACGGTATTGAACATTCATTTCGGTGTTCCCTTTCACCGGTCCTTTCGTACGAGCAAGTACTGAGAAGCCACCTGTTCGGGATTGTGCGGGCCCTGCAATCGAGGGCAGAGGCCGCCTCTGGACACGATTTGCATCTGTAATACAGCGTACCCTCGTAACTGTCTAGTGAAACGCGCTTTGTGGTCCCCTGCTGCTCGACACAGCCAGTACAACTATGCGTAGGAGACGGTCTACATCACGTAGAACAAACGTCAAACAGGTGAGCAGCTTTCTCGAAGCCTGAAGAAGAGTGCCGCTGCACATAACTTGCATAAGTTGGCGTTAAGTGTCATTTGACGATCTCCTTCCAACCTGCTCGGAGCTCACGAGCGTACCGCTTTATAAAGAATCCTGCTCCCTCCTACGCCTAATGGCTTTTCGACGATGCGACCTCTTTCTCGTCCCCTCGTTCAGATAGACCCTCCTCCTGCCGACAGAGAATAAATTGCCTCTTCCTGCCCTCTCAGGTTACTGGCTTCGGAGTGGCGAGTCGGACGCGGAGACATGGCGAGGACTACAAAGACAATGCCACAGAGAACACAGAAGAGATGTAACACGGCAGTCCAGCCTCTGGGAAAGCCACACCATCATCCTGTGTGTAGCGGTGAGTATGAAGTTGCGGAAAGCTGGTGCTTCTTTTGTGGCGGCAAGCTCTACTCATTATTGAGCAGAAGATCGAGACAGCCAACTATTCGTTGGCCTTCTGAGATCGCCGCATCTCACATGATAGATCAACCGATGTTTTGATGGAAGTCATCCGACAATATTTCTTCGTCAAGCCTCTGGGAGTGGTTGAGGAGAACAACGCCCACAATTCGAATCCTCGTTTGCGCCAGGCAATGCAGCAAGCTGGAGTTGATAACGCGAAAGAAGGAGGAAACATGGGGATGCAGTACCATCTCCTGGGAGGACCTTGTATACGGCATTGGGGCTTTCTTTTTTCTCAACTGCATCCCTGAATTGATCTGGCCGGATTCATTCTATTTGTGGTTCTCGTCGCATCAATCGTTTCACATTTCCGTTGCTCTTGCCAGTCAGGTCGACCTCTACGACGTCTAGAAGGAGTGTGACCGGGAGTACCAGAATCTCATCCCTGCCTGGCATTTGATATGTAAAGGGGCAGGTGCAACCAATATGACCTGGCCATAGTATTCGCGTACCCGTCTTGAGGAATACCGATTCTTCCTGCGGCGGAGATCAAGGACTCTACCCAGACGGGTTACTGAGCCTCTTGCGCCTTTTTGATCACGCCTATGAGCCAGTCAATCGTTTCTTTCTCAGCAGACAAGTGGGCGAGATGGTCCGCATTGATGCTCGTGACATCAACTTTTCTACCGCTCGCTTCCTCGATCATAGCAATCATTTCCCTCTGAAAGTCAGGAGGACCGGCCATGTCTTCTTCGCACAACAGGTATGATGCTGGAATGTCTTTGTATCCAGCATGCGTCAGTTCATTAGCGAAACTGGGGGCCGAATGCTTTGCAAGAGCTCTGACAGCAGCTTCTCCTTCCTCCGGAGCGAGGTTTTGGCAAATGATTGCAGCAGTCCCTTGAGGGTCTGTCATCATCATCCATCCGTGCTCCTGAAGAAGAACTGTTAGCAGGCGCTGATGGAAATCGGTTGTACCTGGCACTACTTACGTCGACATGCACTGGAGGTCTTTTTTCGTCAGGAAATCTGCTCAGAAGAGAGGCCGCCGATTGCCCAATGGGCGGAACAAGACACGCGAAGTAAGCAAGTCGGACGATCCCACCAGGTTTGCCCTGTGCTTTTCTGTGCTCTTTGCCCAATCCGTTTGTTGATTGGGACATCGGCACACCCGCGTAGGAATGTCCAACCAAGATCACGTCTTTGCCTTGGTCTGCGAAATTTCTGGCCTCTTGGGCGATCACGGAGGCGTCATCGTACATGGAAGGTGGAGGTGCATCCCTGCCTTGTCGACTGCTTGGCCCGACAGTGGGTAGATTGATCCCTTTGATTTCATAGCCTGCTCCGGAAACGCCATCTAAGAGCGCCTGGTATCCAGACGGCAAACTAAAGGAGCCTGGAATGAATAGGATCACGGTGTTTGGCATGGTGACAATATGAACAAAGTTCAAGACGATCCTGAAATGAACCGAATAATCATTCGAATGTGATCGGGCATTTCGAGCATCATACCCATCGACGAAGCTTGAAATAGACCCCAATCCCTACCACCGAAAACCTTGGCCTAGGACATGAAGACCGGTGGATTGCTAAGCACCCGGCCCAATTGTGTGAGTGGCCATGCTTCAGTTCCGCCGGATATCCCGTCCTTGCGGGCTCGCGGGGTGTGGAACCCCCTTTGGAACCCCGAATGCTTCAATCTGCTCGAGCCACACGAACCGGTTTGTACGCTCTGAAATGTGGTCTCCCCCATTCAAAAGCTTTCTAGGCCCGGTATGCTGTGGGAAAGCAACCCGCCAAATGTGAGAGCGACAACAAGACCAGATGAATCATGACTGACAACACCCCGGAAGTTCTGCCGGTTCTAGCAGCCAATGTCGGAGCGACTTTTCCCTTCAAAGACCACCTGACGTCTTTCTCAAGCTGGGCAGCTCTATGTGGCGCAATCATATTCTTGATTCTCTGGCTGGATACCACTGATATCCCCTACATCGAACATTTGCCATCGATTCCCGGTCTTCCGATAGTAGGAAATCTCGTCCACTTGGGAAGCGAACAACCCCGACGACTGGCACAATTGTCTAAGAAGTATGGCCCAGTCTTCCAGATCAGGTTGGGAAACAAGGTTGGTCCATCCCGATAGCGATCGCGACCTGGCATGCAACGAATGTTGACCTTGTCCTAGCGATTCGTCGTCGCAAACAGCTTCGAAGCGGTCAAACAACTCTGGGTCAACAATCAGTCGAGTCTGATATCTCGGCCGACACTCCATACCTTTCACAACGTCCTTTCATCCTCGCAAGGCTTTACCATAGGCACCTCGCCATGGGACGAGTCCTGCAAGCGACGACGAAAGGCCGCAGCCACCGCACTGAACCGGCCATCTGTTGTCTCGTACATGCCTTTTGTGGACCTCGAATCCTACGCCAGCATCAAGGAGCTGGCGCAACAGTTAGGCAACAGCGACGCCCAAGTAGATCTCGACCCTTATCCGCTGTTCCAACGGCTCGCGCTCAATCTGAGCTTGACGCTGGGCTATGGTTTTCGGTTGGATGGTTCTGTTGACAACGACCTTCTTCGTGAGATCATCACCGTGGAACGTGGCATCAGTACTCTCCGAAGTACGAGCAACAACTGGCAGGACTTTGTTCCTTTGTTGAGAATCCTCCCCAGCAGCACGAACAGGGCAGCTGATCTCCGCCACCGGCGTGATGTCTACCTCGAATATCTGTTGCAGAAACTCAAGGACCGAATCGCAGCAGGAAAACATGTGTCCTGCATCACGGGAAACATTCTCCAGGATCCCGATTGCAAACTCAACCACGGTAAGGAGCTGTGTTGTCGTCTGTTATCTTCTGGCTTGGTGTCATATACTGACGGATCGTCATAGCGGAAGTCAAATCTATTTGCGTCACCATGATTGCAGGCGGCCTCGACACCACCCCAGCGTGTATCTTGCTTGGAATTGCCATCCTCTCTGGACCCCAGGGAGCCTTGCTGCAGAAACGACTCCTCGAAGACATTCACAAGACATATCCCGGTGGCGACGCGTGGGAGAAGTGCTTGCACGACGAGAAAGCGCAATATGTCATGGCCTTCAGTAAAGAGGTACTCCGCTTCTGGACGGTGATTCCCATGTCTTTGCCACGCGTCAGCATCAAAGATGTCGTGTGGCAAGGTGCCACCATCCCTGCTGGAACTACATTTCTCATGGTGAGTGATTGGTCGCGATCGATGCAAACACACGGCATGACGTGCTGACTCACTGACCGTTTGTCCAGAATGCCTGGGCGGCCGACTTTGACGCCGACCACTTCGAATCTCCACTAGAGTTCCGTCCGGAGCGGTTCCTAGACATCCCCGAGGGATCGGGAACGCAGCACTTTGCCTTTGGAGCGGGCTCGCGCATGTGCACTGGCTCGCACTTGGCGTACAGGGAAATGTACGTCACTTTCGTCCGCATGCTCGTGGCGTTTGAAGTGTTGCCGGCCGCAGATCCAGCGCAAAGACCGATCTTGTCGGGCCCGCTCGAATGCAACGCCAATCCGACGGGGCTGTCGATTGAGCCGAAGCCTTTCAAGATCGGGTTTCGTGTGCGTGACAGCGCTCGTCTGGAGAAGTGGTTCGCGCAGTCCGAGGAGGCTACGAAGCATATAGAACGCTAAACCTCTTGTCTAGCTCCAGATATCCTGCGTTGTTGCTACTGTCGGTCGAAAATGGGAAAGTGTGGTGTAGAGTGAGTGATAGAAACCATAGAAGCTTTGTGCGATTGTACCGAGGGACGAGATTTACGCTTCCCTAGAGACAAATTTGATTTTTCTCTGGCCATTCCAATTCGTTTAGTCAACAAATGCATGTATTCACACCGCTTGGGTCGAAAGGCAGTGTATGCTGCTCGATAAGGGGTCTTCTCACTCCCGATGTGGTGTATTGCTGCTGTTGTCAACTTCTCTTAATCAGGCAACAGTCACCATGAACAGGAAGACAGCTCAATTTATGTACAGGTTTCGAGCCATGGGTGGCTCTGTCAGTCCAACTGTCCTACACTTGCAACGTGGCACGTCTATTTTGACGCTACCGAACAACGCTCGTTACGTTGTCAGCCATGATGGCTTTGGTGATGGGAGAATCTTCCCCGAGCATTCCCCAAACCCTACTCGGGCTGAATCGTCGCCGCCACACCAACCTCGAATCGTAACGAGGTCTCCATCTTCCAGAAATGTGCGCTTGATTGTGGGGGATAGAGCGTAAATCTGCTTGCCTCCATTAGAAGCCTCGAGCAGGGACCCAAGCGTGCCAGACTCCGTGCCACTGATTGTTCCTGACCCAATCAAGTCGCCCACTTGCAGAGGACATCCTCCTATCGTGTGGTGAGCAATCATCTGAGCAAATGAATAGACGAGGTTGCGGCCATTTGTTCGAGAAAACACCGCCGTGTCACCACCTGGGGCTGGGGTGAGTGAAGTCCTGTTAGTGATCCACCGTCATTCCAAGGAATTCAAGTCCAACTTACTTGACAACTCGACTTCTAGCTGGATGTCATAGACATTCTCCTTACGGGCTTCTCGCAGGTACGGGTGCAGCGTGTTCTCGTTAGATATTGCGGGCGCGCGGAATGGATCTAATGCGTCCTTCAGCACCACCCACGGACTGATGCTGCTGGCGAACGTTTTGGCATTGAAAGGTCCCAAGGGGACGGCCTCCCAGGCTTGTATATCCCGAGCCGACCAGTCGTTCAGCAGCACGAAGCCAAAGATATGCTTTTCCGCGTCGTTCACATCAACGGGCTCGCCGAGGTCGTTGCCCTTGCACAGCAGTGCGCCCAGCTCCAGCTCAATGTCGAGCCGGCGGCAAGGCCCGAAACTCGGTTCGGTCGCAGATGGGCTCTCCAAGAACTGTCCCAGAGGTCGTCGTATGCCTGTTCCGGACACCACAACCGAGGAAGCTCGTGAGTTGTATGCCACCGGTAGATGAAGATAGTTGGGCTGTAACGCCTTTGCCGGGTCTCGGAATATGCAGCCGCAGTTGTGCGCGTGGTTCTTTCCGGCAAAGAAGTCTGTATACCCTCCTATCTTCATTGGCAAGTGCATGGTGACTTGATCTCTCTGAAAGAGGCTGGCCTGTTGGGTTTCGACGTTGTGTTCTAAGACATGAGAGATTGGACCGTCCTTCAAGAAGACCTCCTGCAGATATCTGCGCACCTTCACGTGAACGTCTTGCCCGAGTGCAGCGAAATCGTTCAGCGTAGGTTGTGATAGGGTGGCGATTTGGGCAGAAGTGAAGTCCGGGAGCTCAGCGAAGCCATCGTGGCGCGCGAATGCGTGTAGATCGAGGACATGGTCCCCAATAGCGACTGCTGCATGCTTGTCGCTAGAAGAGGGTGTGGTAATGATCCCAAATGGTATGTTGGCGAGCGAGAAGTGAGACCTCGCCGGTATATCCAGCCAGCTGCCATTAGCCGCCATGATGCTTCTTGACCTTGTCGAAGCTATTGGCTCTGCTGACATCGACTCAGGCTTGTATAAATGCCTACATGCTGTCGATCACGCTGCTTCATTGGCGTTGGTGTCATCCAATCAGTGGTTGAGTCCGGGAAGCCTGATTCCCAATTCGTCGAGAAATACGAGGCGGCTGATCCGGCGGATGTCTCTATCCTACCCCTCCTGACTTTGCGGCCGCCGGAGCCGGCTGACGAGTGCGTGCGAACCTGCATCACTCGGCTTATGGACAAAACGACACATACGATGCCAAATCGAACGCTCCCTGGCCTAGACTCTTGCCGGAAGAAAGGATAAGATCTGTAGCCTGTCAAAACCGAGCCTGGGATTGATTCATCTCGGACAGTTCGATGTCAGGATGCCCGTCACGACTTTCGAGATACCAGAGAAATATACCTACCAGACGGGATTTCTGGCCAATCTAGAGTAGGTGGTGCCAAAAGCTGTTGCACCGAGGCTGACCGTTCTGGACCAGAACTGAGGCTATCCCGGGTGCTTTGCCGATCGGACAGAACTCTCCGCAAAAATGTCCATACGGCCTTTATGCCGAGAAGATCTCAGGCACTGCATTCACGGCGCCACGGTGGGAGAACCAACAGACATGGGTCTATCGCATCATTCCGTCCGCATCACACACTGGTTTCGAGGCCCTTCCCACCGAGAATAGCCTGTCGCCCAAATTCAATTATTTGCCTGATCAGCTCCGATGGGATCCTTTCGACATCAACGAAGGCGTCGACTGGATTCGAGGCCTGAACATGGTCGCGGGAGCGGGCGACCCAGCGCTCAAGAACGGGGTCGCCTACTACATATATGGCGCCACCCAATCCATGGCCGAGAACACCGCCTTCTACGATGCCGATGGCGACATGTTGGTGGTGCCGCAGCTGGGCGCACTCGACATCTGGACGGAAATGGGACGTCTTCTCGTGCGGCCCAACGAAATCTGTGTGCTCCCTCGTGGCATCAGATACAGGATCGATCTTGTGGACAATCAGCCGATCCGGGGCTTCGTCCTAGAGATCTACAACGGCCACTTCCATCTTCCTGAGCTTGGACCCATCGGTTCGAATTGTTTGGCCAACGCTCGCGACTTCCAGATTCCTGTCGCGGCATACACGCACGACACCAAATCCACGTGGACGGTATGCTCGAAATTCCGAGGTCAGCTCTTCCGTGCCAGCCAGAGGCACACGCCGTTTGACGTGGTTGCGTGGGAAGGGAGGTACTACCCGTACAAGTACGATCTCGGTCGCTTCAACACGATTGGGACCATCTCGTACGATCATCCGGACCCATCCCTCAACACCGTACTCACGGCGACGTCGCAAGCACATCCAGGCACGGCCATTGCCGACTTTGTCATCTTTCCGCCTCGCTGGTTGGTGGCAGAAGACACTTTCCGTCCGCCGTCGTACCATCGAAACTGTATGAGCGAGTTCATGGGCCTGATCCAAGGCTCTTACATCGCCAAACAAGGCGGTGGTGGCAGCCAGAAAGGTGGCTTTCAAGCAGCTGGAGCCAGTCTGCATAACTGCATGTCCAGCCATGGCCCAGATTCCACGGCTTTCGACAAAGCTTCCAATGAAGAGCTTGTCCCAGTCAAAGTGGGCACCGGGAGCATGGCGTTCATGTTCGAAAGCTGTTACATGGTTGGTGTCACCGACTGGGGATTGTCCAAGTGCTCGAAATTGCAGGACAAGTACGCCGAGGAAAGCTGGGGATCACTTCAGGATCTTTTTCAGCCGCCGACCACCATCACAAATGGTGGAGCGAATGGAACGCATTGAATAGAATTGGCGGCGTTGGGCCTGATGACTGCTTAACCCATAGCCTAGCTTCCAAAGGCTTATTTTGCCTGGGCCTATCGATTAGGTATTTGTTCCAGGAAGATAGTGACAATAATACAAAGTAAACAGGCACCCGGTTCGCCATGTGCTGTGCTTTGAGGATCGAGGTCGGGGTAGATACCTTAAGGATGGGGAGGATGGGGTATTTAGGCGCTACACACGCACCTAGCGCGAAGAAGGGAGGGGGCTTAAGTAAGCAATAGGCCTAAAGCGCCAAGGCTGGGTGGCCGAGCTCCGGGGGTCATTGCGCATCCTTTAAGTACCTCACTTACCCACCAGCAATCCTGTCCCCCGCGTCCCCCCTAGTGTTACTTCCCACCAACCCCGATCAGTGTGCCCAACACCAAATCGAGGCAATGCAACAAGCCACACGACGGAAACGGCCTCGGGCACTGCAAGCGTGTGAGGTATGCCGCGTCAGAAAGAACCGTTGTAGCGAGGACCGACCATGTACATATTGCGTGGGTGAGCCGAAATTGTTAATTGCCTAGAAGTTTTCAATTGGCAGACTTGACACCATCGCAGAGCACGACCTGGATTGCATCTATACCAAAAGACACCGATCACAGTAAGCCGTTCCCTTCCCGCTATCAGGTGCCACACGACTGACCTCAATGTGAAGGGCACCGTTCGAGGATGATCCAACCGACAGCAACTTTCCACGCTTCGGGCGAGGCACCATGGCCGCGAACACTGTTGATCAAAGCGCATCCTTCAACGACCGTCCCGGCCCATTCGTCCGCCCAGCCCAGCCGCAGCCAGCAGCATCTGCTTCATCGACCTTGGACGAGAACAGCTACAGCCCGCTGACTGTTACGCCTCGAAACACTGCGTCGGACATGGTGGAGACGAATTCTCACACTAGCAACCTGGAATTCTACGGATCTGCTTCATCAGTCGCATTCCTCCGTCACGTCGAGACCTTGTCGAATGGCCAACCGACAGATGCCTTGGCTGGCCCTGCCGAACCCTCGCTGACTTCGATTTTGCACAACACGGAGTTTATGCCAGACACGTCGCGCGATCTGCCTCCAGCACCCCGAGAGGCCAATCTCCGTCCGGATCGGTTTTACTTCCGCGTCGCAAAGCGGTTTCTCGACGCCTACTTCTCCAACATCCATCATATCCAGCCTTTGTTTGACGAAGAGGTGTTCTTCGAACGCTGTGAAGACCTTTGGTTCGACAGAACGGGAAAGCAGCCCTTGTCCTTTGTTGCTCTTTACTACGCCACGATGAGCCTGGGAAGCCTTGTCATGACGCTTGATTCCCCCGAAATAGCTGGATCGGATCGGTTCACCTGGAGTCGCAAGTTATACAAAGAGGCCTCGGCTATCATGTCACGGTTGGGCACTGCAACGGACACGGAAACTGTTCAATGTGCATACATGATGGTAATACTGTCTCCCCTATGCGAAATCGTGACGCCAACACTAACCGTGACCTGCAGAGCAAGATATGTCAGCATGAGCTCAACCCTCATGGTATGCCGATCTTGGTCCACCTGCTACTCGGATCGTGCTGACACACCCGACCTTTCTAGTCGCTTACTTGTTCTCCGGCCAAGCTGCAAGAATTGCGTTGGCAATCGGAATCAATCGGCGTCCTGTGAATCCAGATGCTGCTGACCCACGAGCTTCGTTGGCAGCATCGAGAACATGGTGGTATGCTCCCAAGAGACCCCTGTGATAATGGACGCGGTTTTGACAAATCAATAGGGCAGTTTATTGTCTTGATATGTATGGTGAGAGTCCAGGAAGGTGAGGTACCGCTTGCTGAAGACATTGCACAGACAAACCAGTTTCGCGTTGGGTAGGCCCGATAGCCTCGGCCCTGATGAATATCATACGCAATTTCTTCCTACGTCTGCGCCGGGAGACCACTTTTCCGGCTATCACGTTCCACAGATTGTGCCGTGCATGGTTGAGCTATCGCGGCTCATGCGGAAGACGGCGCTCGATCTATATACTCGACAATGTGACATGGAACAGAAGCTCATCCGAGCAAAATCACTCGACACTGACTTGCAGCATTGGCTCGAAACGGTGCCCTCACATCTGTGCTACGAACATCAAAAGAGCTCGGAACAATCCTTGAAAGCACGGCGCCTTCCGGGCTACGTCAAGAAGCAGTCAGCTGTGCTAAGGCTTCGTGAGTATCTGATCAAATTCCACGTCCGTGCAGGACAATCGGACCTGACCACAATTCAGGCTACCTCAATCTGCGCATGGTGATTCATGCCGTCTTCATGATTGACGAGGAATCCACGACCCCAGAGAATGCTCTGCTCCTACGAGAGAGCCGTTGCAAGTGCATCCAAGCGGCCGAAGATACAATAGATCTGATATACTCGATATTCCTTACGGATGACTACTTTCAGACATGGTATGTATTTCTTCCTGCCCCATAGGACCCTCGAGATGTGGTTGAAATTCCATCTGCTAAGATGGGTAGGTGGTACAATTCTACGTATACCTTGTTTGCTGTCAGCGTCTTACTCGCGTTGGTGTTTCGACGACTGGTGAGAACGCAGCAGGCCCTGTTACAACTTTACGCGCACATCGACCGGGCTATCTCAACGCTTCAAGCCATGGATGAGTGTTTGGTCGCGAGGAACGCGACTGCCATCATTAAGCGTACGTTGGCACGAGCTAAAAAAGTTATCCAGCCGGCTTTGATGGCACAAGATTCCTCCACGTTACCAGAGATCGTTGCCAGCGACGCGCTGCATCCACCATCTCACATGGACCCCCAAACCGCGAATTATAACGTCGACGGCCTGGCACAAGCTCCCATGGTCGACGGGGATGATCGTGGCGACGGCGTGGGCGATATTGATTGGCTCAGCACATATGATTTCGAAGAAAGCCAGTCTTTGTTTTGGACCAGTTGGGCTCACGAGATTGACACATTGGGAACATAATAGATGGCGGGTCTTCGATGTGCTAGAGATGGAAAAAAACACCCAACCACAAAGATTTTATTCTTTTGGAGCAGCTTTCTCTATCATGGTTTACAGTCTTAACAACTTTCCGAGCCAGCAGCATGTCCAGCAGCCAAGGACAGTACAATGGAAGAGGGATACTCAGGACCCGTGTGGACGACATGCTTGCCCTTGTTCAGATTCTTCGGGGCACGATCCAGTGCCGGGAATTCGGGCAGCGTCACCTCATGGCCTTTGATCTCTAACCGGATAGACTCACCCGCGTCGAAGATGATGCCTGACGGCCAGAGCGGGATATCCAGACCGACGATCTGGCCGGGTGGGATCTTTTCCTCGCTATCGTGCGGATGCCACGCAGTCGCTGGCGCAAGCATCGCGGCCTGCTCCTGCGTGAGAGTCGGATCGGCGCCAAGTTTTCTGTGCGACGCCCGCAGCCTGCCATTGGGACCCAAGTATTTGAAAATATTGAGGTTCGGGACATCGTCGGCCGTGGTTCCCGGGGCCAGAGCTTCCAGCGGAATGTTGAGATGCATCAACGGCTTGCCGTCCTTGTCCAGCTTGCGACAAATCACATAGACGTCCATATCGTCGGTGTCGGCGCAGGACATGTACAGCTTGGCCTGAGAAAAGCCAATCAACTCGGTGTAGGTGTCGAATGTGTGGGTGAAGTGTGCGCCGTCGTCGTCCCAGGAGTCGGATGCATAGCTTGTCGACGACGTCTCGCGAGGAGCGGCGTCTTCGCGCATGGTCGCCGTCTGGCCGTCCAGAAAAAAGGTTCGATGCCGCACGTAGCTGGGCGGGTAGACCGGTTCCGGCCGATTCGCGACGCTGTCACGGTTGAATCCAAGCAGGCTGTGTCGGACCTTCGGGGTGGACTCCCAGTCGTTGGCCTTTCCGTAGAGGAATCGATCGAAGAACTTCTGGAGGTCGTCGTTCGCCCACTGCTGGTAGATGTCGTACCACTCCTGGGTATGGTGGATACGCAGCCTGGTTGTCACGCGCAAAGAGTCAGAAAGGCCTGTCTGTCGAGGGGGTGGTGTTGTGGCTCAAACAAACCATTTGTGATGCGACGACGAGAACAGGAACCCTCTGATTGTGCCCTCGGTGTGCAGCATGGTCGAAAAGCTGGCGCACGCGTAGACCGCACAGTCGATCTGGGCGAATTTGGCGCTCTTGTCGTCCCAGTACGGGTTCCAAAGGGGGTGTTTGCGCGTCATTTCCCCCGTGTCTTCCATCCCGTTCTTGCCTGGATAGTATGAGCATATTTAAGCGATGGATCGCTTCTGATTTGGTCGGTAATAGACCGTACATACCGCAGTAGCCACCACCCCGGTAATCGACAAAAGCAGTATTCGGAATGCCACCCCTGCCGAGCAGTTCGCGATAGTAGTCTGCGATGCCCTCCCAGGGAGCAATGGCTTTGAGATGCGGCGGTCGCTCTGCTGCGATAAACCTGCGCGACGGGTCAGTAATTACATAGTGCGCTCTAGAACTGATATGGATCGCCGCATATGTACCATTGAGCGGCAGCGAGATATGAGTTCCCGGCAAGGGCCACGGCGCCGTTACACCATGGCTGGGACGCAATGTGTTCGACGGCATCGTATCCATCGCGGCCCTCCTAGATGGCCCGGCACGCTCAGCTTGGGCGTCAACCAGAAGATACACATTCTTTGTGCGCTCACCTGGGTGCCGAGCATAAACATGTCTCCCTCGGAGTCAAAGACGCCCCGAGAATCCACGTTGACAATGGCGTAGCCGCGCGGGCACCATTCCGCCGGATCCAGAGCCTCGAACTTTTCGAGGTCGCTGGTCCAATCTCTGGGGACTCCGGCGCGCCAAGGAACGCGGTCGAGGCTCTGAAAGCCTACGAAGACCGTGGACGCGGACTCAGTACAAGAGACGTCAAGAAAGAGGGGGGAAAGACGCACCATTGCCCTGCTTCCCGTACGGACTCCATGCCAGAACCGCGGGGACGGGCTGGTTGTCCGAAGACAGAGGGCGATAGACGTCCGCCCAGATTTTCACCCCGTCCCGCAACGTGACTTGGACGTCTTGCTCAAAGATCAAGTCTTGGTGCAGCGCACGCCGTCCCTCGGCCTTCTGGAACCCTTTGCGCAGGATCTCCTTGGACGGGCCGAATTGGTGCCATCTCTGGGTGAAGTCACGGTTGGCTTCTTTGAACAAGACTTCGATGCCGGCAATGTTGGTTGTCATCTTGATCGAAGTGCTCGAGAAAGTCTGCTTTTGACGAGATTGGTACACGGGATGGACGACGGCGTATTATGTCTCCGAGGCATACATACATACTCCACACCATCTAGTATAAATACAGACAGACAGCCGATACATACTCGGGCTCATAAGACCGGTCCAGCCTCGTCTAGCCTCGGCGCCAGGCATCAACCCGCTCTGAGTGAAAAGCTTGCTGGGCCCGCCGGGTGATTTGCAATCTCCATGTTTTCTGGATCCCCGCCGGATGGCCCGCCGGATACATACATACGTTCATCCTGCCACTCTAGGTCGAGCGATTCTGTTATTCGGTGGGAGCCCCATGGGGCTCCAGACGAGAAAACATTCTCGGGGGCGAACGGAGAGATGGTTCACATTGTGAGCTGTGCATTACTCAAGTTTCCCTTTAAGCTTCGTCTTGCATCAAGTCTGAACTCCTGGGTCTGAAAGCTCCTCTAGTCGTTCCAACGTCCGCAATCATTCAAACGCGTCCGCATCACATATTGATCATGCAGGACCAGCACACCGTAACGGTAACGCCGGCTATGGACGTGGACAAGGGTGACTATGGCGAGCACACGGAGGTGGAGGTCGCCATCGAGAACACTAATGTCTACGAAGAGGAGGCCGAACCGGAGCTGCACGCTCGGACCTGGATTGCGGTCGCAGCATTCTTCTTGCTGAACTACACCCAGGTCGTGGCTCTCCAGGGCCCTACGGCCGTCGTATGTTCTGCTTGCTCTCAAAGGTCCGGGAAATCTTTCAACTGACATGTTCCAGCTGAACTACATCGGCACCGACCTCCACAATACTCGGGTTCAATCGTGGGTAGTGGTCGTGCTTTCACTCGTCCAGGGAGTTCTTGGTCCAGTCATTTCCACCGCATCCGATACCTTCCAGGCCCGCAAAGCGCTGCTCGTTGGCTCTTGTACCATCTCCTTCATTGGAGCCTGCATCGCGCCAGGGTCCAGCGATATCTATCGACTGATCGGTGCCAATGTCCTTGTGGGTGTTGGATTCGCCTCAGTCCCGTTGGCTTATGCCGTTCCCAGCGAGATCTTGCCCAGGAGATGGCGTCCAAGTGAGTCAATCCGCGCGCGGTTTTTGCCTCCAGGAAATCTCTAACGCGAGACCTATTTTTTTCACCCAGTGACACAAGCCGGCGTCAACGTCGCAGCCACTCTTGCAACGATCTCAGGGCCTTTCATGATCGGTGCTCTGACGAAACGCAACCCCCACACCGGCTGGCGCTTGTTCTATGTAAGTCTTTGCGGAATCGCCATTGTAGGACAATACTGACTGACACACCTTGACAGTGGTTTGAAGCAGCTTTATGGGCTGCGACAACCATCGCGCTCCTTGTCGGCTACCAACCCCCCAAGCGACACACCGAGCTGGATCACTTGTCCTTCTGGCGCAAGCTCGGCCGCATTGACTGGGTCGGCTGCGGACTTCTGACTGCGGGACTGTCCCTCTTTCTTGCCAGCACCAGCCTTGGAGGCGGCTTGTATAGCTGGACTGACGCACGAGTCCTGGCGACCATGATCATCGGCCTTCTCATCCTCGTGGCCTTCGCCATCTACGAGTGGAAAGGCACCAAGACCGGCATCTTGAACCATGATCTGTTCCGCGGTGGGCGCGATCAGGGACGAACCTTTGCCCTTTGTGTCGGCCTTCTCGCACTCGAGGCGATTATGATCTTTAGTTATGCGCTCTTCTATCCAATCATGTAAGAAGCCCAGCCACACGCCTAAAACATCCCGATACTGATGTTGGTTGTTGCAGGTCACAGATTCTCTTCACCACCGATCCCGTTTTAATCGTGGCACGCTCCCAGGCATGCTGGATCCCAGCCCTCTTCTCCACCCTGTTTTGGGGGTATATCAGTACCCGCTTCCGGACGATTCGCGAGCCCCTATTCATCGGCTTCGGTCTCTTCACAGGCGGCTTGATTGGACTTTCCACCATTGAACCAAGCCAGTCCGCCAGCGCCATTGGGTTTGCGTGTCTCGCCGGCCTCGGGTTTGGCGCACCCCTGGTCCTCGCGGTGACGGGGGTCCAGCTTTCGACACCGCACCGGTTTATCGCCACAGCCACGGCCTGTACGACTTCCGCACGCGCCATCGCTGGCGCCGTCTTCTCGGTCATTGACACCGCGGCATTCAATACGCGCATCACCAAGTACTTGCCACAATACGTCGCAAAGGCCGCTTCGGCTGCCGGGCTCCCTTCCAGCTCTCTTCCTGGCTTTATCGAAGCCTTGAGCGCTGGTGACAATGCGGCCTTGGCCCAGGTTCCGGGCGTCACTCCCAACGTCATCGCCCACGGGGCGCGTGCGCTGCAACAGGCCTATGCTGACTCTATTCGCATTGTATTCATCATCGCGGCTCCTTTCGGGGTCGTCGCCCTGGTCGCCTGCTGGTTCCTGGGTGATTTGAAGAAGACCATGAATTTGCACATCGATGCGCCTGTGGAAATGGTGCAGCGGACAGGGCAAGGGGAAGAGGAGAGCGCGCAAAAGTGACCCGTCATGCTTTACTCGATGCTGAAAGCACGTAGACCTGTACGTTCAGAAGACGATGGCCAAGTTGTTTTCTGCCATCTGGTAAATAACTGCTTGGGCATGGCCCATCTCTGCTGAGCCAGTCAAGCAAAAGCTGCAAAATCTAAGAAAAGGACGATAATGTCCGGGTCGGCGAGGAGGATCATCCAGGAAAGCAGCGAAGTGCCTTACCCCCAATCCGCCAATTGAGCCTGTACTGTAAAGTGGGAGGAGTTGTCCAGTTGAGCAGGAACCGTAGACTCGGCAACGCTGCTTTTGAGGCGACACACGATCTCATTCGACAAATTCAAGACCATAGGCGCTTCCAATCACAGACATTGCTGCCGGTACACCATAGTGAGCAAGGCCGTGATTACACAGCCGCGCCGACTCTTCTCGCCCCGCACAGATGATCGCTTATGTACAGTACCCAACTCGCGCGAACCGGAGTGAGCCAGGGGTATCACCCTTAGCCTGATCAGGGTGAGGCGCGAGCACACTTTACTTATCTTGGTGACTGAACGACGATTGGCGAATGTGATCTGAATCTACGTACCTCGTACCCTTCCCTCGGGGCTTTCTCCCGTGGGGCCGAATTGCCCACATCCAGATCTTATCTCCCATGGGGCAATGGACTTCTGGCAACACTGGTGCAAATGCACAAAGAAGGAATCGAGGAAACCTTTTGTGCAGCAACTTCCACATCGATTTCGCTCGAGGGGCTGGGGACGGCTGTTGACAGGACAGCACTCGTCGTGTCTCGATGAGCCACGCGAAAGGCTGTGCCGCTTCATGGTCACCAGCTAGAAACAGCAGTCAGCCACCATTCAGGAACCCTGCCAGAAATTTGGGAGGCTGAGACAAGCGAGGCTGAGCGACGCTTGGCAAAGGCTTCGCCAAGTTCGATAGTCTTTGTTCTCAGTTGGAAGGCTGGAACCGTGCGAATCAGATGTTTGTTGAGCCGTGGACTCTCAGGTGGAGGGCGACCTCCTGAAGTACAGCATCGCGCCCCTTGCTTATGCGTATCATGGATGGGACTTTGACATGTCGGTCTGTTTAAAATGCTAACAATTCCCTCATCCTATCCATATTCTGCAAACAACCATGATGTCGATCGGTAGTTTAGCATTGTCATTGATGCTGGTGCTGACTCATTGTCGGTCCTGTGCCCCGGCGGCGCCTTCGGATGGTTTTGTGATTCCGTTTGCACCGCTTCCCAAACCGAATCCTGTTTCCACAAACGGCTCTCTCCCGCTAGCGGCTCAGTCTCTCAATGAAAGAGCCTGCGATCTAGGGGCGCAATTGTGCGGCAAGTGCATTCATTCTGTGTTGAGACCCTGCTTGGCTCTTCTGCTGACATCTCCTTAGCCAACGGCAGATGCTACGATCCGGCCGATACATGCTGTGGCAGTACTGCTTGTTATCCCAATTATCTCTGCTGCCCAAATGGCTGCTACGAGTCGAATTGCTGTAGCAACGGTTTCGGGTGCAACGCTGAATATCCTCATTGTTGTCACACGGGTTGCATGGCCGCAGATTCTGAATGCTGTGGCGATGGATATGGCTATTGCCCGTCACCGTTCCACTGTTACAGATTTGACGGGTACGCGCATGACAGTTGCTGCACCGATTCTAGCTGTACTGTCTTTCTGGACCCCGATGGACTCACATCCACAAGAGCACCACAAACTACGAAGACAACGCCCAAAACAACCGCGCCGGAAACAACTGCAACGGTGGTGCCGGCAACGAGCGTCACAGAGACCTCCCGCGCTCAGGGTCCCTCGTGGTATCCACACACTTTCGAGTGGTTTTACGAGACCTCGTCCTCCACGGGATCGGATCTCACAGATATCACTTTCTGGGCAGTCTCAGTGACCTCTACAACGTCATTTTACGCCTCGGATGAATGGGATGCGTCACTGTCGGCTATGGACTTCGAACTGACTGTGAGCTGGCCTACCCCAACCTCAACCCCGTCTATAGCGAATGCCATCACCACCAGTACCGGGACATTCGCAGGACAGGCTACGACCATGGCTTCTGGAGGCACTTTCGAATCCAGGGCGGCCAAATTGGTGCTCCAAGGTTCTGTTTTGCGCGTCTCTCTCGTCTTACTGACCCTATGGTTTGTTGCTTTTCGGCTATGAGAAGCGTGCGACGACAATTACGTATGGAATGCGATCGTGAAGGATAGTCACCTTAGACTTTGTAAAATATATGTGACCAAGTCGAGTCGCATCATCACCTGACACTGGCTCTCGGTATCAAGTTGCTTGGTACGGAGTACCCTACCTCTTTGCTCGTCTCGTTTTTGGTGATGTTTCCACAGCCGTCTCAGTTGTCCGCAGTTGGCGATTGAGAAGGCACGATCTACAAATCCATCAACGCCTCGAGGCATTTTGACACGCCTGACGACTGGCTCACTGCGTTTTTCGCCTTCCATAGCCTCCTCTAGCGCCAGGGTACCCTGCTTTTGCCTTCAATGTGGCTGGCTGGACCCTTCCATGTTCAAACACGGAGGTTCTTCCCCCTTCGGGCCTGGATCACTGTGGCGGAGGCTTTAGCAACCGAGCTGACCTGCCGTGTCTATGGCATACTCTTGGAACAAAGACTAGAGTATAGGGGATCTAAATTTCCAACCCTCCCACTCACCTTTTGCTCCCCTTGGGCGAAACCCGGGAAGATCTCCCTCTTTTGACACGAAAATGAAGAATGGAATATTCGGTAGCCTCGTCGAAACAACATCCTCTTAGTACTCAACCAACCTCCAAACGCCGATCAGGCAAATATTTCCAAGGCTGGCGAACAGGTCTCTCTTGTGGACTGATTGGTACTATCTTCGTCTGCCTGCTGAACACGTTCGTCCTCATTTGGGCCAAGATATCTGTGGACGCCGAGCATGGAATAGCGATTCTGTTCAACGGCGATTGCCACAGAGTCGAAAACATCTCCACCGGGACGCATCTCGTCATCAATGGATTGAGCTCTTTGTTGGTGGCCGCCAGCAACAGTTGCATGCAATGCCTAACAGCCCCAACCAGACCAGAAATTGACCGCGTCCATGCAAAGCGTAAAGCCCTCGACGTTGGTGTTCAATCATTCAGAAATCTCAAGCATATCGATCGTCGGCGGTCTTGCATCTGGATCGTCCTCCTGCCGAGCTCAATTGCACTACATTTGTTGTAGGTCAAGCTTGTCCCTCCCTTTTGCCCTATGCGGCCAGCGTCCTTACGTTGCAATAGCTATAACTCAGTAATATACAGCACATCAACTTCGAACCAGTACGCTGTCGTCTTCGCAGACTCAACCTTCGAGAGATCGGGCAACTGGAGCCAAGACCGTCTGAGCTGCTTCGAAAACACCTATGGCGAAACTTTGAAGAATGAAAGAGGCGCCTCCCTGGTGCGGTCGTTGCAAAAGAATATTACTGAGCTCACGTACATGAGCAATTCCCAATGTATCGATGCTTACGCCCGCCCATCCGTCTCGGACTGGGGCAACTTGGTAGTGGTGGCGGACACGGCAGCCGAAGATTCAGTGCTGAACTTGATCGACGGAAGTGTTCTCGGGAGTAACCAACAATCATGGATTTGTGGTTCTGGATTCCGGGATCGAACGACCTGCTCCCCTGATTCGATCGCCCGGGATACAGAGAACAACTGGGTTTTGTATGGAAACACTACAGGAGGCTTGACCTGCGGCTTCGACGATGACCTCTATCTAACTACCCTGCCAGTACATCACTGTCTCGCTCAGAAAACTCTCCCAGGTTGCACTCTGCGGCTCGATATGATCTTGTTGCTTGTTGTCATTGCCTGCAACCTGCTCAAGATACTCTGCATTGCTCTCACATTGTTTTACATGGGCCATGAACCTCTTGTCACGATCGGTGATATCATTGACTCCTTCTTGCGAAGGTCAGATCCAACAACATCTGGGATGGGCCTCATGGACGCACGGCAGGTACCAAACTGGCGGTCCAATCAGATAACACCCGTCCTTTCCCTCTGGAAGCCCCATCGACATTCCTGGTCCTCCGCAGTCGCGAAGAAGCGTTGGTGGATATGCAGTACACTGTACGTACTAATCAGCCGACTTTCTTGTTTCTCATTTCCAATCAATATTAACACTGACCGCCTCACAGCTTCAGCGTGTACTGGCTAGCCGCCTTGGCTGGGCTACTGTACATGGCAAAGTTACTGGCACCCCAGGGCAAAGTCTTCGCATCCATCTCCGACCTTCTCGTCTTCGGCTTCGGCAGTATCGTTCCGGCGAAAACCCCGGCCTCCCTGGTCTCGTTGGTCGCGACACCAATTCCCAGCTACGACGAGGCCTTACCGACTTCGACGGGAGACACCTCCGGCAAGATTCTTACTGCCGTCCGCACAGGTGCCCTGATCGCCAACGTCCCGCAGCTGTTCATGACCATGCTGTACATGTCCTACAACGACCTCTTTACCCGCATGCTCTTGGGCAAAGAATGGGCCTCATACGCCACGGAAAGAAAATCACTCCGCGTGTCCTCGCCCACGGGGGAACAGCGATCCACGTATTTCCTGACACTACCGTACCGTTACTCCGTTCCGCTCCTCATCGCCAGCGTATTGCTTCACTGGCTGGTGTCGCGGACGCTTTTCGTCGTCCAAATATACGGCCGTGACTTTACCGCGGGCGTCGACGTCGGCTTCAACGCCACGTACGTGCAGTTTTCACCGCTCGCGTTGATCGTGGTCCTGGTCGTGCTGGGGCTGTCACTGCTGGTTCTGTGGGCGGTCGGACGGTTCATGCGTTATCCGGAATTCGTGCCTCTCGTAAGGAGCGTGACGGTGGCCATCAGCGCAGCATGTCACAGTAGTCGTGGAGTCGAAGTCGATCCGCAGTTGGCAGAGAAGACGCTGATGTGGGGAGACGTTGGCCACGACGAGGTCGACGAGGACGGTGTCGTGGTTGGTCACGCGACGTTCTCGGCTGGATCCGTGGCGCATTTGGTCGAAGGAAAAGCGTATCGATAGATCTCAATCGAGGTCGTCTAATCAGAAGGATCATCCGTGCTCGAAGCAGGAGATGATAAACTGCTACCGAGGACAATTAACTATTAGGTGCTGCGGCGTCGCTGGATTTCGCATCCTGGTTGTCAGGTTTAGTTGTACCGACGCCCTGCTTACCTGAATCAAGTTACAGGCCTATATCATCCATCGTGGAAGACCCTAAGTGTATCAACATTCATGGCAGGTACGTGACGTGAGTGGCAACCTGGTTCTTTGACCTATTGCATGTATCTTCGATACGAGCTTTTCAGGCAGCTATGTTTCACCACCAGGAGCAAGAGTGTTAGAGGTAAAATACTTCATAATCTAGGTTGAAAGCCTGGAACTATAATATGTAGCCTGTGGAACACAGACGGTTGACAGAACTCCGCTCGACGGCATCCTTCATTCTCCCCTAGCCTCTCCCATCCGCGGTTCGATCGAAGTCTAGTTCTTGGTGGTCAAGGTACCGATCGCACGCTATGAATTTTGTCCATTTTTCAAGAAGGACCCGTGTGACTGACACCCAAGGACCGTGTCCAAGACTAACGATCAGGCTTGAGCAACGTTTTCTCTGTGTTCCGACACCGCGGAAGTCACAGAAGACTTTTCGTTCTGCGCAGGTCCACCACGTTTCTCGTCCTCTTCTTCGGCTGCCACTGTCCTTGCCAGCTCGGCCTTTTCCTTCTCGGTTGCGTTTGCGAAATGGACCACGACCTCGTCGCCAAACTTCTCATTGATCTCCTTCAAACCGAGTCTCTTGGTCTCGAGGCACCAAAGGTAAAGGACCACGAGATTGACGGCTGTCAGGGTGATGAAGACGAGGTAGGATCGCCATTGAATGTTGGCCAACGCCGTCGGCCCAGCTTCGGTATAGACGAGCGTGGAGAGTAAAGCGGCCGCCTGACTCCACGCCATGCCCTGAGGGCGAATTTGGGTATGGAAGATCTCGGCGCAATACACGTAGACCACGACGTCGATGCAACACCCGTAGCGGGTCACTAAGCAGTAGGTGAAGAAGATTCCCATCGAGAAACCTGCTTTATCGGTCGGCCCGGCAGAGCGAGCGATCATCGCCCTCTCAAGGCTCATGAAGAGCATACAGCCCGCTGGACCTGCCAGCAGCATCGGCTTGCGTCCCACTCTATTGAGGAAAAGGGCGCCCACCAAGTTGGCAATCGCGGTCACGTTGATCTGTATAGACTGCCCCCAAGATCAGAGGCGCCCCGTCGCTGAAACCGAGGGTCTGGTAGAGCCTTACCATATACACTGAGAGTTGGAATCATGGTTAGTGGGCGACTTTCAAAGGTGAGGAGCTCCTGGGTTTCTCAGGGCGTACGGTACCGTAGATGACCTGGCACGCCGTTGCTTGAATTGTATACTGAATGAAAAACCCCATCCGCATCCTCTTCCTGTAAGAGGAGCTTATTTCTTCCTTGTGCCCAGGACGAAGCGTCAGCTTGGACTTTCTGGGTCATTTGATAGAATTCTTCTCGACCATCCTCTCAATCTGGTTTGGCAAAGGTCTCGTTTTTCCACATTTCACGCCTTGCCTTTGCTGTGCGTACTCGAGCAAGAACGTTCATCCGCGTGCCACGAGCTCAGCAAACTAATTTGCCAGAGACGACCCGTGGCGTTCCCACCGATGAGTGCATCCATCTGTGCAAATTTTGGGCCGAGGGTGATATCGGCGTCATAGTTGGAGGCAATATAATGGTCAAGTATGATTATCTGCGTGAAGACCAATAGCGTGGAGTTTCAGGCAAAGGGTGAGGAGCCAAGTTTCGCGATGTGAGGCTATGGTAACTAACAGACACTAGGAACCACACAGGTGACTGTAAAAATATGTGTATCATGTTTGAGATTGCCGGCTTGGACTTTGTGGAGCTCTCGGGCGGAACCTTTGAAGGTTGGGCCTTCGAACACAAGAAAGCCTCGACCACCACACGCGAGGCCTACTTCATTGTGTTCGCTGAGAGGATTCAACTTCATCTAAAAAAGACCAAGGTATACGTCACCGGAGGATTTCGAACTGCCGCAGGAATGGTCAAAGCGATCAAGGGAGGCTCATGTGGCAGCATAGGTCTCGGCCCTCCTCTGGCGCAAGAACCCTAGTACTTCGGTCTTAAGTAATCGCGTCACGGGCGCTATTGTCAATTACATGTCTCTGCCGCAGAACACTCATCCAATGGAGCCCAGCTGGATGGGCCGAATTTGCCTCCTTCGATCAGCCCTTCCGTTCGCCTTGGCTCGATTCAGTACATAGGACACCGACTCGATGTCCGGCAGCGCAAACCACCACGATCCACGCCCCTGCTCCAGTGTCAAGGGACGAGACATGCATGAAGTGAGGTGCTAATGGAACGCTTCCCTCGCTGTTTCGTAGCCATCGATGCACGGGTCCAACCAATCATTTCACCTACCCACGTTGATCAGTCCAGCTTCTCAGCGCTGATCTGTGAGAAATCCTTTCCAAGGCCCCCCATCACAAACGCCGCCGATCCCCCGACCAGGGCAAGGAGAGGCTAGCTATTGTCAGATCCAACGTGCTGGAACCAGTTTGTCCACCTGATTCGAGGTTTCTTCGGTACCAAGCCACAGGTGTTCCCACAATTATGCGAAACCGGCCGAAGCTCTTCCTTAGCAGCAGTTCTTGCACCCTCGTTTCCGAAGCGTGGATACGTACAGGACGAGAACGAGCAGAGGACAGCGAACAGATGTCTCGAGGTGGTTATCGTGGTGACATGCGGGGCCTCGACGAGGTTACAGCTAGACATCCCTCACTTCTAGCTATAACGAACGAGGTCAATGGGTGTTCACATTGACTCAGATGAACCTGGATTCCCCTGGGATATGCTTCGAGTCGTTGGGTAGGGCCGATATTACCAAGCTCTTCTCGATCACGTATCCACCTGCCTAAAACAGCTAAGTCTCTCATCTAACCAGGACGTAAGGAGTCAATAAGGATTCGATTCTTCCAGAGAGTGGGAATTTAATTATATAAGCGAGTCAGGAGTCAAGCTTTTCGGTGGCTTTCCTCTTCCCAAACGCTAGTTGATTTTAGGGGCCGCGTGTTTTGTATCCACCACAAGAACGAGTAGGTCTTCCTTGAACCGAGAAAGCTTATATTCTAGTTCAATTGGACTACTTGTATAATCAGTACCGAATACCCTGAGTCAAGGGCTGGCTGGCACGGGCCTGACTGGAACCCACTATACCGCCGGCCTTTGCTTCTCTGTGACAGATTTAGGCCCTACAGTTCATGTGATCTTACAGGGTGCAACCATTATTACAGCTGCACGATGCCTTTGGAGCTGGATCATGGCGTCATCGGTCGACTTTAATATAAGTGGGATAACCCAAACAAAGTGGCTGCAGGGGGCCGACTCGCCAGCTCTCCCCCTAAGCCCTACTAAACAGGCGGCCCGCCTCGTATCTCCCTTCGATGTATGGCGCGGGGAAAATGCCAATCTCAAATAAGCATGCTCGTCCGCTATTTACCTCGTACACGAAAATGCCGGTAGCCAATACTAGTACCTACCCAGCTATGCCGGTCAGCTTACGCGGGGCTGAAGCTAGAAGGATTTCCGGTCAGCATACGCGGACAAAGGGCAGAAGTTTTGTCCTTCTGGAGATCTCCCTAGTGCGGACCCACATTTTCAGCCCTGAGATCTCAATTTCATGCAGGAGCACTTGTTAAAACTGATCTGCAGCAGGGCGGGAGACAGATACGAGCAGCTCGTATCTCGTTCTCCAGGCCCTGGCCCCGAACTTGACGATCCCCCTGAGAGTTGGCGGCGCGTTTGGTAGAAATACCAGACTGCGGCTGAAAGCTGCCAGCCCTGCCTGAAACGACCATATCTAACTTGTCTAGGTAATTATAATTCCACTGATCTGTTCGTCGGACTCCGACTATGTGGTCTTGGGCTAGCACACACTCTACCCCATATTGATTAAGGCCCTCTACCCAGATTTACTGATTGTGGCTATTCGATGATACGTACGTAGAGAGGTGTCAATAAATCACACGGCCAACTGCTGCAGTCCTGCAGTGGAGAGCAAGTGCAAGGCAAGCCTGTGAGTAGAATCAATATGGCCGCGGAAGGAATGGTTGCAGCGGCGTCACACGACACGGGATTTTCCCTTCTGGTTAATCGGCTGATTAGTAACTACAAGCCATCACAGTCACGCACAGTTCCGCCACGGGGCCAAACAGCCCTCTACAGGTATTGGTTGTCGCCAGCCAGAACCTCCTGAGGTCTCCCTGCCGCTTATCACGCCAAAAGGGGGATCTTTGGTAGCCGCTGGAGGATCAGTGTCACGGATTCCCAGCGGCAAGGCTCAGGCTGACCTAATTTAAGAGCCTCTGTTACTTTAAGAAGCTATTCAAGCGGCCTTCTATGTGTATGTATTGCTGATTCATTTATCAAAACTGCAGAATTCAGTATATCCCAAAGAGAGTATTCTTCCTCCTCATTATCAGGACCCACTGCCTTGAATAGGTGGCCTACATCTCACTGAAAGGTGGTTGGAAAGTTGTTCATCGGAACCATGCAGGCTATCACAAGCGGTGCGCCGCTGGACCGAGTCCAGTCCAGAGGGAAAGACAATGGCTCAGCGGAAAGGCGAAAGCAGCAGAACAGAATAGCTCAACGAAGGTATCGTGAGTCCATCTTGCTTGACTTCATCAGTGGCCATTCGGAATGACTGACCAACTCGAATCAGGAGACAAGATAGCCAGCCGCACAAAAACGCTTGAAGCTTTTGCACAACAAGCTCGTCAACTGCTCAGTGATGCGGTTGATCTCGAATCAGGGGAGCCACGATGCCCGGAGTGCAGCCATTGCCGAGGCCTTGAAAACAATCACGAAGCCAATGCGCTTCAGGTGGCAGATGTACCAACTCCAGCGTCTCAAACTACTCATCACCGGGACGCTGTTATGGACTCTTTCACCTTTTCGGACAGCGCATGCCAGGAAAATCCACCAACAATCGCGGCTGGCATCTCAAGAGCGAGTTCCCGGAATTCTCACCTTGGCGAAACCAGAACCTTTACAAGTAGCAGTCTTGCTTGCCTACAGGACGATCTGGGAGAAGGGCGTGCAGCGAACACAGGAGAGCCCATGACGCCCAACCAAAGCCTCTCTGTCAAACCAAGAGAGAACGCAGCCCCCTTTGGCGCCTTACACACTCCTTTGTCCGACCAGACCTTTGCGGACTACATGGATCTTTCAGGCTTGGAATATCTGAATAATCACACCAGCACAGCCATGTTGACGCCCTCTGAGGAGTCCGTACAGCCAACGGCGACATGTCAGGACAGCGTGCAGGCGAGTGCAGCGTTGCATTTGGCGGCAAGAGAAGGTCAGACGCGAATTCTCTCCATCCTGCTACGTACTGGTTTCCGCGCCGATTCGCGAGATGAGCGAGGGAGGACGCCGCTACACCATTGCGCATCACGCGGCCATACGGAGACGGCCAAGGTACTTCTCGACGCCGGAGCTGGCATCAATGCTGTAGATGTGGACGGAACCAGTCCCATCATAGCGGCAGTCAAAGCAGGAAGCGAGAAAATGGTGGAACTGTTACTAAGTTACAAGAGATAGCACCGGTCGGCACAAAGACATCAAGATCATCCAATTTCGGCAGCCTTTGGAAGCTGCTCCTTGCACGAGATTGGTCTGTCGACGAGGTTCACATACATTGTGGTATACCCACGTAAGACATCATAGGGTGTGTACCGAGCAGATGCGGCAAATACATCAGCACAAACGATCAGGATCCAACCGTGACCTCTCTCCGTAGCCCAATCGGGCATTTATTTGGAGGTGTGCATAGGTAAATCCCCTGGCGTTGTTTTGGTACTAACTAGAACGACACTCTAGTTCCGGTGTTGTGGGTGCAGGAGCAGGCCGCCTCAACCGAACGTGCGGCTGAGCCACTCTTACTGGTCCTGTCGAGGCGATCCTCATACATCAAATGATTGACCTTCCTCAACCCTACTCCTCTGTGGTTCAGTTCTCCTTTTTGGCGTCTGACTCATTGGTGCGACTCGTACGTCGTGCCGCTCCGGAGGAGCTGCTTATCTGTTCCATGAAGCCCACTCGCCTCGTCTCGCTGGATGCTCTGTATTCGGCAGGTTTCTCTACGGTGGCCGCTGTGAGCCGATCGAGCTGGTACTTGGCTGGCTTTTTGGGCGCCACCAGATCAGCTCGCACATACCCTGGCCTGCTTGGAACGCTAGGCGCTGGAACAGGTCGGTTGAGCAACATGGGTCACATCTCCGGTCGGGATAATAATAAATCTCCGATCAGGACGCGTACCAGACTGCAGCCCTCACACTAACCAGTGCGCGGCTTCAGGGCAGTACGTTTTTGTCAGAGATATTTGCGCATCTGTACCTAGGTCCATAGCGAGAATATTGAATACCTATCGACACTGGAGATGATGTTACAAACAAGACGCCGACATCCCCCCCTGTCGTCCTATGCGCAATATTGGTCGAATGAGACCGTCCCTGCCAACGTGTTCAACTCGTGCCATTCTGGCAACTTCCTCAGCGACCCAAGAAGGATGTTGGCACAATGCTCGTGATGCTTGTAGCCGACCATCTTGTCATAATATGGTGTGCCGTCCCGAATCACCTGAGAGAGGCTCAGGAAAAGGTATACGCAATGTGTCGCGTGCTCTCTCAGCTCGGCGAAGATCTTTCTGTCGCCGTCGAGCACTTCCGCCCAAACGTCGTCGCCGACCGGCTTTGTCTGCTCTAGATCTTCCCAATAGACCCAGTCTTCCGCTTCCAGGAATTCATCGTTGGCATACATGGGGCAATTTGGCGGCAACCAAGCCCATGTCAATTGATTGAACTTGCAGCCCAGCGCTTGGGCTTCTGCAGATGAGTTGCCGCATGGGTGCGGGCGGTCGTTGGACTTTGATCCACCGGGGACATGGACTTCTGGAGGAGGGAAATCCCATTTCTTTCTGATGCCGATGCCGTTGAAGGGCACCACAGAGGCGAAGACGGTTGCCGTGCAGGCTATCAAGACCAGTATACCCGTATAGAACGCCAGCCTTCGAGCAGGTGAACTGCGCAAGTTGATCGTGGTGTGTTCTCCGTCGCCGATAAAGTCTGACTTGACGAGCGATATCTGCTCGAGATCGCGCCCCATGTCCTTGTCATCTTCCGGCGGATGCTCTTGAAGGGCATGATACCCGTGCGACGACATAAGAGGTTCCTGCATTGTCGATCAACGCAACTGTTCTCTTCTAACAAGAAGGTTCGAAACTCTTACACACATACGGGGGACTGTCAGGTTTGCGATCTGGTTGACGGGGGGGGCAGAGCAGAGAGCTCACACCTAGGGGGCGTTTGACTGCGAGGCTGAATATCCAGGGTGTACGGCGTCCCGGCCCGCTGGAGCCAGCCCATGCTCGCATCTCCGCATGCTTACAACAACAAATTGAACCCCCTGATCTCAGCAGCTGCACTAAGCCGCAAACCCGATGAAATAAGGCTGCTCACATCATCCATCACAACACGATCTTTTCTTGTGTTATGCAGCCACGGTTGGGCATAGAGACCTCCGCATGTCGATGTCTCTGCACACATGCGTACCACTGTCCCTCAAACTAAGACCAATCCATCTACAGTCACTGGAGGCAGCACTTTGTCCTCCGCGTCACTAGAGTATCGACGTTGCTCTGAAAACGCCACATCACATATCCACGACGAGGATGGAGGATGCGTCTGAATCGACCGCTTCGAGGGCGAGCTCTGAGACCGTCCGAGATCTTTCAGACAGCGAGCAGCAGCCACTCAAATACACACGCCCACAGAAACGAAAATGCGTACAACTGCAACAAGCCTTTCCGTGGTTACTCTCCGGATTCCTGATATTTATATTGATTCTGCAACGCTCGCGCGATGAGTCGAGAAAATGTGTCCCGGTCGGTTATTGGGGATTCTCGGATCTTGGTCAGTAAATCCCTCGACTCCCAGGGATTGATCAGGTTACCAACGAAGAGTGCCAGAGATCGCACAGCGGGAAGTCCCTGCGAGAACAATGCAGGTCAAATTCTCGGGCGGGTTGAAGTGGGACGAGACAAGCCACCTCGTGCGGCAAATCGACCCCACGATTCCAGACTACGGCGGCATTCCCACGCCTGAAATCGACGCCGCCTGGCAAGAGCTGATCTCGAGTGAGTGATCGAGCTGGCTAGACCTCGCCAATTCGAGACCCCCAGAACGAGGTCACTGACGGTTATTCCAGCAACGGATATCTTCCTGACAAGAGAGGAGGTTGACGAAATAATCCGCAACGACGGGGCCTTCGCAGCAGTGCCCCCAGATGCGCATCTGTACACGGACCCGTTCACGGGGCTTTATCAGGCTGTGTAAGTGGTTGTCCTGGGATGTGGGCAGGAAACATTTGTTTCGGAGAGCTGACTTGAAGTGCGCAGCCCGGCCGTCTTTCACAACTTGCACTGCCTGGTACGTTCCCATCTCACGTGCGGTGGTCGTGCTGTTTGGTATTGACCCCGTCCAGGATATTATCCGCCGTGGAGTCTACATCCAGTTCTACCCCGAGGAACTCACACCGAGCTTCCAGCCTCACATTCGTACGAGTCTCCTTGCCCTCTGATCTTCAGGGTCACAGAGTCAGGCGCTGACTGGGAATAACAGAGCACTGCATCGACTCCATCCGCCAGAGTTTGATGTGCGAGGCCGACATGACCCCGATTCCGGAGATCCATACCACTTTCCGGCCGAATGGAGGACTGGAACCGGTCTTCCAAGTCGAGCACACGTGTCGGGATTTCAAGGCGATGAAGAACTGGGCCAAGCAGCGCGATGCCCTTGACGAGGCTCTGTGGAGAGACAATGCCGAGAGGTTGAAGCCGGGAGTGTTTGCGAACCCCTAGCATGTATCTGTTGGTTGTATGTAGGCTGCGGTTTTGTGCGCTGTAGTCCTACTATGTAGAAACTTGACTTATCTATTCCAGTGCGGATAGTTGTACCCACTCTGAGCTGGTATCTCCCACCTTGTGAAATGATGGGAAATTTGTGCTTGCCCAACTGCTGTCGACAGATGATCACAACGTACCAGATCCCAATTGTAGTCCCGCCGCGAATTGCCGCCATTGTTTACATATGGATGAACTGTGAGTAGCTTGCGGTAAGCAAGTCTGAGAAGATTTGACACATGAAATACAGAGAGCATGCAGCTGGCATCGAAAAGGTGACAGAGTTCTACAAGGACGCTCAGCGGCTCTGCTGCCTCTGGTTAATTTCCTGGCCCTGCCGCTATGCTACGATGGTGATCGTGGCGTTCATGTACCTTTGAAGACGGTTTTTCTACGGAGAACTGTTGGTCTCGGCTTTACATGCCTTCATAAGAATTTCTTTGGGACCTCTGAGTAACCATCACTGCCATCTACGGCTAGGGGATCCGTTGCACGCCATTCAGGTACGTAGAGAATATACATTTACATGCCTAACACTGTCGTATGAAACCAAATCATATCACTTCCACACCTTTACCCCTAGCTTTCCAATGTATTGAGTGCGTCCTGGTTCTGCTTCATTGCCCATCGATGGATCGTGTCAAAACTCCGGCAGGTATGCACCTGCTCGAAATCCGGCACCTCCATACCTGCACCAACCGAGTACACCAGCGGGATTGGCGTCAGATCCGAGGTGCATTGGACCAGCTGCCGGAGGAAATCGAGACAGTGCTCGATGTGCAGCACATTATTCCTGCGCTCGTCCACCTTTTCCGGGATGTCGTACAGATACCCGTCGATGGTCTGTCGGAGCTTGTCGACGCAGTGGAGCGAGTGGAAAGTGTCCGGTCCGGCGCGGTAGAGGCCGTCGGCGCTGCCTTTGTCGATGCGGACAGAGAACGAGGACTTTTGGTCTTCCGTGAAGGCGAGGTACCGCGTGCCGATCAGCTGCTCCCACGCATCGTCCATCTCCGGCGTCGGGGGGCCGACGTACGCCGGACCCGGTCCATTGTCGCGATACATGGTGCCATTGTCGTAGAATTTGATTCCGCCGGTGAATTTGACTTGGGACACTTTGATTGCTGGTCGGGCCAGGACTAGAAGGCCGATCGCGTCAGTATAGGCATGTTCAAGGCAGATGAAAAAGACACAAGGGGGACTGCTCACTCATGTCATTGTGGTACCCGGTGTCGAACCCCCCTCGTCCTCCACGCCGCAGGTCGTGGAAAAGGAGGAGACCCGAAAGTCCCACGAAAATGAATGTGAGAACCATCCATGGTGTCTGTGAACTGCTCCTCCGGGAACCATGTGGGTTTTGGAAAATCTCGGCCTCCTTTAGAAACTTTTCATCTGCTGGCGATTGGTTTTCTTCAACGGCAATGGGGGAATATTCCTTCTTTCTCGGCCAGAGGAATTTGAAGTCGACCATCATTTCATCCAGGTCCAGAAATCTTGCTGTGAAATCGGAGTTTGGTGTTGTTGGCATGTAGAATTCAGGTTGGTAGAGACAGACCGCCTCCAAGACTACCAGCACAAGTTGACGCTCTTCTGGAAGGGTTCAACTCTACAGTCCGGCGAGCTGTAGGTGTGGTATTCCATCATAAGCGGCGCGTTTCACGGGCCGGGGCGAATGAATGATGAGATTGGCTCGCTTGCTTACGTGAAAGGCTGTGTGGTGATCGCATGCCATGAGGGTGTTGTGAGCTGCATGGCCGCGATGACCCACATCTGGGCAAAAGTGGACCACATCATGCTGAGGACATGAATGCTCCTCAGCTGAGATCACCAATAGAAAAGTGACTACTCTCTGATAATCATACATCTAGTGAAGACTTTCGTGATACGACGTATCGTACGTTCTGATAGTCTACGGTCGTACTGTGCGCGACAGCATCAGATTCGATCGCTGGAAGCCAGGCTGGCAGCCTTGCGCTTGTACAGGGGTTATGAGGGTCCGAATAGACTTGGGCCGCGTGGATTGACATACCAGTATAACGACTAGTTGGAAGCGGCAGCGACCTTGAGACTTTCCGGCACTTTCTATCATCGTGTTTCGGGTCCTGGGTTAAGCAAGCCAAAGAAGAACAAAATACGCTCACGTCTAGACGAGATAAACAATAGGATACTACTTCCAGGACCAAGGCTAAGCACCAAGGGTCGCGATGTTCTGCAATCTTGGGCTTGAAACGCTAGCTAGTAGACATCGTCACAAATCCAATTCATTACCGTTCCACCTCATACTTCGAGGACTGCACCAGCTTCCGTCTCCTCTCTCGGGGTGTTGAAGACCATCATGCAATGGTAGATATGGCCGTCTGAGTCGGACCTTGGATCGAAGACCTTATCAGGTCGCGTCTTGAACCGATGTTCCTTGAGCCAGGAGTACAGACAGTGTTGCCGATGCCACTCGATACTCATGTGGAACAAGTGACTGGTGCCGAGGTCTGCGTACATTGAAATGTCATGCACGCTCAGCGGCTGAGTATGCTCCTTGTCTGCCCAGTACAGCCAAGTTCCATTCGGGCCGTCGCCCTTGGTTGAAAATTCCGCCGCAAGCTCCTCGTCTCGGCAGCGCTCTGGTAGCCAGGCTGTCGACAACTCATCAAAGACGCATCCTTTGGATAGAGCTTCTGCCACGCTCTCTCCACAGTAGCATGGGTGATTCGAGTATTCAGCGGCGTGCTTGGGGTTGTCGTATGATGGAACGAATCGCTCGACGCGCATATTTGCCAGGGAGTTGACCGTATTCATGATTCCTATGAATGCCATGAGTCCGAGAAAGAATTGGAGCCCATAGATGGCGAGCCTTGCTCGCAATGGTCTCGTCTTAGTGACAGAAAGATCTAATGGCACGAAGTCTTCGAGCTCCTTGGTTGCGCCGCTTGGATCTGGGTCGTGACCGTCGAGTAACCCAATAGAGGACTCCACATCCATCGCGCTGGGTAGAGTTTGTCAGTATTCTCGTGGCAAGCCTGGAGGAAACATGCAGCAAACCTTGGGAAATGCTTCCTCTCCATAATGGCGGGGGTTGAAGGCTTGTGGAAAAAGTTTAAAACTCGATGTTGAGAATGGCGAGCGAGTTGAACGGCCGCACGAATGCTTGAAGCCATTTTCAAGTGGTGTTTGGTGCTCTCGCCATCAGGGGCCGAGGTCTCCCAACATGTATACTGGCAGTACCAAACAGGAGACTTCATTGCTGAGGTGAGCAAGGTCCGCCAATCAGATAGATGCATTTTCCACCACAACCAGATTTCCCTCTCGGATTTGCTGTGCTGCGACTGCACTGGCAATGCCCGACATGCGAGCATCTGAAGCTTCCCAAACATGATTGTGCCCGATTTCTTCGCAACGGACCCCGACTGGGCAGCCTACGCGGTCAAGCACGGCTTCCCACTTCCTCCAGATAAACCTATTGACAAAGACTCGCTGCCGCGATTCGACGCACACTCCTGGGACTTCAAAGCCATCCGAGAGGCAAGTGCCGAGACAGAGGCAATCTGGGCCCGCGACCATCCACTCTCCGACGTTGGCTACGAGACCGTGCTGGCCAACATCCGAGTTCGGGACGGTACCTTTTGCAGCGTCAAGGTATCTTGGCCAGCAAAACCACGACACAACAACCGCTGTAGCAGCGTCTTAGCCCAAAATTCAGGTCCGCTACCAGTATTATTCGTGACGCACGGTGGAGGCTGGATCCAGGGCACGCACAAGACTGAAGAGGCATGGCTGCTTTGGCCGCTTTACCAAAAATTTGATATCATCATTGTCAGCGTCGAATACCGACTGGCGCCCGAGCACAGATTCCCAACATGGATTGAAGACTCCTGGGACATATTGCAACGACTCTTGCAGGACCCAAAACAGTTCTTGCCAACGGATTGTCCCGTTCAAATGGATCCCAAGACTCTTTACCTGGCGGGTTCCTCATCTGGTGGTGGGATCAGCGCCGTCTTATCGCATCGATGCCGCGACCACGGTGTGCCTGTCTCCGGGGTGATTCTGAATGTTGCTGTTTTTTGTGACTACCGCGATATGCCTGCTGTTACGCCAGATATCAAGAAAGGGGAGACATCGTACGATCAATGTATCGGTACATTTTCGGATTCTCGTGGCTTGATGGCTGTCTGGGACATGATACGACCTTCACCAGGATCTCAGCCGGATCCTCTGGCCTCGCCACTCCTAGGCGATCTTTCCGGGTTACCTCCACACATTATATGTGTTGCTGGTCAAGATCCGCTGAGAGATGAAGGCATACAATATGCGAAGAAGCTTCAGCAACAAGGTTCCCTAGTGAGGTTGCAGATCTACCCGGGGGTGCCGCACAACTTTGCTCAGTTTTGGGAACTCAAAGCCTGTCAACGGTTCTGGGATAACTTGCAGAGAGAGATGGCGTGGTTACTTGAAAGGACAAACGGATCTCGGAATGAGGGAGGTTCAGTTGAAAATAGCACAGCTTAAGAGGTTTGTCAGGCAATATGATATTTACAAAGCCCATCTCTTCAAAGACATAACTTGCTTGCACCACTCTATCTGCGAGAAGAGCCAGGCAGAACGAGTGACCCGAGAGAAGAGTGTATTCCTATCAGGCTAATACATGACAACCCACATGGCCGACCTGGACCTTGATGGCAGTTGTCCGATATTCGTTCTCGAATTTATCAGTCCAGTCCACCAGGTACTTGGAGCAATGCATCGTATGGACCGGGTCCACCAACACATCGTCGAGATACCGCCAGCCCTCCGACCACGCGCGAAACTGTCTCCTCCAAAGCGCTGCACAGTGTACGATGTGATCCCGAAGCGAGGTGTAGTAGAAATCCAGATCCCCCAATTCCTCTTTCCGCAGGGGCTGCGTCCTGTTCACGTCGGAAAAGGGGTACCATGACCCATCGAGCTCGTACTCCATGACCGAGAAGTCGTCCCGACACTGACCGGGGATCCAGGCGTTGCTGAGCGTGTCATAGATACAGCCCCGAGCTTTGGCTTCCTCGCGAGTTGCGCCGCATGTCAGGTAATCGATCTCGTTGGACAACAGCTTTCCGACGTGGTTGGTGTGCGCCGCCGAGCTGTCCACGGCGGTGTTCGAAGACATCTCGGGGTGGTGGAACACTGCTGGCGAGAAATGTGCATTGAGAAGGAAAATGCCTCCCCACAAAAGCGTGGTCGCAACAAAAACCGCCAGGTGAGACACAATTGCCGACTTCAGGATTCGGTCAGTTGCGCGCCGTCGTGGTAAAAGCCAGTTTAGAGGGCGATAATGGTCTTCAGATGCCTCGAATTTCGCCGGCAAGAAGGGCTCAGAGGAGTCGTCCATGGCGTTGACTCAGTGTAGCAATGGCGGTGTCAAAAATGGCAGGCTTGTCAAAGATTGAAGCGTGCTGGCTGTCGTGTGTGTTTGGTTGTCGCGGCTTCAACCTCTGGCAAAGAGTAGACAGCCGATGATACATTCGCCAGCCATGGTTGTTGGGGCCCTTCGCCAGGGAGTGGCGGCTCACATGAGCAATGGTTGCTTATGCCATCGGTGCTTATGACATTTTCAACCATAGAAGTGGGGATTGTTGGACCCTCAGGAATCAAGGCATCGAATGATCATATAAGCAACAAGGCTGAAACCCCTTTTGGGAGGATGTGTCAATACAGCTAACAAGGGCAAGAACTCGGGGAATGCTCAAATACACATGCTTAGTCAATGCTATCATGAGCCAGTTATCCCCAGAGATTCTCCCCGTCGATCATTATGAGAGTATACTATTGTCATCGCATCTCACACTACAGGCTTAGTCAATATCATCGTGCAGCTGTCCACACCAGTAAGACAGCATCCTGCAAAGGTTGCACGAACACGTACGGGTTCAAGCTTAAAGCAGAGTTCCTGGCTGAGCGTTGTTTTTCCACCCCGTATCCTCACTCTCCCGATCGGATTCATTGCAGCACGAGCCCAAGCGTTACCAGCATTTCTACAACTCATCTTCACAGTCCAACCAGGCCCCGCAGCACACGCTTCAAGCCAATATGAAGTTCTCACTCATTTTTATTGCCGCCATGGCAGGCATGGCCGCAGCGACCCCTATCGCCAAGGGTGCCGAGCCTCCTAGCATCTACCGACGGGAGGAAGAAACCCAACGAGGCGGCATCCCGTGGAAGCGCGAGGAAGAAACCCAACGAGGTGGCATTCCATGGAAGCGTGAGGAAGAGACCCAACGAGGTGGTATTCCATGGAAGCGTGAGGAAGAGACCCAACGAGGCGGCATTCCATGGAAGCGTGAGGAAGAGACCCAACGTGGTGGTATCCCGTGGAAACGTGAGGAAGAAACCCAACGAGGTGGTATCCCATGGAAACGTGAGGAAGAAACCCAACGAGGTGGTATCCCATGGAAACGCGAGGAAGAAACCCAACGAGGTGGCATCCCGTGGAAGCGTTCTCGAGGAGCTTATTAGACTCCGTCTCCCACAAACGAGATGCACACAAGGCCGATGGGGAAGAGAGTTGAGAGAATCAGACATCCTGTGTGCGTGTCAAGGAGGCCGGTCGGGAGATTCAGCCAATCCGCTTTCGTCAACAATACGCTGGATTCTTCTGGTAGAGGAGGGTTTGTGAGAGTCTGACGCACAAGCTTGCTTTGGAGGTGGCAGTTGGAACTGGGAATTGGTATGGGGATTTGTATCACAACGGACAGGATAGTTGGTCTTGATGTTGAACCTAAATGAACACCATAAGCGTTGGCGACGACCCACGGGGGGTGATTTTGCGTGTGTACTTCATCTTGAATCCGGTTGTATTCGTGTTGCCAGATGGTGTACCCCTGATGACCTTGCGAGTGCCTTACCGGGAGGCTGGAAGGAGTAATAGTTTTTACTCGATGATTCGTATTTTTACACGTTACGAAAAATGCGTTGGCTGCCTCTCGCCGTTCTCCACGACAGAGTCAGATAGCTCCGTGAACAAACACTTATGTTTGTCAAGCGAGTGTCTGGGTAAGCCTCATAATCTAACAGAGGTCTCGTGGGAAGTCAGGGCGGCGGTGTCGTGCATGGTCGCGGCATGCATGTACTCTTCGTCTTACATATCCGCGAGAAGATGTAGGTGCAGACCAAAGGGAGAAGATGGACGGCGGCGCGCAGCGGCGAGTTCGCCCCAGACAAGCTCCGAGCACACTGGATCCCAGGCCCATGTCGCACCACTGAAGCCAAGGGAAAGGCACCAAGACGGCCGCGTTGAGGATTGCTCTGACCCAGTCGATCCGGGCAAGCATCTCCCTGTTGGAGGATTGGTCGTGAGGTGACAGAATCTTTACCGGTGGAAGGCTAGGGTGATTTAGCGCAGGTTATGGAGAGTCCGAAAGAAGCTGGTTGCAGGTTTGCCGATGCCCTGCTGCCAAGGCGCCTCGGACGTCCCCGAGAATGCTTCAAGCGGCGCTTCTTTAACCACTTATTGTGAATTTTTGACGTGGGCAACCCCTGCGGCATACAGCATATTTCCACGCCCTCTCTCTCCCGGGGTGCCCCTCGATCTTCCCGTGGTACCTTGCGCGTGTTTACGTGAACAAGACCCTCTCTCCTGAAGCATGGTTCGATTCCGCATGGCTGGCTTCTAAGTTTGATCTATCTATAGTACCTTCATCCACATAGCCTGCTCATTCCTTCTCAACCACCAAAATCCCAAAGTCTGGGTACTTGAGCCACTCGTCGAGATAGCCTTTCGGGATCGGCTCCTTCATGTACCGGTTCAACTCCTCCTGGTCCTCAGGCACAGCGATTTCCGCCCACGTCAATTTCCCTTTCAATCCTCCGTCCGGGGCAGCCTGCTCATGAACCCGCTTCGAGAGGTAGTAGTTCCCAAACTCTACTGGTGGGTCCGTATCGAAGTGCAGCTCCACCAAATAGCCCGGATACGCACCGGGGAGTTTTTCTCGCATGTCGACGCGATACCCGTACCCCTGCTTGTATTGGGTATTGACATTATTGATACAGACTATGGGGTCGTCCTCCGGGTGGGGCAGCACTGTGACAAACCTACCCCCCGGCGCCAGGTGCTTGGAGATGTTCTTGAACATCTCGGTCATGGTGGGCAGGTCTGGTGCGTAGTTTAACAGCCAGGCCGCGAAGACCAGGTCGAATTTGCCTTCCTGCGAGGTTCCAGCTTCGTCGGTGATGGTGAATGGGGCCGAGCAGTCTGCTAGCATGAATCTGTACTTGCCATTGTGCTGCTGGCTGTGGCGTTCCAGTTCTGACTGCGCGCCGTTGATCATGGCCTGCGAGACGTCCACGCCGACGATACTCGCCGCGCCCCAGTCTAGCAGGTGGCGGGTGAAGAAGCCTGTTCCGCACGCGAGCTCCAGGACGCGGGCTCCCTGGATGTACGGTCCGACCAGGCGTTCCACGTTCGGCACAATTGCGCGAGTGATCGGCAGGTCGTTGACACTGTCGTAGGCGGCTGAAAAGCTGTCATATTGCGTTGTGGAAAAGTGTGACATCTTGGACTATCCGACTTTTGAGGCACGTTGCGGTGTGTTATACACAATAGTAGAGGATTGGAAGTGTTGTGCTCCGTAAATGAGGTTAAAATGCCAACCACCGTTCTCGAAAGCGAACCTATCGGGCCCCGCCTCGGGTCAGACACAAGCTGTACGAAGATGCGGCTGTGCGGACTTACCCGACGCTCTGAACACGGAATGGCGTCGATTAGTCAACAGGGCGCAAACGATCGAGCAGGCAGTCTGACTGTTGGATATGGCACCTAACCAGTATGGCTACTCAGACTACCACACCCTGACAGTATTTTCCTTCCAATATCAGCTGTGACGATGACTTCGACACGATTTACGCGGTCTTTCATCAGAGCAAAGGCGCACCAGAGAAAGGCAGTTTTTTGATAAGCGAGTGGTCAACTGTCATCTCCGGTTCCAAAAGCCCGCTGATGCCCGAGCCCCGGTCGGTAGTAACTCCGGACATCAGTATTATGATAATACCCATCAGGACCTTGAGGCGATGTATTCCTTGATATTGGGCCGCCCAGAGACGGCCTTGCGCAGGGCCTTGAGCGTCTCCGGAATCGATGCCTGCGTTGGAAGACCAGTCAGCAAAGCATAACCACGTTTCACGATCAGCAAACATACAGGAGCAGCGCCAACTGCTTCGTCATTGTCCAAAGCCTGGAAAACTGCGAAGTCGGCGTATGTGACCTGGTTGCCCAGGAGGTACGGACCAGCGTTTCTGGAGTAGAGATTGTCCCAGATCGAATAGAAGTAGGGAACGGTTTCGGACTTGTAGTTGGGTGCGCCTCCGGTGAGGTTGGCGACCCATTGAGCCTTCAGAAGCGTCAGCTACCGCAGTCACCAAACCACAGGCGTTCACAAACCCTCCAGTCAATATAGATGTCGGACACAGCATCGACGAGCCATTTGTCATAGTTGGAGATGCCATCGTACATTCCAACGTAACGCGAGAGATACCTCAAGATCGGAATATGCTGCACACGAGTCAGTCAGACACGATTTTCCGAAAACGGGCTGACATGGCCACTCAAACCAAGCACAAGCACGTACCTGCGACAAGATATCACCGTCGATGTCGAGCACGGGCAATTTCCGGGTCAGACTCAATCCCTTCTGCTGGAACTCCTTGCCCAACGCCTGCCATGTTTCATCGTACGCGTAGCGCTTGTCCTCGAAGTCGATGCGGAGTTCTCTCAGGAACAAGCTGAGTTCTGGTCAGCACTGGACTCAGGCGTCCGGGCACGCTGGTTGCCCGAAATTCTTACCGAACAACCTCTCCTCTGCCTTTGCTGCCGAGGTCGAAGTAATAGAGGACGGGTTTCTTCACTGCGGCCATGTCTGTGTGAGTCGAGTTCCGGGTGAGGATGTAGTGGAGGTGGAGGATCCGACACACCTTTCGTAGAAGAGACGCAATTACATTATATACAAAACCGGCTACCGCTTTCAGCAAAGAAATTGTGGGCCTTTCTCTACTTATGTTCAAGTAGATTCTCACCTCAAATAGCACCAGTTGCTTTGCGGGCTTTGGAATCGTTGGGGACCTCGACTTACGCAACAGCCAATCAAGAGCGGAAGCTGCTTTGAACAGTGTTAAAGCGGCAGCCACATCCCCTCATCCATTTGTCATTTCTGGTGAGGCCAGCGTCAGGCCGCTCGCCGGTCGCTCGTTTCCGTCGCCCTTTCCGGAAACCCTCCACTCAGCGCTAGGGCTTCAATTCAGCTCTGCGGGGGTCCACGCAAAGCCAAGATGCTTTTCTGGTTGCGGGGAGAGTGCCAGGTGCGGTAGTCTGTTTGGTAATCGTAAAATTCCAAAAGCGGCAGCGCAGGAAAATGAAACGGCGCAGGAAATTCAGCCAAGTCGACCAGGCTTCTAAGGATTGGAAGGATCATGATACTTTCATTCAAATTGACTTCATTTCACTCTGTGACTGCTACATTATGACATTCTACATACATATCGCATATCGTTCGTCATGGCTAAGTACTACTAGTACTTAGTACGTAATACTACGTATGTAATATCCTTGGCGAGGAGCTGTCTTGCGATTGGGACACGATGGAGCCGATTTGCGCATGAAACACTGTAATTCGCTAACAGTGGCTTGACCAAGTTTACTCCCGTCACACATGGTGGCAGGCCTTGAGATGCTACTTCACCGAGACTCTCAAAACCTGCTGACTTAAAGTTTTTTCTGACGCATACCCATGACAGCACTAAGCAGATGCTTCCTCCCTGCTGCTCGCCATATACATTAGTACCGGTCCCGGGAACTATGCCGTTAAGTATGTACTGTAGCTTCATCCAACTTTTCTTCAGAATGTTTTTTATCATAGTAAAAATCAAGCCAGCCTGAGACAGTCCGGTTCCAGCACCCCTGTCACGGTACAGGAAACAAAGTGAGATACTGCGGGCACCAGGCTCAGAGCTGGTCCAATGCTGGCTCAATACCAGCTCGCCACCTCTGAGCCAGCACCGAGCCCGACCGTGGTGGTAGGTATGGTAGTAAGTACTAAGTACTAAGTAGCCTGGACTAAAGGAGCCAGTTTTAGCTACTAAGTTGAAATTCCCCCCAAACCACGCTAGGCCACATTGGGGGAATTTTGTGCCTCTATTCTCAAGACCGAAACTATGTACTTGGTAACAGTAAGAACCACTATAATTCTAGTATTGAGTAAACTGATCAGAACGAGTATGAGCCGGTCCACGCTGAGGTGTGCTGGCTATGGCTGACTTTGTTGCTGGCCTGGCTGGTGCTGGTCTGGTGCTGGTATCGAGCTAACCCGCTAAAGGAGTAGTATCACGTCCCCAGATCGGTGTATTGCTGATCGTCGCAGAAGGGGGGATCTCGTTCGACATCACAATTAAGGTCTTTGAGAGGTCTCCGATCTACGGTCCATCGGGACCTCGGACGGCCACCTCTCCGCGTAACATATTTTAAGCGAGTCCGTCACCGATCTCGCCCCTTGTCGCAGATGAGCGAGGTCCGCGGGCACTCGGCCAGTCGCTGGACACCCGGCGAACAAGTAAATCATAGTTCGCTGTGGCTCACTCGTAACCCTAGCACGAGGGGATGTAATGCGACGTGCCTTTAGTCTACCGGCGTATCGTAGGTGCAGGACCTGGCCGCTGCTGTCATCTGTCTGCATTGGATAATCCCCATCAGTTTGTGCCTGTTCAACGTTGCCTCATTTCCGCTCATGGCCGCCAGCGAGTTCTGCATGTTGCCCGATAACAGGGCATGGATACAACAGGTCCAAGTTCTCTATAAGTACCAGTACCATCACAGCGTGTCGTGCGCACGGCCGTCACCTCATACCTTCCACGCTACATTGACATAGGCCTCAACGTCCTCAAAAAGCTCGCGCGGCTTCTCCATGGCTGCAAAGTGACCACCGCTCTCATGCTCATTGTATGATACAAGGTTGACACTCCCTTCCGCCCAGGACTTGGGGACGGGGACAATCTCGTTGGCGAACTTGGAATACCCGCAAGGCTTCTCGACAAATGGAAGATGGAGGGCTTTCATTCCGGCAATGAAACTGAGGCTTGCCGAGTGCGGCTTCGCCTCCGGATCTCCCATGCCGCGGTTATGGTAAAGGCATCGTGGCATCGTGTCCGTCATCCAATACAGTGTGACAGCCTCAAGGATCTTCTCGATAGGGAAGTCTTCAGGTGTCCAGCTCAAAATCTTCTCTCCAACCCAGGCGAGCAGGGACACAGGACTGGCGCTGACAACGTAGCCTACGGTGGCTGCCTTTGTGCCTTGCTCGAAGAGAAACGCAATCTCAGTGTCGATGAAGGCTTTGGCCCTTTCCAAGACCTTCTTCTCTTCAGGGGTAGGTTCTCTCATGGCCTTTTCTGGTGGCGGGACTCCCATCTGGTTGACGTGCATGCCTTTGCAAGAGTCGTAAGACATGACCAGAGCACGGGCCATGAAGCTTCCCAGATCTCCGCCTTGAACCAAGTATCCGGACCCAAAGCCCAATCCTACCATGAGGCTGTTGATGGCCCCGGCGGCGGTCTCGATGGAGTAGTCTTTGTTGAGCGGCGGCCCGGACGAGTATGCGTAACCCGCATGCGATGGCACAATGATGTGGTACGGCAGATCTTTTGGAGTGTACTTGCTCTTGATAATGTCCAGCATATCCATGAACTCGCAGATGGAACCCGGCCAGCCGTGGAGGAAAGCAATTGGAATCGCATCAGCCTTGTCAGAGAAAAGGGCGAGGAACTGCATGTCGATGGTATTACTTGCTGCGTCCTTGACGGGAGCCTTGAAGTTTGGGTATGAGTTGATGCGGTCTTCGCAGTCGCGCCAATTGAACTTGTTGAGCCATACGTCTTTGGCCATGACAAGCCATTCTCTGTCTACGCCAAACTTGCGGCCGGCGTTGGTGTTTTCAAAGACCGGAGGAGCAATAGGCGAGAGATCCAGTAGCGTTTTAAATTGTCGGAGCCTCTCCTCGCTCACATGGGCCTTGAAAGGCTTGATGTCGAGAGTTGCTCCAGCAGGAATTTTGGAGTAGTTGGCCATGCTGCATGAGGTTTGTCACGTAAGATGCCAATAGAGATGAATGTTGCAGATAAATTATCTGACTCTTGTAGCTACAATTACATGTCAGGGAGTGAAGTGGTGGTTGCCTGCAATTACTATGTACCAGATTGAGCTCGAAGCTTCGAGAACATTCCCCGACCAAAACAGCCTACTGTCCTTTCAGCATCGAGTCAACCTCATTGCAAGGTCTTGCGTGTCACACAGGCATTCTCGACAAATATGCTCTTTCCGATCACAAGCGCTTCGGGCCTTAACAGTATTAATGTTGACTTGGTAGTCCAGAGGTAAGCACCCAATCACCTCGAGCGTACCAGAGGCTGGAGCCTAGCCTTAGAAGTGTGGAAGTCAACCACCTGGATTCTCCTCCATCGACTGATAAACTCGTTGGATCAGCTGCGCAGTTGATTGCCTGTTGGTCCAGGTCCGTATAGTAATTCACGACGAGCTCGCAGCGACACTCACCCGACTTACGACTCTGCTAAATGTGGCTATACGAAGCATAGGATATAGCGTTTGACAAGAGAAATCGTGCGACAGATGGTTAACAGCTAGCTGATTGTTAATTAATGTAGAGGTCAAGTCAACAGCCTGACGAGGCCTCGCTAACTCTAGTTAGTTGATTTTCTCCCCGGCTTTCCTGCCAACTGGTCAAGTTCCCCACCATGAAGATCCGGTGGTTTCGCAACACCACAACAGCCAGAATTTCAACCCTCCACCTCATCAGAGTGACAAAAGACGGCCAGCATCACAATAGTGTGGAATCCGTCACGGCGTCACGGTCTGTCCACCGCTGACAATACCCCTCCCCCTGCGCCCCTAGACTTCTCCAGATGCCCCGGATGTCTGCCCCCCAGACTTCGACCCTCCGCCTCCCCGAAGTTGATGCGACAAGATACTCCGATTTGCGGGGTTCGTTGGCGTGACAGATTGTGGGAACCTCTAAACTCGATAGCGGGGGTGCCAGTGGCAAGCGGCGCACATCTAGAACGATGCGAGATGCGTGACCTTCTGGAGGGATGATCGCTGTGTGGCATGTCCATATAGCTCATGCCAACCATATCTATAAAATTCCATGCCAGCCATGTCCGCCCTTCAGAAGGATGGGTACATATGTACCTGACCTCAACGACACTCGCCATGGCTGGGGAAACGATGAAGGATGACTCTCCCACCACTCACACGGAGGAAATTTCGCACGAGAAGAACACCGTGGGCGAACCTCAACTTCTCTACGACGGCCCGCCCAAGACCACTCTCTACCAGGTCGTGTTCTCCCTCTTTGTAGGCATCTCGGGATGGATGTACAACTTTGACCTCGTAAGTCCGATCTACATCGTCGAGGTTCGTCGCGGCTAACACTGGCAGGGTTTCAGTGGACTTGTGCTCCTGATGGAGCCCTACAATCGAGCCTTTGGTACCTGCGGGCCCATGCCGGACGGTCGGGGCAACATCGTTGACCGATGTGCTCTCAGCGCCACAAATCAATCCATGATCTCGCTGTCCATCATCTTCATCGGACTGGGCTCGGCACTGGGAGGCCAAGTCGGTCATATCCTGGGCCGCCGAGGCACTGTGCAGGTAGGATCGCTCATCATCGCCATCGGTTCAGGCAGCATGCTGGGGACCACGGGCAACTTTACGGCGTACATGGCCTGCAAATGCGTCCAAGCCATTGGGCTCGGCCACCTGATTGCCGCCGTTCCGCCGTACGGCGTTGAATGCGTGGCTCCCGGCAAGCGAGGAATGCTGATGGCGACTTTCAATATCGGGCTAGGGCTTGGCAGCGTAGTGTCTGCTGCCGTCTGCCTAGGCTCTTCGAGATACACTACGAACCTGTCCTGGCAAACGCCGATTATCTGCCAGGTGCCGCTGGCTGTGGTCCTGGGACTCGGTGTGCGCTTTTTCCCAGAGTCGCCCCGTTGGCTGCTGATCAAGGGCAGGGAAGAGGAGGCCCGCGAGTCGTTTGCCAGATTCAACTCGGAGGCTCCTGAGTCACCCGCGGTTACGGCTCAAGTGCGACAGACCCTGTACTATCTGGACCTAGAAAAGAGAACTGGAGCGACAACCAGGTGGACCGAGATCTTCCACGGCAATGATCTACGGCGGACTCTGTGCAGCACGCTCATCGCCACCAGTGTTGCCATCACCGGATCCAAGTTCTTCTCGACCTATGCCGCCATCTTTCTCGCTGGAGTAGGAATCTCAAATCCCTACCACATTACCCTCGCAGTCATGAGCTGTGCCTGTTTCGGAGGCTTCATGAGCCCCTTCCTCCTCGAATTCTTTGGAAGGCGAATGAACCTTCTGGTGGGCTACGCTTTTATGGCCATATCGATGCTGATCGTGGCCATTGTGGGTTCCGCCCTCGGCCAGACCCACTCAACGACCCGCCTTGTCTGCATCATCTTCACGAGTTTATGGTTCATCAGCTACGGCGGCTTCATCGGGACCTCGCTTACCGTCACCACGTCCGAGATGCATGCGGTCCGGCTCCGTGGCTACGGCCAGGCGTTTGCCATCGCAGTCTATGAGATCTTTAGCTTTGGCTCGAGTTTCGCCACGCCGTATATGATCAATGCCAAGTACGGCAACATGGGCATGAATGTGGGATATGTTTTCGGCGGTGAGATGCCCAGCGCGCCCTCGGGCCCCTCCCTTTTCGTTCCATTTATGTTTTCGAAAGACGGTCATTGATATTTAATATACTGGTGCTGATGTTTTGAGCAGGAATAACAATTTGTGTGTGGGTCCTGATCTTCTTCTTCATCCCAGAGACTGGACGCTTGACTCTGGAAGAGATTGACGATGTCTTCACCTCCAACACCAACCCCCGAAAGACGTCGATTAGGAAGAACAAGGCGAGACGCAGGCCCAACAATAGCAGCGAGGAGTAAAGATACGCCGGGGCAAGGTGGAGATAGCTATGCATCCAGTTCATGTACCGCGGAGGGTCGAGTTCTTGGGGTTTTTGGACAGACTGCACTGCAGCGTACTTATCCAGTATGCAGCGTAAGCCGACACCAAGTTACCGGAAAAAGTATCAGATATGGCCCTAGAATTTACCAGAATCTGCAGAAGAAAAAGCTACCTTACCCTAATTCAGCTGGCCTGGAAATCCTTTTCAAGCATCAATCGGGTGCTGGATCCATGAACTCCAGTAACAGCCATGTCTCCGAGAGTCCATGTACAGGACTCAGACCACGAATAGGTGGAGCTCAGTGTAATTGCTCCGGCATCGGTTGACCCACCTGCATTGCATATAAAGGAAAGAAACACCCACCTGGCTCGGCCACCCGCCCATAGCCACGGTCCTCTCTACCCAACCCGCGGCATGTCTACCGAAGACATCGTCCTAGTGCAGCAACTCGTCTGCCGAGAGAGGGAAACACGTGACCGGCAGTGGTGGGACGAGATGCGTGACCTGTACGCAGAAGAGTCCTTTGTCGACCTGTCCTGGTTTCGAGGGTCAGGCACCCGCTTCGTCGACGAATCGATCGAGCTGGCTAAGCAAGGCACATCGGCGAAGCATCGGCTCGGACCCGTCGTCGTGCGCCTTGACAGGGACCGCACTCGGGCCCTGGCCACCGTCAGCGCGAGCATCGAGGCCCGATTGAAGATCGAAGGCGTTGAGGTCGACCTCGTCTCCCAGACACGCTTAATCTACCGAGCTGTCAAGAGCGTCGGCCAGCAATGGCAGCTCTCCCGCCTTGACTGCATCTACGAATGTGACCGTATGACTCCGAGCATACCGGGGCAAAGCCTTCGCGTCAACCTGGACGACATGAAAACTTTTCGAAGCTCGTACAAGTGTCTGGCCTACTTTCTCACAACAAGAGGACGCTCCATCAATCATGAGCTCCCTGGAGATGACAGGCCGGAGCAAGTGAAGCAGACCTACGATGATGCGTTTGCCTGGCTGAGAGGATCGGATCAGGGGAAGAGCCTGCTTGAGACCTGAGGCGAGACTACCCGACTCTGGCGTGGTAACCCACCAAAGGTATCGACAATAAGATGATAGTTTTCAACAGACTTTTACTCAAAATGCCGGCCCCCTTTTTTCCCTTTTGCACATGGCTGAAACCCTGGTGATCCGTGTTGACGGGCACCTGATGAGTCGAACTTGCTTGGTTCCCCGCATTCGGTGTGATTTCTCGGAGCATCTTCGCTTCACTCAACATTGGATTCCCCCCTTAAGTGCCCCAGGGTCTGTCTCTCGTGCTCCTAGCATGTGGATCTATTCCGGGCTACCTACAGACGTGGAGTACGGGGACGCCGGAGGAAATATCAGCCCGCGACCCGGAAGGTGCTGGCTTTGGCATTTGGTCAAGGGGGCCGTTACTTGCTTCTCTGTGAACAGTGCACCGTCTTGAACTGCGCCGGTAAAATACCACAACGCGACTGGTGGGTGATCAGAGGGCAATAAAACGAGGCAAACAAGAGGGTGGAAGTGATTTGAGGGACGCTGGTTTGGGGAAATGTCTGATCGTTCCATTGTTCGTCGAAGTCGTCGCGCTTGTGGATGCTACATGTATGTATCCATGGCTCTCCAGACGGGGAGCTTAGGTGTCGGAGAATCTAGAACGCCGGCTGGCTGGGCGGCTTCTACTCCGTACTGTGTACCTCGTACAGCGCCTCCAGTCATTCTCCAGTGCGGGGGGGGGGAGGGGGGAGCGAGGGGCCCCAGAGCGGCCAGGGTGAACTTGCACATGCCTTTTACTCACTCCCTCAATGTCAGACATTCGCGGATGACTAAAGTGGCATTTTTCTTCATTCATAACGTACGCTACAAATGTACCCTCAGGGACAAGGCATTACTCACAACCTATTCTATGTTGCTGCCCTGCTCGAACGAAAACGAGCCTCCGCCAATGGAGCACAGCCGCGCCTGTCGTCCGTGTCGAGTCCGCAAGGTCAAGTGCTCAAAGGAATTTCCCAAATGTCTCAACTGCCGGAACTGTGGCGCGCCATGCGTCTACCCTTCGACCACGCTCAAGCCCGGCCCCAAGCGGGGCAGTGTCCACAAACGACGGCGTTATCCACCAGATATGCCATGGGAAGAGTCAGAGTTGCGTCCAACCACTACCGCCAGCATAGCCAGCACAGCTCAACCCGACTCGCCGTCGCCAGAGAATCTGCTCCCATTGAGCGTAGCGTCTCCTCCCCAGCCTGCCGCCAGCGCCGAAGACAACCTGGACTACTCGGAGCACCTCCAAGTTGTGGCCGATCTGTGCCAGCCGACACACGAAGAGCCGCCCTCGCAAGATCCGGGCCCGCCGCCTGCCGCGAGTAGTCGAACTGAGGACATTCTTTCCCAAGCCTGTCGGGAGCTCGGGGTTTCGCGGGATCGGATGGCTCAGATGTCAGCTAAAGACAGGAACTATGCCCTGATTGCGCGCTGACCTCGCCACTAGGATTTCGACCTTCTTTCATACCTTTACCACTTTCCGTCTCTTTCGGGAACCCAGTTTCCTCACAAAGCTGAGCGAAATCGCGTCTGCCATCCAGGTTAAAGCTCTACTTGCAGCAGTTTTCGCGTTTGCTTGCAAAGGCGAATCCATAATCCAACCGATCTCGGGCAATGCTCAGCTCTCTGCCAGCGAATATGCCGACCTAGCGATCAAGTACGTCGACGAGGCCATGGCCCAATGTGGAGATGACACTCCTCCCTTGTGCCTCCTGCAGAGCCTCATCTTGACCACGCACTGGTTGATCATCTGCGGCGTTCGCGGCAAGGCATGGAGACGCGTCGGACTCTGCGTTCGGCTGCTGTTCGAAATGGAATTACATTCCATCGACGCCGTGACCGAGTTCGACACGTACGCGGCCGACCCGGAGAGGTGGTGTCAAGCTGAGGAAGGCCGGCGAGCATACTGGGCGGTCTGGGAGATGGATCAGTTTTCTAGCCACCTCAAACGACTTCCCATCACATCAGACTGGGCTCGCGATGGAGTCCATCTACCAGCCGAGGACCAGAGATGGCTCGCGGCTCATCCTCAGAAGAGTTGTCCATTGGCCCCAGACTGGATGGATCGGTGCAAGAACTTGCATGCCACCGGGAGCAGGAGTGCACTTGCATGGTATATTGTGATTGCTTCGTTGAATGCCATCGCACACGAAATCGCCTACTCTCGACACAATGGTCCTCGGGTCGCCCGGGAACAGGTGCGACAGCTGGCGCACCGCCGGCCGGCGTTCATCAACGCTCTCCATTTAGGCCTGATTCTCCTCCCTCACGAACTCCAATTCCACGGCCAGTACCTCGATTTTGGAACTCAGACCATGGGACTCCCCCCGGATCCGGCCATATCGCATTTACACAGCATCATCTACAATATCGCCTTAATGCCTGAGACGGCGAGAATAATGACTCTTAGGCCCTTTGTCTTCGACGCGTACATGAGGAAGTTACTCAGGAAGGCCCGAGGGTCCGAACACGGATCACTGCAGTCGATCGGACTCGCGGAAGACGTGGCTCAGAAGGTTGAGCAATGTTTCAATTCCGCCGACCGCGTCCTGAACCTGATCGTGAACTCCCACGGGAGCCACTACCGCTATGTCAACCCGTACGTCATGCAGGTCTCTTGGCTGGGGGCCACGGTCCAATTACTACAACAAGCGTTGGTCGATGACCCGGCTCAAAAGCGGTTGATTAGGTCCAAGTTTGACATCTTCAAAGCCACAAATGAGAAGTTCATGCAGTACTGGAACATGTCCAGCACCCCGAAGCGGAACCTCGAAACGCTGGCGTTGCGTCTGGAACGATTTGTGGCTGCGTCGCAACTGCTCATGTCAGGCGACAAGACGAGCACTGCACGAATGAAGAATGCACCTTTCATTCCCCAAGCAGCAACCACTGATCGACATCACATGGAGCGGTCGACGAAAATGTATCCCCGGCACACCCAAAGCAGAATGGAGCTTGCGCCCAGCTCCGAAGCGAGTACGGAGTCCACCAGGCCTCATGGTATTGGACAACATGCCAACCAGTCCACACAGGCAGATGTGCGTTGCGAACCCTGGCCCGTTAACAGTGTCGCTTCCTCGGAGATTTCAATATCCACCATGAGATCGCCGTTGTCGGCAGAAAGACTTGATGATACCACCTTACCGGTCCCGTACCAACCCGTACAGGAAATGCTCAACCCACATGCCTACCCGGCACTATTTCACCAGCACATGAACGCCAGCCTCTGGCCCGAGACCTATGACCAGCTCTCACAGCCTGCAAGCATGAACTCCGAGCCGCTCAATTGGCTTTCCTTCTTCACCGACAACGAAATGAATGAAGGCCTGACAGACTGCTTTGAAATGTTTTCAGCACCCTATCCGTTGCAATAGTCAAACAAGCAAGCAAGGAATGGTGGTAGACGGGCTCGTCGTTGCTTCGAGGGTGTTGAATGTCTCTCATCAAGCAAAGCTACTTCGCGCTAGTTACCTGTGCTTGGTGCAAGAAATTCCCCCCCCTTCTCCGGGGCACGACCGGGAGTTTTTCGTCGAGCAATGTGGAGAAGACTATATTCAAAAGAAAACCTTCCCCACCCGGCGCATCTCTATTCTTCCAATTTCCCTCGAACCCTTTTCAGCTCTTGAAGAACTTCTCGAGCGCCTCGGTCGTGTCTGCCGGGCATTCTAATGGCCAAAAGTGCCCGCCGGGGAGGAAGGTGACGTCCACGGACTTGGCGTTGGGGATGTGCTCATGGGAGATGGCCTCATAGAACTCTCGCGGCTGGGTCTTGCTGTGATATCCCTGCAGGATGAGAACCGGACAGGTCCAAGCGGCAAGCAGGCGATTGCGGCGCTGCAGCCACTCGATGCGGAAGCTCGACGAGTTGAAGTAGCGGGGCACAGCGCGGGCGATGCCCGGGTACGAGAACTCCTGGATGCAACGCGCCAGCTTTTCCGGCGCAATCTGTGACACGTCAAGGCTCAAGTGAGCCCAGACCACCATGAAGGTCGGGTCATCCATCACGCCGTTGTAGGCGGCGTTCATAAAGATCTCCCCCTGCGGTGCTAACACCGGGTTGAAGTGGAAGAGGTGCTGCTCGCCGCGGGCATATCGAAGGACATGCTCCGGGTGGTTGGCCGCGATGAAATCGGCCTGGCACGTGCCGCGGTCGTGGGTGACCAAGTTGAAACGCTTCGCGCCGATCAGTTGGAGCATTTGGAACACTTGCTCTCCAGCACCCTCGTGGCGGTAATCACCGGGGTTCTTCGTCGACTGCCCGTAACCCTTGAGGTCCGGGGCGATACAGCGGTATGTTTTGGACAGCTTCGCCATCTGCATGTGCCACTGGTACCAGGAGTCCGGGATGCCATGGAGGAAGACCACCACTTCGGCGTCCTTTGGCCCCGTCTCGACGTAATGCCACTGAACGACCTCGGCATCACCAGGTCCCAGGATGAAGTGGTGTGTAAAGGTCACTCCCTCAATCACTTCGGTGTCACCATCGTGGTCTGCTGGTCGAGGCTTTACCTGCCGGAACTTCGTAACTTCCTCTTTCACCTCAGCTTCGCCAAGGAAGAGATTCTCTTCTACGGCCTTTGCGGCGCGGGCAGGAAGCACGGAATACTCGAGTGTCGAAGGAGTTGCCATCGTTTGTCCTTGCGGTCGTTCGATTTGGTTCAGCTCTCTTAAGGGCCGCTGTTTCCACGGGATGTGGTAGTTAGAAACATCCAAACATCCGTAATATAACGTATCCTAGTTTGCCTTGGGCCATTGGTCTCCATCTCCACAACGCCGATTTGTCTCCGTTCCGAAGCACCTAATCACGCTGTCAATATCCTGTTCGAGGCGGTCGCGTGAATTGGCGACAGAGTTTGGCGAGATAGGCCGAGAGAATGTGCCGACCGGCTATTTCAAACCTGCCGAACAGAGAGACGACACTCGAAAGACCATTCAACACGACCCCACATACATACCTCACTCGTAGCCGACCGGTTCGTCGCACCAATACATGTAACCAACAGCGGGCCACAGTCCACACCATACGGAGTGCCCTATATCCATGTCGAGAGTTCTCGCGAGAAATCTATCCGGAGCCAAGGGCAATCCGTCAAACAGAGAAGGTGTGCAGAGGCTCTGCCAGCTCCTCTTGAGTACGATCAGATTCTCTCCGAGCGAACGGGTAAGACGGACAAGGGCCCACATGAAGTATAATGTTATAAGCCAACAGGGCCGAGGTGATGCCTGCGCAGCCAATCTATCAACCCTCGGAAAGTTTGAAGAATTGAGGAACCGAGCAAGGGACGTCGTTTTTGGAGCGTTCGTGCAAACTGTCCATCTTTGACGCAAACCATGTCTGACTGGATCGTCTTCCATGACCAGTTCTCGGCTCGACTGCTACCCCGGTCACTGTCCCTGGAGACACCGTTCCAGCGTTTTGGTCATGGAGTCTTTTGGGCAAAGGAAATGGGGCTGTTGTGGACTGCGGCGGTATGAAAGAAAGTCATTCCGAATTCGCGTCGAGACTATTAACGAGTTGCCACTCAAGGCGGCGTTGCTGACGGTGACATACCTGGCCTATAACCTGTGGTGGCACCCGCTGGCCCATTTCCCGGGTCCTAAACGGGCGAGGATGGCGCCGTTCTTCGCCATGAAGCACTGGGTGAGTGGCGACAACCTGTGGAAGATCAAAGAGCTGCACGAGAAATACGGTCCGGTTGTGCGCATCGCGCCAAACCACCTTTCCTTCTGCACCAGCACCAGCTGGAAAGACATCCACGGCCACAAGCCGGGCCGCAAGCCTTTCCTCAAGGGTTCCTGGTACGAGCCGTTCCCCTCTGATCTGCACCAAATTGTCAGCGTCTCGGATCCGCGCCGCCATGCAGCCATGCGGAAGACCTTGAGCCATGGCTTTTCGGCCAGCGCGCTGGCCCAGCAGGAAGACCGGGTCCACTACTTTGTGAATCTGCTCCTCCAGCAGATTTCCGACCGGTACACCACCAAACCCGCCGACATGAGCAAGTGGTACAACTATGTCACCTTTGATGTGATTGGGGAACTGGCCTTTGGCGAGCCCTTTGGCTGCGTTGCATCCGGTAAGTTGCAACCCCGTCCAGTTGAGGCAGATGGGTTGCTTGATGGCTGACCTAACGCGACTGTTGGGGAGAGAGTAGGAGAACCACACTACTGGATCGAAATTCTGTTCGGCTCTATCAAGAACACCAATTTCATGAGAGCCTTCGAGTACTTTCCGCTTCTGAGATCGATCTTGCGCACTGCAATGAGCATGAAGCTGCTTCCTCGTAGAGTGTACGAGCTGCGAGCCAAGATGACAGGTTATGCAAATGAAAAGCTCGAGAGGTATGCCGCGAACTGTTTTCTTCTTAATGTTTTTTCCGTTGACAAGAAAGGGAAAACAAAAGCCATAGGAGATTGGAACGTTAACGGCCTGCCTAGACGATTAGCAACCCCCCCTCCGAGAGTTGATTTCTTGCAGCGAATGATTTCCGAAAGAGAAGACTGGTCTGGTCCAGCATTCGAGCAGCTACAGATGCAGGCCAGCCTTCTAACGGTGGCGGGCAGCGAAACTACAGCCACGGCTCTCTCGGGAATTACATACTACCTCTGCCGGGACCCCGAGGCCTACCAAAAGCTCACGGCCGAGATTCGAGGCGCGTTTACCACTTTTGACGAGATTAACGGACGGGCTACGGAACAGCTCCCGTATCTTAAAGCTGTCATCGAAGAAGGTCTGCGTCTCTACCCTCCCATTGCGGCGGGATTGCCCCGGATTAGCCCTGGTGAGATCGTGGACGGGTTCTTCATCCCAAAGGGCACCATCGTCAATGTGAATACGTGGGTGGCCGGCCACATTGAAAGTAACTTCCACGACGCATTTAAATTCAGCCCCGAACGGTGGCTGGACCCGGACTGTAAGGACGATAAGGCTGCCAGTCAGCCCTTTTTGCTTGGGAGTCGCGTCTGTCTTGGCCGTCAGTATGTTTGCCAGCTCTCTCTGAATTTTCCTTTTCCAGGCTAGAGAACGTTCCGCTGACATGTGAAAACAGCCTTGCGATGCTTGAGCTTCGACTTGTGCTGTCCAAGCTCCTGTACCGGTTCGACATGAAACTCATGGACGACGACCTCGACTGGGTGAAGAGCAACAAGAACTACGTGTTCTGGGAGAAACCGGAGCTGCCCGTCCAGTTTCGTTTGGTGGATCACACTAAGCACTCATGAAATCGCCCGGGGAGAAAAGGGGTCAAACACAAAGATGGGGTGGGGTACTGAATTCCGCAACGAAAACATCGGAATCGGCGGACGTCTTCACCGCACGATTCAGTGTATCGTTGGGAGCTCAATTGAACTGCGGACATTGGCATCACTCGACAAAGCCGGCAAGGTAGATGTCACTGCATCAGAAGATATATTATGGAACATAAACAGGGAGTTGGCCCACTGGCCATTTCTCTCCTTCTGGGATCCGAGGCGCCGCTTCCATCACTCGACAAGATTAATATGGAACGGGTCAGAGTCGATTACCCCCCAACCAAAACCTTCTTCACACTACATGATCCTGGGCAGATTCCCAAAAGAGCGTCGCATTTAATACGTATGCGAGCGTGTGCGGGTTCTGCGTGTGGGCCCACCGTCATGGCAAGGACTAGTGTTGTTGGTTCTTTCTAGCAAGACGCCCCCCAACCCCAGCGTCGCGGCCACTATTCCACGTTGACTCTCACCGACAGACACGCTGCTCCCGGCTTACTACCTACTTGGCGCGAGATTTGAATCGGGCAATCACCCCGGACTGGATCCAGAACCAGGCGGCGTGGAGTTTCCACTCTGCAGCTCCTGCGGCCCAGGCGACGTCAAAGTGGCGCAAGATCTGAGGGATGAACTTGCCCATCTCCAGAAGGGAGATGTTCTTGCCGATGCATGTTCGACTACCGTACCCGAACTGAGGGGGATGGCCGTGTCAATAGTGGGGCGAGGGAAGATAAAATCCAGAATAGGGGGTTCATGAGGCAACTCACTGCTATGAAGCTTCGATCCATGGTCTTGAGTTGCTCCGGCGTGGCTTCGATCCAACGCTCCGGGCGAAACTTGTCGGCGTCGTCGCCGAAGACCGTCTTATCGAGGTGGACGACTGCGGCGTTGACGCTGACGTTGGTGCCGCCGGGAAGCCACACGTCACAGATCGTGGCGCCGCCTGGCGGCACGTACCGCTCGAGGGGGAACGCCACGCCGGGGTGCAGTCGCATGGCTTCCTTCATCACAGCTTGGCTGGAGCAGTTCAGATGGCTTTTCTTGGACGAAAAAGAACCCGGGGAGTGGAAAGGGGGATTGGAGCAATGGCAAGCTAACGGCAAATACTCACAGGTATGGCAGGCGCAGACACTCTTCATAGGTCACAAATGGCGACAGCTCACCCTTGGCGTCGGCATCATCGATCTCGGCGACCAGTTTGCGGTACGCGTCCGGCGTTTTCATCAGGTAGTAAAAGCAGGCCCGCAGAGAGATGGCCGTCGTATCGGATCCGGCAAGGCTACTTGGATATCAGCCACACGACCACGAGATATTGGGGGAAACATTTGGGAGAAAGGAAAAGCAAAAGCCGCTGACATATTGTTGGACAGGTGGTTGACCATGTCACGGTAGGAAATCTGTCCACTTTGCTCCTCCTTGGCTCGGAGTTGGGCCAGGAAATCCGTTCGCTGTGGTGACGCCGATTCCGCGCCCGCTTTCTTATTCCGGTCGTACCGGTCGATCTCATCCTCGGTCAACTGCAAAAATGTCAATGCCACCACACACAGAGACAGACATACACACGGAGAGAGAGAGAGAGAGAGAGAGAGAGAGAGAAAGGACAAGATTGGCTAGCTGCTGTGTGCCCACCTTTACGAATTGCGCCAGGGGATCCGGCAAGGAGATTCCCAGACTGTTGATGGTGTCCAGAAGGCGTTTGTTACCAACCAACCATGGATGAAGACCTGGGAACTGGCCGATGATCTTGCCATACTGGAGCGCGAAATGAAGCTTCGCAATCATGTTGTCAATGTCTCGGCCCTCTTGCATAAAGCCAAAGCGACGCTGGAACGTGATCGAAGCAATGACATCAAAGGCGTAGAACTGGAGCCAGGTCGACAGATCAATGGCCTCGCCCTCCAGCTCCCGCATCTTGTCCACGAAGATCGCGGTACATTCGTCCGTGTAAATCTCGTAGTTTTTCATGTTGGTCATGGAGAACAGCTGGGCCACGGGCCTCTTGAGAGTCTTGTGGTACGCCGAGTCGCGCGTCGCAAAGAGACTCTGCATTTCCTTCCCTCGGTAGAAGGGGATGAAGACGTTGTAAAAGTGGGACTGCGAGGGACATCCGTTAGGGCTTTCTCGGTGCCATTTCAGACGTTGCCCACATGCAACTGACCTTCTGATAGTCAGTGCCAATGCCATAGATCTGAGGGATGGCCTTGGGATCCGAAATCGACACGTGGTTTGGTCCGACCCGCACCATCGATCCATACTCCTGGTGCACTCGTCGGTACTCTGCTGGCGCTCGCCCATCGTGGACGAGGTACAGACGATACAGGCCCGAAAAGCGAGCGAAAAACGGTCCAGGAATCTGTCGCAGCCCGTTCCGATATCCAGTGGGGATCGCGCTAGCCACGAAGACGATGAGCACGACGGCAAGGCACCCCCAGATCATACCTTTGGTGTCCATGTCGGAGGTCTTTCAACGGCGATGGTGAAACGCTAGCATTTGTGGAATGGTGTTCCAGAGCACAAGCGGCCTGGGGAGAATATATGGCCCCCGAGCCTCGCGCGAAGACCCCCGCCCTTGGATCGGGGCTGGAGACTCGCGGTGGGTTGTCTCCATCTTCCAGCGCCGTATTGGGGGGAATAGATGGTGGCCACTCGATCTGATTCACCACTGTAAGCGTATCAGCCATTCGTCGAGATTGGCTCGCCCGCTTATGCACGCACTCGCTGTCGTGTCGTCCAGATTCCAAGTACATGTAGCTGGAACGTTTCCCTGTGGTGCTCGGTTCAATTTTTCGGCGCGATTTTCTGATTGGTTGACTCTTGGGTATCCCTATGGGGCAATTCCTTGGGACTCGAAGCATTATGAGAGAACGATGCTTCACTCATCCGAGTGCCTACTTATCTACCTGAGCTTATTGGGGGCTGGGCATTCATGACGGGCGGCCACTTGGTACTTAGTGGCCCGGAGCACTTTAGAGTCCTGACCGACAGCATTCTTTCCTGACAGCACGTACATATGAAGTAATCGTAGTCCTACTCTTTCGCCCAGACTCCATGGAGATTACCCTCGGTGTCAATGAACCGCGCAAAGAACCCCATTCCTCCTCCAATCTCGGTCTTTGGACTACATAAGTATTCCAAGTCAGCAAAGACCAGTGATATCAAACTCAGAATGCAGTGGGGCTCACTGACAGATTCACTTGACCGCCAGCAGCCTCGATCTTCTTCGTCGTCTCCTCGATGCTGTCCACCAAGAACGTGGCGACCGGCACGGCTTTCTTGGAGTCGTCGAATTTGGCCACCCCGTCCTCGTTCTTCATGAGCAAGAACGCTCCGTTCAGTGTGCCCTTACTGAACATGTGAATCGATTTCTCACGGCCACTGGGCGACGGTGTGCCTTTCATATTGTTGCATTCCCAGCCGAGGACCTTGGAGTAGAAGGTGGACGCGCGGGACACATCTGTGACGGGGACCTCGAACCAGCAGATTTGGCCGTAACTTGGAGAGCTAGGGCTGTCCGACATGGTACCACGCAATTTCGACTGGAGTTCGGTTGAGAACTAGAGAGAGATGTCTAGGGAGCAAACAACAGAAAGTTCTGTGGCGGAAGAGGTTTGCGTTGAAGGAATTCGCCACAAAGAAAGTCGACCTTCAGTGAAGCTTTATACATGAGTTTCCCTTCCCTTCCTCACCCCATGGGGTACAGTAATTTACTTCAAAGTTGTCAACCGCTTCTGTAGTACTGGAAGCGGACTTAGCCAAGGTAGGTTGGCGCCAGGCGCCCTCAGGCAGAAGTTTCCCTCCAGCCAATGGGACGGAAGCAGCCCAAACTTTTGACTTTGGCATCACGAGTTCGTGGTGTCCTACTACATTACATATGTACTTATCGATCACGTATTGTAACCGTCACAAGCATGGAATGAGCGAAACTCGTTGCGTCACCCATGGCCGTTAGACCCTCTTTCATTCTGGCTATCGACCACTGGGCATAGACGCGAAACGCCACCACACACATTTGGCCCGACTGGGTCACAATGCTGTGGATGGTTCATGTAATTGCATTGTCCAGATTGGCGTCGTCAAAGATGATGGCCGGGCTTTTGCCTCATAGAAACTCCGGTGAGTGATTGATCTTGCCTTGAAGGATTCGGTGATAGAACCTACCGAGTCTTGCAAGGGTCACTCGTTTCAGGTTGCTTTGCGCGCTAGTGATTTGGATCGTCTTGCCGGTGCCAACAGATCCTGTGAGACTGACCTTCCTTGCGCGGCGGTGCCTCGCGAGGAGGTCTCCGGTCTGGCCAGCCCCTGTGGTGACCTGTACCCCTCTTTACGGGATATTGGCGATCTTGACCTCTAGCCAGGGAGTCCAAGGCCGTCTTTCTGAAGGCTCGACGATCACGACGTTGTTTTTAGTCGCGAGAGCAGGCCGATTTTCAGCATCATTGTGGCGAGAGGTCCGTTAAGCAGGCAGATTGCCGTGCAGACTCGACACGGAGATATGCATCTTACCCTCTGTTGCAGAAACTCATCATTCAGAAGGAAGGGGCATTACCCTAAATGCTCGTTGTGAATAAGCTCGACAATGGACAGGACAGAGCTGTCAGAGGACGACAGGTTCAGCAGTAATGCCGCACGAGTGAATAACAGAGATCAACTCGCGACAATCTTGAGAGAGAGGTCTTCCAGACCAAGATAAAGATGACAGATGAGTGGCTCCACGCTTCGAAGGCACCGGAAGGCCCTACAGTGCTATCTGTAGTACACTAGTCCACATACTGAGACCAATCCAGCAGTCGCACCCGTCAAATCCAGTGAGTTCGCCACTACTACTACTACGACGTCGGCCGCCGCGGCTTGGTGAGCATACCAGCGAAGTCCTTGCTGAAATGGGGATCCTCGGACTCGGAGATGAAATGTTAAAAGGAAAGCAGACAGGATAGAGAATATGGAAGAATGGCGGTTCTTGTCCAAGGAGGTACGGCAGATACAGAGCTATGTTTGAGAGTCAATTGTCCAAGAGACTACGCAGGACATTTCTGTATTTCCAAATCCTCTCCCGTTCTCAGTTCCTCTGGCGCCTCGTTGCGGTCCAGCGTGGCTCAGCGTCCGAATCCACTAACTACATATTGAGCAGGTAGCAGAAAAGACCAGGGATTTGGATACGATGTCTGCACCTTGAAGGGCCTGTGGAAGAATCCAAGGATATCGAGGATCACGAGAATCCGTCTCATCTGCCGTAACTCGTGATCATTCCTGTGATGTGTAAATGGTTGATGATGGTTCAAAACGCGTACCTCGACAGGCTGTGCCTATCGCAAAGGCCTTCGAGATGGACGTTGGCAGCGCGCTTTTGGATGGCTGCCAAGACTGGCGGGAGCTCTTTAGCGTCCTTGTTTTCGCTCAGGATATCCTGTGCCACGGTGAGCTCGAGCGGATTGAAGATGGGCGGACCTCGCAGGCCTGTCAGTGCTGGGAGACCCTATGGCTCGGGTGATCCTGTTTCTGAACTGCTCAGGAGATTGACATGGCCACTGCAGGTGGCCGGAGGACCGGGTCCCGGAATGTTTGTCCCTGAAGTGAGGTCCAGCCGGCAAGCCTATGGAGAACCCGGCCTGTTGCGAAGACTCTTCGATCATCTATCCGTCAACGAGCCAGAGGTGGCCTGGCTCTGAGGACCTCAATCCCAGTTTTGGTCGTTACCGGATGGCTGCAGCGTAGGGGTAAATATCCGACGCTACGGGCCATACGATTGGTCAGTCTTGAAAATCCGGTCCAATGTTCTGGAATTAGTGACGGTACTAAAACGAAAACCCGGTATTTTCCGTCGGAGCTGTGTAAAATACTGCTGTCTAACAAGGTCAGGTATTGCGTCCCGCGGGCCACGAAATCGTAAGTGCGGAGCAGTCAAGATGACGGCTAGCTCGAGAAACAAGGCGATAGACCCGGAAGGCATTGTACTCTACGATTATGCTCTGGTAGAGCCTGTTGGCTGCATTGGATGGCCACATTGCCTCGCCGCCTGCCAGGTAAATGTTTGCGATACATAAAGCGCAAGGTGCACAGATGTGATTGGAAGTACAGCTATACCGTGAAAGGCTCTCTCGATCACAACTTACATTTGATTGATCGCTGTGGTGCCGCCTTGGCGAAAATACAATCCAACATGTCGACCTCAGAGCACACGACCGATGTCTTGATCAGCGGCGCTGGGGGCGTCGGACTCCTCCTCGCCGTCATTCTTAGTCGGATGGGAGTGAATGTTCACATTATTGGTAAGTAGGCATTTCATAATGGAGGGTTTGAAATGATCCATGAGCACTAATTGCAAGGGCAAAATTGTTACAGACAGGAAAGACAAAAGGAATGGCCCCATGTATGGCCGAGCGATCTCTCTCTATCCTCGAACCCTGGAGTTCCTGGATCAGCTGGGTATCTTGGAGGAGCTCGAGCAGATCGGGGTCCTTCTGCGCGCCAACGGGACTTTTGATCACAAGGGCCAGCGAGTTCCGTCGCGAGGCTGGAATCAGATGTTCAAGCATATGGAGTCCACTTATCTGAAGTATGTCTTGAACGTTCGTTTGTATTACACCGAGGAGACATTGGAAAAGTATCTGGCGGGCAAGGGCATTCCCGTCCACGTGAACAACACTTTGAAGGATCTCAAAGTCGACAGCGAGGCTGCCGACGGCTACAAGGTGACGGCCACCGTGGAGACGCTAGACGGCAAAGAGCATACAGTCAAGAGGTAAGAACGACCCTTGCCCCAAAATGATCGAACTAATAGGAGATTAGCAAATTCATTGTCGGAAGCGATGGGGCCAGCTCAACGGTTCAGAAGCTCGCCGGGATCCATCGCGAGCAGGTCGAGAGTGAGTTTCGATGGATTCGCGTCGACGGAATCATGCATTCCAACATCCCCGATCAAGAATTACCTGCCGTCAGTGTCGAGTCTCCTACCCATGGCAATACCTTCTTCACCAAGCTCGACCACGGCCGGCGCCGGATTGGATTTGCCGTCCCCCTAAGCATGACCGCCAAGTACGGCGACACGATGACCGAGGAGCAGATGAAATACGAATGCAAAAAGTCCATGGAGCCTTTCACGCTCGAGTTTGAGACGGTGGATTGGTGGACCGTCTACACGTAAGTGGCCCGAAATTCCATCCCGTCTACTGTTTGCAAACTGACTGATTCATTTCTGCCGGACAGGGTTCGTCAAGGGATAGTGGACAATTTCTATGTCCACGACTGCGTACTCCTTGCGGGAGACTCTTGCCACACCCATTCGTCGTCGGCAGCTCAAGGACTCAATACAGGCATCGGGGACGCCATGAACCTGGGCTGGAAGCTGGGCGGGGTGATCAAGGGATGGTACGATGCGAGTGTGCTGCAAACGTACCATACCGAACGTCGATCCGTCGCCGAAGAACTGATCCGTCTGGACAAGTGGTACTCGACGCTCATCAACAACAAGATCCCGACCGATCTGATCGGCGTGTCCACCGACCCCAACGTGGTGCTGAGCGAGGCGCTGGAACGGAGCATGCAATTTACCATCGGCCTGGGCATCGGGTACGACTTGGGTCTCTTCAGCAAGTCCCCGACCATGGGTCAGGTGGAAGCCGGACTGCGCGCCCCGGATGCCCTGGTCTACCGTCCTGGGAACCATTTCACGCCTTTGCGTCTGCTGTCGCTATTGCAAAACTGGGGATGCTTCTGGGTCATCATCTTTGCGGGCCAGACGCTCCTCACCCGCGACCATCTGGTCCGTTTGCACAAGTACCTGGAGAGCGACCGCAGTTTCGCAAAGTCGGTTCCCGCCGGCTCGGTGAAGTTCTTGACCGTGATGGCCGGCTTCGAGGCCGATGGCACGGTCGCGCTGGGAGGTCAAGCATTTGGCAGGATGTATCAGGACTGGGACCACACCGCGCATCTTCGATATGGCGTCCCGACATCCACCGGCGCTATCGCGGTGGTGAGACCAGACAGCTACATGGGCTTTGCCACCACGTTGGACGAGCCTGAGGCGGTGGAGGGCTACTTCCAGAGATTCATCAAAGGGTACGAGCCACACCAAGCGACCAATGGTTCGACCAATGGTGCGGCTAAAGCTTGACCGATGAAAGCGTCCGCCATGTGGCTAATATGATGGCCTCTTCAGGTCAGAGGGTGTGGATAACGCGTGCATTATTAGATGTGTCTGTGAATCAAAGTGCATAACAGCGACCCTAACCCTGTCTGGATAAGAGCTTGTTCTTGTACCTCCTGAAGCTTCAGGTACCTCTCCGTGGGAGTTCCAGGCTTCGGAGGTAGTCCGAAAGGGTCTCTTCAGGTACATTATGTACTGGTACTAGTCCTCGATGTACACCCAGGCCCGTGAGCCGTGTTCGTCCGTGCGGAGGTGACCTCAAGCCACGTCGCCGCTACCACCACCACCACCCCGTGAAATTTCTCAGCCGAGGTGCTTTCCCCGCGCCTTTTCTCACATTCCGACCACAGAAGCTCCTTCCCGCCCCTCCCCCAGTTTCCCACTAACAAGCGGAGATACAGTAACGCCATGTACTCCGCAGAAACCTGACCCTGGGGTGCCTAAGCGACCGTTGAATGATTCGTAACGCCATTGCTGAGCCCTGGCTCTAGCATCCTGGCAATTGCCTGATTGAACGGACCTTCATCTCGACCGAGAGCGATCCGTTTTGCTGTGCACTTTTTATGACTTCAACTTCATGATTCCCTCCGAACCCTCCCTGGCTTGAGGGCGTCTCCTTACGCAGAGCTATGACTTTCGGTCTTCGATGTGACGCGACATGACTCTCGGTTTGCAGAGCTGGGTTCCTCGCCGGCTGCCTCGACAGTCTCTGGCGTGCCGACACTGCCGAGCGAAACACATTCGATGTGAGCGCCACTCCAGTCGATTTTGGCGTGCTTAGAAGATCTCTGTTGACTATTATGACGGACAGGCGATGGTACCCAACCATGTCGGAATTGCTCTCAGTACGACATCCCTTGTGAATATGCTGCTCGGGCACCACGCCGCAAACATCCCGTAGCCCAACGCAGCGCTGAGGACGGGTTCGGTATGGAAAGTGGCAGCCAAGTCCGACATGGCCACAATGCCGCCACAAACGTCAGTCACAAGCCTACACGGGGCATCAGCGGCAAAAATGGCGTACGCTCAGGCCTGGGTTTGAGCAAATCACTCCCCACGGCGGCGGTGGACTCGACTAATTCGCCGAGGGTCGGCGTCTGGAACGCTTCAGCGAGGCCCAATGATGAACAGTTGATATCCTCTCAGCAGCAAGCACCAACCAGCCATTTCGAACCCAATGATGATAATGTTCAATACACGACGTCACAGACCTTTTTGCACAGCTTGCCAAACGATCTCGATGAAACTTCCTCCCCCGAAAGTCTCGATATCGCTCTCGCCCCGAACCAACTAAATCTAGTTACGAAGTACGGGCGTGCCGGCGACAACGAAGTCGGCGCGCCGCTGCTGTGGCCAGATGCCTTTATGGCGCCGCGAAGCGGACAAGAGGCCTCGTGGCCGTTGGAGCCTACCAAGGGGCCTCCTTCGCCTTCGTGCGCAGAAATGGACTGCTTCAGAACGCATGGCTCGGTGAGTTGCTTGATGTCAGTGCCGCGGACAACTGCTGATATGTCTCCAGACCATTCAACAATATCATGGTAAATCTTGAGCCTATGCACATTGACTATGTCAAACCCACCCCCGGAACGCTTACTGATAACTTTGCAGGTCCACTATCATTTATGGCCATCTGTTCGAAGCCAGGCATAAAGTGGGTTTCGGATCGAGTTGGCGGCACGCAGTATACTGAGCTGGTCAACGAGTTCGCGGATCAGATGGGTTTCTTGCAGCAGCTGGAATTTACGGGAGAAAGAGCGGCGGAGCCGGATGAGCAGACCGCTCGAACGTGGGTGAAGGGTGCGCACACCCTTTTGAAATTTTCTTCCATGGCTACGGCTCTCGCAGTCCAACGATTGTTAATGCCCTGCAGCTTACTTTGCCGAATCTCTTGAAAGCCATTTCGGCGTGGTAGACCCCGAGGCCTTTGAACAGCAATTGACCGCGCATTATCGGACGTGTACCCAACAGTCCTCACCCACGTCCGTCGACGGAGCCTGGTATGCTCTTCGGAACGCGGTCTTTACGTCAGGATCCCGCACCGTTCTCGCAAGAAAGGCAGGCTATACAAGTGCCACCAAGACGGCCATGGGGTTCTTTCGCAATGCCATGTCTGTTTATCCCGAACTGATCTACTCTCAGCCCAGCGTCATGGCCACGCAAGCGCTGGTCGTCATGGTATGGGCTTTCTACACCATGAAGTGACATATCAGGAGCCGACATGCTAATTGATGCACGGAGCAGATGTATTTTGTCGAAGGCCTGGGCAGTCCGTTCCTTGAGTACTCACTCTGCTCTGCGGCGGCCAGCCTGGCGCAATCTCAAGGTCTGCATCGACAGGCGCCTCAGCACCACGGTCTGACCGAACGACAAGTCGCGCATCAAGCATGGATTTTCTGGGCCATCTATGTTCATGAGAAGCATGCGACCATGCGGTACGATCGGCCTTCGGTAGGGCATCATGGCTAACGGGGTTGTACCATCTGCAAGTCATGCTGATACATCGTGACTAGGCCATCAACGACGACTCGATCACCTGCAAGATTCCGTCCACGGCGCCTGTCGGCTCGAGGCATGGTCTCAGGTTCGCCACCGCCTTGGTCCAATATGCTCGTTTGTTTTCCGTGACGTCCACGGAGCTCTCCGTAGAGCGCATCCTGCGCACTTCGCCAGAAAACCTCCTCGCGATGGTCAATCACCTTCACCACGCAGCTCAGAACCTGCACGAGTCGCAACCGGCCGAATATCGTCTCGACCTACAATGGGACCCGTCGTCCCGGGTGGTCAATATGTCCTACTTGCCCTTGCAGTTCGAGTATTGGGGGCTCCTGTGCCGCGTCCATAGCATCTTCTTGTATCCTTGGGTCAACAATCTCCTCGAACGAGTATGCTCCAGTCGGTGGGCTAGAGACCGCATCGCCGACGCCACGGATCTGGATCGACAGAAGAGCTGGATCGAAAAGCTGCGGGTCCAGTGCCAGAAGAGCTCTGAAATCCTAGCCGACGCGAGCAGGAAGCTCATTCTCACCACCAAAGCGATACCCGTGGAGGCGGGCTGTTCCAAGACGTACGTGTAGCTGCCCCGTTCTCGCTGTGGGGCCGGGGCATGTCATGCTGCTCTCGACTAACACGGGCAGGTTTGCGGTCTTCTTCCCATTGATGGCCATGAACGGCCTTTTCATGCACATACTCAAATACCCACAGCTCGGCAAAGCCGAGTCCGATGTGTCGGTGTTGGAGATTGGCGCCGGGCATTTTCGGTGGATCGAGTTTGCGACCGGGCTTGACGTTCGGTGGTCCTTGATCAAGGAAATGGCCCAATGGGCTCGGAAGGCGCTTCAAAAGCCTTCACTACCTGTGCTCGAACACAACGTATGCTCTCATCTCGCTCTTCTTCTTGTTCTCCCTACTAATGTGATCATTTACAATAGGAAGAAGAAGAACCGGAGCCTAGTCGTCGGACGACGCATGCGTTGCCCTCTGCCTGCACCGACCTGCCAGCCTTGCTAAACGTGGAGCCTCGCAGACGCGGTTCTCAGCCTTCAACGCCAAACATGCCAGCGGACACCGTCCAACCACCACTACCACCAGCAATTGGTGATTCCTTCAATTTGACAGATGTGAGATCTCAAATGCCTCGAGCGCTCGACTGATGCGTCAAGCTGACTCTTCGATGCGCAGGATCTATTTGATTTCGACATGGCGGAATTTGCCAACGATGGTCTCTCTATGTTAGGCCCATTGGGGGGGAACGTCGATGGGATCTACGCGATTTGATGTTCGTTACGCAGAAACACGGGTTGTGTCGAAGCGTCAAACTCGGGGAGCAAAGCACTATGTTCCTTTACTGTATACCGCTAAAAGCCCCCTTGTTACTATATTCAATGCCGCCCGGGCTACCGGCCCATATATCGTAGAAGCATCACCAATCGTCCTGGATGGCCGAACCGATCTTGGAGGCCAGTTCTTTCTCCTGGGCCATCATCTTCTCGATCGTCCAATCCTGATGCGAATAGTCTTTGGGCAAGTTCTTGGGCGTGAACGGCGCCCCGTTGAGCAAGTGGTCTTTCACCTCGTCATACGCCTCCGTGGCGTAGTTGCCCGCATCCACACTGATGAGCCAGTGAGGGAAGCTGAACCTGAGGTACTGGGGATCCTTCTTGACCTCTTCCCAGTCGGTCTGATGCATCCGGTGTCGCTGTTCCCAGCCGATGCGCTGGGTCAGACTGGTCCGTTGGTATCTGCCGTGAGACCACATATTAGCTCGAGCGACACTAACTACCGCCAAATTCGTTGGACGCGCGAGTTTGCCCTACCTCAACCGGGTGTGAATCTTCAGTGCCAGGGGGACCTCGTTCTTGCCACCCTTGGCCAACACCGCCGCCACGGACGCTCCGTCCTCGATCGCCTGGCCGGCCCCCTGAGCCGACGTGGGCAGGTGAGGATGTGCGGCGTCGCCAGTCAGGACAATTCGCCCCTTTTCCGACACCCAAGCGGGAAATGGATCCCGCCACAACAGCTTCCAGTCAATCAGCTTCTCCGGGGGGACGTGCTTGCAGATGTCTTTGAAGATCGGCGCCAGAACCTCCGACGACCTGATCAGTTCTTCCGGGTCGCCGCGGAACGACCACGACTCTTCGACCGTATACGTGTCCTAACCAAGGGGGGAGACGTCCTCCTAGTCAGCCGAGCGTGTTCTCTCCCATTTTCAAGGATCTCAAAATGGAGTTCAAAACGTCGGATAGGTACCTACCTTGTGGGTGAGAAAGACGGTCGCGCCGCCCAATTGCTTGTTGGTCTGCAGAATGCCGTGGGCATTTTCGCCGATCCAGATGTTCAAGCTGTCACCGTCCTCGGGGATCAGGTATTTGATCTTGTCGTCCTTCAGGAGGGAGTCAATGGGGAAGTAGCTGCGGAAGATGGCAAACCCGCTGGCCTTGGGGGTGTCGGCGAGCCCCGTGACGAACTTGCGCGCATTGCTGTGCACGCCGTCGGCTGCGATGACGCAGTCGGCGCCGACGCGGGCCCCGTTGACGACGATGCCCGCCTCGTGGTCGTTCTCCCAGTACTCGCTGATGCGTTGGCCGAAGAAGAACTCGACGCCAATGGACACGGCGTACTCATAGATGAGGACCTGCGTGTGACTCCGATGGACATAAAAGTTGGGGAATCCGCCATCCTCCTGCGGCAGCTGCTGGCTGCCGATGATTTGATTGTTTCGGTCGATAAAGTTGCACACGCTCAGCTGACAATCGATGCGGCGCATCTTCTTGGACGTGTCGCCCCATCTACCCAGGATTCGAGTCGCGTTCGGGGCTAGATTGACCATGTCGCCTGTTTTATCAAAGGATTGATGGTCGCGTTAGCAGAGGGACGCGCCACTCTCTCTCGTGCCTGCATGGAACAAGGGGCAACAAGAAGGATCGACGCACCCACGGCGTTCAACTGCTTGGTCGACTCGTACACTTTCACCTTCAGTCCGCGCTGCGTGCACTCGATCGCGGCCGAGAGGCCGGCAAAGCCAGCACCGACGACGATCGCCGTAACTGGCTCTTCCCTGGGATGAACAGCAGCAGGCATGGTGTGTTTTCTTCCGGTTGCGGAAATGCGAATTGTCGACTTATTGTACGCGATGGTGAATATGCTGCCCAAAGCACGATAGGTACCTACAGACACAGAAGACAATTTTGGCTGTCAGGGACTATATTCTGCGCCAGGCCCGGTGCAATGCAGAGTCTGCAAAGATCAGCAGCCTCTGGAGAAGTGGTGACGCTTCCGCGGCAAGGGTAACCGCGATACTCCATTGATGCAAAGTTGTGTCGAGGTCCCGGGACAATTATGATTCCAGTCAGGCCGACGCTCGGTACTCCGTCCGAACATGCACACGAGTGCATGCTGGGTCTTGCGCCACCCTGACGCGTGACCAGAACATCGGGTTGTCAAGTATTACGCAGATACCACAGCGGCACACCTCTAACTGGAAAGCTAGTCTCTCTACAGGGGAAGTATGCTACGATCCACATTTCGATAAGTATGTATCTCCAACCCTCGCTCTACATCGACTTACTTGACAACCACGAGATCAAGTTCACACGAGATGTACCAGGTATTCAACTGTGAAGTCAGCTCGTCCGATGATGAAGCTAGCAACTGCGGCTTTGGAAACCAGGCATCGGACAGTCGATTCGTCCTCCAAGGCTCTAGAGCTCTTCGTGCGTACTTGGCCAGCCCAGCGTAGTGCAGCCTGGGGTAGACCGGGGGTAGCAAAATAACGGCTGCCCCACCCCACCCCCTGGAGTTTCCGATACCGTACGGCTTGTACCAGGATTTTACGGTCCGGTATCGAAACCCCGAAACGTCAATTTTCACAGTAAGTGGGTCTTACCGGAAGATTGTCCGAAAACGGGCTAGAGCAATTCTCCCGTGAAACTTCAAGTCTCTTGCTCAATAGATTGCAATACCTTAGCCCATCAAGGGGCGGAATTGGAACCGGAACCCATGGTATGCTGTACATACGTTGTCCAACATTAGATGCTCACTGCCCATCCTGATTGACGACGCGGCCGGAATAGTACTAGCTGCTTCGGGGAACGCCATGCACTACCTATCCTGCCTGGTATTCTCGTCGAAGTGAATATTGACTGTTGTCGTGTTGCAAGCGAAGCTCACGTGCCGGGATTCCGAGTCTCGTCTTATAATTGCCCCTTTACCTCCAGTGTGGTCGTATGATAGAGGAGGAGAATCATTGATTGTATTCCCAAGCTCCTGCCTCCAGCCCATACATAGCTCAGGGTATACCAAGTCCTATTCGCAACTTACCTCTATTCCTGCTCTAATACACGGCCCATCATGTCCTCGAGCGGCGAGAAATTCGTGAAGCTGGTGGCCATGATCAGCCGCAAGCCCGGCATGACGCCCGCGGAGTTCGAGGACTACTACGAAAAGCACCACGTCACGATGAGCCTCGACATCCACCACGAGACGTTCTACAAGTACACGCGCAACTTTGTGCAGCACGACTCTCCCTTCAACCATCTGTCTGGGGACTCGACGACACCCTGCGACGTCATCACCGAGGTCTGGTTTCGCGAGAAGGACTTCCCCAAGTTTCTCGAGACGGCGAACAAGCCCGAGGTGCGCCAGCGAGTGATCGAGGACGAATCCAACTTTATGGACAGGAAGTCACTCCGGATGTTCATTGTCACGGAACATGAGGGGCCGTCTGAGCGTGTGGCGTGAGTCCCATGTCATGGGACGCCGGGTTTGAGAACCGACACATACGGATGTCATTGGCTTCAAATAGTCCTCTGAATTGAGTGTCTTGATTTTTGGCTACCTGCAACTCTCTCTCTCTCTCTCTTTAATGCTACTTTTGTTTTGGCAAGTTGAATAAATGTTGGCGGCGCGTTCGTTCTTCCATCCACCCAACAAATATAATGCCTTTTCTTAGGACGGGCGCTCTGCGTCGTCCCTCGAGTAGCCCCTCCGGCCCCGGTTCGGGGGTCACGACTCGTGCGCTGCGTGCGAGGCCTACCCTGCAACCCAACCGCCATCGATGCTGTATGCACTCCCGGTAATGAAAGATGCGTCGTCGCACAGCAGAAAGATGACTAGATTCGCCACCTCGGCCGCCTGGCCCGGACGTCCCAGCGGCGTTTTTTGGACGATGTATGGGATGTTTTCTGCCGCGACCATGGGTGTCTGAATCACGCCTAGAGGATGAGAGACATTCGTTCGCGTTAGAGTCATGTTTGTGTGCTTCTTTTGCGATTCCATATCGTTTGTCGAAAGACGAAGAAAAGCAGTCTCACTCACCTGGACAGACACAATTGATGCGGATGCCTCTCTCGCCTTCCTCCAGCGCCGCACACCGCGTCATCCCAACGACGGCGTGCTTGCTGGCCGTGTACGCCGCCAGACCGGGCGACCCGATGAGGCCCAGGTTCGACGACGCACTCACAATGCTGGCGCCCTTTTGCATCACGGCCAACTCGGCCCGTAGACAATTCCACACGCCTTTGGCATTGACGCCCACGGTCAGATCCCAGAGGTCCTCACGACCGTCCCGAATGAGAATCCTCTCGCCTCTGCTTTCGGGCACCACGCCAGCGAAGTTGACCGCGCCGTCGAGCCGGCCCAGTTTCTCCACCGTGCCGCGAATCCACGCTTCCACGGCAGCAGTGTCGCGAACGTCCAGCACCGTGGTCGTGGGGCCCTTGCCCGGCCCGGGCGCGCCGGATGCTTTTTGCGCTTTCGCAATCTCCTCCATTGTCGTTGTCATGCCAGCGGCATTCTGGTCAGCTAGCGCAAGGATGGCTCCGCGCTCACTCAGGATGATGGCAATCCTCTGACCCATGCCGCTGCCGGCGCCGGTGATGGCAATCTAAACACCAGGTGGACAATGTCAGGGGCTATTGTTGATCGATTCACATTTTCCTTTTTGCGTTTGAAATATCTGGACTTACCACCTTGCCTTCGAAGGAGGCCATGTTGTGTGCGGTGCTTCAACGATGTTGCTGCGTGGTGTGCGGTAAAGGTTGGACTGTTTGCTGCAGCTTTCGAGATGTGTAGATTCAAGCCGCTCTCTTGACCATGAAAATGTAATTGTCTGAGTCTCCCTACTGATATCATACAGTGGTATCCGTCAAACCTACCAATCAACTTGATTTGCTACCCCCAGGGAAATCCCCCATTCTTTCGGCCCGGGGGAAGAGCCGGGGCACTAGGTTTGTGCATCACGGGAACCATAAAGCCGCTGCATTGAAAAGACCATCTGGGGGCGATTGCAGCACTCTGTACCCTCGGACTGTGTCACGGACTGTTGCGGAGTTCTACTTGTGTACGTCGTATCGGGCGGTGGTGTAGGAGCTTGTCCGACTGCCTGGGTATCTTCCGATGCATTCAGGCCATGTGCCAGCGCCGCCCAGCATACATCTCGAGCGAAACAGCTCTTTCGGCCGTGAGGCATCCCGGGCAGAAGATGAATCAGATTCGATCACGTAATATGAGAGACAAGCATGTCTGAACGGCATTGCGGTACAACAAGATACCAGAAAGGATACTGTAGCACCGAGGACACGAAGTTATTCGCTTCTCGTTATGTTTCCTTTCGTGAAAAGATACTGTCACGTAGACGAAGAGAATGGCATGCTTGTGAGCAGAGACAGACATATTATTTCTTCGGTGGCTACTTCTGGTTTTCGGGCCTGTGACTGATGAAGCGTCCTTCCCGGATCCTCCCCTCTGTTGATTTCAGACCGTCGTGGACCGACCATCAGGCCAATCCATGCTCGACAGGTGGTCGGATCTTCAAGATGACAAAAGGATCATGCCGGGTCCACAGCGATCTGATCCTCTTGCCAAAAATGTAGAGCGGAATCGCGAGCAGGGCCCAGAATATACAGGTCCCCCCAAACGTCCACAAAGCGGGCTCAGGGCCGGAACGCAAGACCCAGTCGGTGAGAAAGTAGATGATGCCGAACAGGCTCATATTCTTGAAGATCATCCCCATGACGAAGATCTGATTAGCCCTGGCCCGGAAGCCGTCGAGGCCGTAGGCGTAGGTGGTGACCATGGTGATGAGGGTCCCGAATGCGCTCAGTCCGGTCACGAACGCACACAGGGCTGCCGGCTTGCCTTTATCCAGCACATACCCGAAGCAAAACATTCCAACGCCGCAGAAAATGCCCGTGAAAGCCATGAAAACCAGGCGAAATTCGGGTTCGCTGCAGAAAAGGACCGTCAGCGCCGTGGTTTTTTGACAGGTCACCAAGGATGGTCCTCTAAGGAAGGGGGGATCAATGAGAATGACTTACTAAATTCCTTTGTTTTTGCGCGTCATGTATTTGATGAGAGGATCACTCGTGAGTGCGGTGAAGATCGACGAGCAAATGCCGCCAATCAAAGACCCGGTGCCCACGTAACCGACCTGGGCGGCGTTGAAGTACCAGGGTGGTCCCGAGAAGATCAAGGACATAATGGCAAAGGTGCCCGCATAGCTATTATGATAGTTCAGCGACGACCGACCACCAAGAAAAGACGGGGTGCGACTTACCAGGCCACGACCCAACCGGATCCGAGACCGATGTAGAGGGACGCCGGATTGACCATGGTGATAAATGGCTCGAGGATGAGTTTCAGGATGTTCACATCAGTGTACGTGCCGGTGAACACGGCCAGCTCTTGGAAAAACGTCTTTTTGGGGGGGATTCCTGCTTCTTGTTCTCCGGGGCCGATTTCAGCAATGTGCTCAACGTGCTCTTGCTCTTTCTGAGCCAATTCGGGGAGGATGTTCTCCTCGACCGTGTCGATGTTGTAGCGACTGTCGCGGTTGAACGTCGTCTCGGGGACCAGGAAGAAGAGGAGCAAGAAGTGAATGACCAAAAAGATCTGGTACAGGTGGAAGACCCACAACCAGCCCAGGCTGTGGAACACCTGGCCGGAAATGATGCCCGACAGATTGGACAGCGCCGTCACGGTAAAGTTGGAGATGGAAACGCGGAGCCCGCGCTGGTGCACAAAGTACAAGTCACCGACGATCGAGAAGTTGAGAGACTCGTAGGCGGCAATGGCAAGTCCCTGGATGATCCGTGCCACCAGCAAATGATGGTAGGTTTTCCCTGATTGCCCGACAGCAGTCCCAATGATGTTGAACAAGCCGGACAAGAGAAACACGGGTCGTTTGCCGTACTTGACCGCCATTGCGGCCAGAAACGGGCCGATGCACGCCGTCGCGAGGAACTGCCATGACGACGTCCGAGCAATCAAGTTGATGGGGGTATTCGATTCCAGGGAAATCTGGAAGAAGCTGGCGTTGAACAAGGGCGCATTCGTTCCCGCATTTAACAACGCTCCAACCGCGATGATTCCCAGAATCATGTCTCGTTTCCACAGGGGCCTGTGCCGGAGTCAGTAGTCGTTCGGGCTTCGATACGAGGGTGTGCTGGGCTGGGCTGGGATCGTGGGAACAGGAGTGTGCGTCTCTCTCACCAGTTGAGCGGATCATTCGGATCTTCACTCGGTTGCGGGGACAGGATGATATGAGAGTCCCTCCCCTTTGCATGCTTGAGGCCGTCGCCGACTCCGTTCTGCAGCTCGGCCGCGTCACGATCATCGAGAGCAACCGTCCCCGGTACATGCTCGAGTTTTCTGTCTGTGGCAGGTTAGTTGGTTCAGGTGCTTTTGGCTGCGAGCAGGACTGCGCTCACCTTCGAGAATCCCAAGACCCATGATCACGCAACAGGTCTAACGAGCAGCTGATGCGTGTTTTCGAAGAAGGTTATCACAACTTGTCCGTATGGGTTTGTGTAAGATGGAACAAGAGAACTGAAGACACCACTGCACCAGGTACTCCTGGTGGCTTTGAGACTGGTGCTGCACGAGATAGGCGCCGTCGAGATACAGTTACATGCGCGAGGATCCACAAGTTGCAGAACCTGGGGAAACCTGGGGCATTGACCTCATATAGGATTGGCTCGGAATCGATGCAAGGGACACAAGACGGCGTGGAGCACTTCGTCCGGGGTCAAGACGTTGCCGAAAGCTCCGATTAGGAAGGGATGCGGACACAGTCCTGGAGTGGGTCCAAAGTCAAATGGCGGGCGCTTGTAACGACGTGTATGGGCTACTGTATCCAACCTAGTACCGGAAGCTTTCGGGGGGCATGCTATCGTCGACGGAACCTCTCAAAAGGACTAAAGCTTTACGAGCCAAGTCTTCTGTCGCAGGTCTAGCCTGGCCACGTCCGTCCGTCTCCTCCGACGGACATAATCGGATGTTGACCCACTCTCTACCAGCTCTTGTTGCGGTTTCCTTGTTCTCTGGCCCGAATACAAACCCCTCCGGAAGCTCTAATACCTCGTCAACGTGAATTGGACGCTCTTCTCGGGGAAACCCCCACATTTGAGGGAGAACGCATCCTCTGTCTCCATGGGCAGAGAACTCGGGAGAAGCACAGGACTACAGCATGACGACTTCCGCGGCTCCAAGTCAAACACCTCGTTCGTACCAGTCGTGCCTTGGAGGGTTTGCAGGTCTCTTGGTCCTTGCTTCGCTGAAATGAGGAGTTTCGCGCGGAGAGTTGCATCAATCATTGGGCCTTTATAATACTTCGGTGCTCTCAAATTCGAGTTTTAGCCCGAACAGTTCAAAACAAAGCTCTGTTCTATCGTCCTCCGGCCCTCCTCGATTTGGACTGGATCTCTGGATCGTAAGCTGTCTCTTGCCATTTCGAGTAAGTGACCACGATGTCGGTCAACGGTACCGCCGCCGTCAATGGGGCCTCTCACCCTGAGGAATTTGATGCCGTCATCGTCGGCGCCGGCTTTGGTGGCCTCTATCTGCTACACACACTCCGCAAGTTGGGGTACCGAGTCAAAGTCCTCGAAGCGGGCAAAGGACTGGGCGGAGTCTGGTGGTGGAACTCGTATCCTGGAGCGCGCGTCGACACGCACTGGCCGTTTTACGAATTTGCTGCAAAGGAATTGTGGGAAGATTGGACGTGGAAGGAACGTTTCCCGGCGCGCGACGAAGTCGTGGCGTATTTTGAACACGTCGATCGGAAATGGGACTTGAAGAAGGATATTTTGTTTGACCATATGGTCGTCAAGGCCGTTTTTGACGAAGCCTCCAGCACATGGACCGCCATCACCAATCACGGCTACAGTGCCAGAGCGCCCATTTTGCTCCCGGCTCTTGGGTACGCGGCCAACGTCTATATCCCTCGCCTCAAAGGTCTCGACACCTTCAAGGGCCGAGCGTGCCACACGGCATATTGGCCCAAGGAAGGAATCGACCTCAAGGGCAAGAAAGTCGGAGTCATTGGCACGGGAGCGAGTGGCGTCCAAGTCATCCAAGAGATCGCCCCCATCGTGGATCACTTGACAGTCTTCCAGCGGACGGCCAATCTGGCCATCCCGATGCGACAGGAGCAATATGACGACAAGACGATTCAGAAACAGATCGACGCGAAGAAGGACTTTCCCGCTATCTTCAAGCACGTCCGCAAGACTTTTGCCGGCTTCGACTTTGAATTTCTCGACAAATCGTCCGAGGACGACACCCCCGAGGAGCGCCTCGCGATGTGGGAGAATCTGTGGCAGCTGGGCGGCTTTAATCCATGGCTTCACAACTACAAAGATGTGTTGAAGAACCCCGTGGTGAACCGGGCCATGTACGACTTCTGGCGAGCGAAAACGCGAGACCGGCTCGCCGGCCTCGATCCGGACCTGATAGAGAACCTGGCTCCTCTAGAGCCAGTCAATCCGTGGGGGACTAAGCGACCATCATTGGAGCAGCGGTACTACGAAGTCTACCGACAAGACAATGTCGATTTGTACAACATCAAGAAGAATCCCATCGCCGAGATCACGCCCAATGGCGTCAAACTTGAAGCCGGACAAGAGGTCGAGCTCGATGTTCTCATCTTGGCCACTGGTTTCGATGCCGTTTCCGGCAGCCTTCTTCAAGTCGAGATAATTGGTCTCGATGGCCAGACCTTGCAGGACAAGTGGGCGGCTGGGACCTGTACCTTGTTCGGCCTGGCCACGATGGGATTCCCCAACTTGTTGTTCTTGTACGGGCCTCAGGCACCCACGGCGTTTGGTATCGGCCCTCGGGTGGCCGAAATTCAGAGCGAATGGCTGGCGGGCCTCCTAGAGGAGGCCAAACGACGACGGGCTACCCGTATTGAAGCGTCCCGTGCAGCCGAGTTGAAGTGGAAACAGATCAATAACGACTTGACGGCGGAGACCCTCATGGCAGAGGCCAACTCATGGTACATGGGCGCCAACATTCCCGGTAAGCCACGCGAGGCGCTGAACTACATGGGTGGACTCAGTCAGTACGAGAACTGTCTCAAGGACTGCGCAGCAGGTGGCTACGAAGAGTTCAACATTAGTTAGTTCTACAAGTTACTTGTCCAGTAAAGCATAATTGATTCTGTTTGACGCAAGCATGCCGTGAACACCCCGACAACTGAGAAATGATCGGGGTGTGCAATTCAAATGAAGCTGATTCCGCTCTTTTTGATGAAACTACTGTAATGCAAGCACTATGCTGCCATGACCTGGCATGCTGTGTGAATGTGGACTTGACCTGTTAGATAATGTTCTGACCCAAAAAAGGCTTGATTTTGCTGGGAGGAGCCAGGATGGCAGAGCAAGACACTCGAAAATCTACCGAACGGGGCTCGATCAGAGTGGCAGCTTGCATGCCGTGATGGGAAGCAGACCCCGGGGACCGGAACGTAGACCGGGCGATACACAGTGCATTCTTCCGCGGCATAACTTGGAACGGGTCCTCCATTCGATAGAGCACACCGTTTGCAGAACACTGGTCTACACCTAAAACAGTTGGTCTTTTTTACAACGAGTCGTTTTGGTGTCGTCGCCTGCACCAAACTGAAGTGTAGGATTCGTCGAGTTTGGTTACAGTAACACCTCGCCATTTCGAGCCCTGGCCGTTGAGGGCATTCACCGATCTTCGTTTCCAAACATGAACGTGAGAACGGGCGTTTTCAAGGACATTCGCGTCCTCGACATTGGGCATGTCGTTGCCGGCCCGTTTATTGCGTCGGTGCTGGCCGATTTCGGCGCCGACGTGATCAAGGTCGAGCGGCCACGACATGGCGATCCGCTGCGCCAGATCTACTGCAAGGACGGCGTGGGCTTGTGGTCCAAGGTGCAGGGCCGCAACAAACGGTCGGTGACCATCGATCTCAAACACCCGCAGGGCAAACAATTGTTTCGACGCCTCGTCGAACAGTCGGACGTCCTGGTGGAGAATTTCCGCCCGGGCGTGATGGAGCGCCTGGGATTTGGCTGGGAGGAGCTGTCCGCCATCAATCCACGGCTGGTCCTCTGCCGACTGTCGGGCTTTGGACAGACAGGACCCTACGCGGAGCGACGCGCCTATGGTCGTATTGGCGAAGCATTTGCCGGCTTTGCCCATCTCACCGGCGACCCGGCCGGCCCTCCGTTGCACTCACACATGTCGGTTGGGGACACGGTCGCGGGTGCCTGGGCCGCCATGGGCGTGATGATGGCGCTATACTGGAGGGACACCCAGGGCGGAGGGCTGGGGCAGGTGGTCGATGTCGGACTCTACGAAGGGCTCTTCCGGCAGATCGAGCAGCAGATTATCGTGCTCGACCAGCTCGGGGTCAACATGCAGCGCAGCGGGAGCAACCATCGCAACGTGCCGTACACGGGGCTCTTCAAGACGCGCGACGGGCGATATTTTTCGTTTTCCGCCGTCACCGAAAAGAGCGCGGGCGACGTTCTGAAATGCATGGGATTGGAACACGATGAACGCTTCAACACGTTCGCGCGCTGCATGGCCCATCGCGACCTCTTCGCAGAAACCGTGGAGGGCTGGATGGCCGCTCACGATAGCGACGAGATCGAGGCACTCTTCGTTGCGAATAACGCCCCTGGATCCGTGGTGAAGGGGGCGGCTGATCTCATCAATGACCCTCACGTCCTGGCTCGGGAGATGGTCATCACGCTGCCAGACGAGGAGCTAGGCCCCGTTCGCATGACCGGAGTGCTCCCAAAGCTCTCACGCACGCCAGGGGAGATCCGCCATACGGGACAAATGTTAGGTCAGTCCAATAGAGAAGTCTTTCGCCAATTGCTGGGACTGTCCGACGGCGAGATCGACGATCTTGAGCAAAAGGGCGTCGTTTGATCCGTATTCACCGTTGAGGCTTGACATACCCTTGGAGTAAATTTCGTGTGGTTGAATTTGACTCCAGAGTGTCCGTAGAAACGAAGACAAGCAGGAGCTTCTATGTCAATGATGACGAGGAATAGCCTCTAAACATACACATCTATATGTGTGTGTATAGTAGCACAGGGAGTTACATTGCCACCATCACAGCACACATTATTGTTTGCGAATGCCATGACCATCCATCAAAGGTTCCAGTTCTCTTCGAGCTTTTTGCCTGCAACCTCCAGCGGCTCGCACGCCATCGTCACGGCGATGATGCGGGCAGGCTCCGTAGACGATGTATTTTTCCAGCGGTGCGCAGTGCCACGTTGAATCAGATGGTCCTAGTCGTTTACCCAGTCAGTCGTTTCGATGGGCACACTCAAGCCTCGGAACGAAACATGGAAGAATGAACCTACTCCCGGCTTCAATCGCACTATCTCACCGCTGTCGAGCTCATGCTCCACCTCGCCATTGGTGCAGATGGCAAAGTCGATCGACACCGTTCTGTGCAAGGGACTCGAAGCACCAGGCCCAAGCTCGGTCACGAACAGAGTCGCCCCGTTCGGCACGACCACGGACGGTTGGGCCCAACTCGTGATGGCGTCCGCACTCGTGTATGCTTTGAGGTCCTGATCATTCTGGAGCTTGGTGGGAACTTGGGCCACCGCGTAAGTCCGGCCATATCCTGCGTTCAAGGCCGGCGACAGTGGAATGTACTGGGGTGTGAGACAATCGGTGTAGACGCTTTTCCCTTGTGCATCGAGAGTAGTGACGTGCCGCTTGTAGGGAGGGAGGGTCGTGACCTTGTCGACTCGTTCGGCCATTGCGGGACGTCGGGAAAGGCAAGTCCAAGGAAGGGAAGAGACTGATCGCAGTGGTTGAAGGACACAAACAAAACTATAGCTATTGTGACAAAATATTTCTTCTATCTGAGCCACTCGCACTCTTATCCTTTTGAATTTTGACACAGATGGTCGAAACGGGCAAAGCAACTGCTTGCCTCTGCCGCTATCCTTCGGGTCGAGGGGTTTCGGATTTCACGGACCATTTCCCGTCTCTGGACCGGGGACTGTTTGTGGTATATACTAATCCGCTAGCAGCGCAAGAGAGGAGCGGTATGTACCCGCAGTCTTGCTGGCATGAAATTCATGAAATATCTTGTTCGATCATTCCGCTGTCCAAAACTCCCTGGGTTGGCTTCTGCTTTGCCCTCACACAACTCATAAGACGGACGCACACTTTCTATCTGGGGTCCGCGTGGCATATGAGAAAAAGTATTAACGTGAACTCGCCAATTTGACGCGGTGTTTCTTTCTGCGCCAATCACACGCTGCTACGTCCAGATGCCTCAGGTATATGCTTCGCACTTGCATTCCCTCGACTGCGAAAAGTTCACTAACAAACCGCTCGGGGTCACCAGCAAACGAACTTGGTCTTCAACCACGTGGGCATTTCGGTGCCCAACCTCGAAGAGGCGGCATCATGGTACACCAACATCCTGGGGTTCCGTCGCATTCGCACCGACACGGAGTCGGATCGCAGCCTCGAACCCAACTCTCCGGTCTTCGGAATCTATGGCTCCTCGCTGCAAAAGGTCAAGATGGCCTACTTGAGCACGGGCAACGGCGTGGGATTCGAGATCTTCGAGTTCGTCGATCCAGCCTACACGAAACCCAAGGAGTTTGAGTACACACGCGGAGGATTTTTCCATATCGCCATCACGGTCGCCGACCCCGACGCCTTGGCTCAAAAGGTCGTCGAGAATGGCGGAAAACGGATCGGGGAGACGGTCGAGCTCTACGGAGAGAGAGCGTTGTACCTCGAAGACCCCTGGGGCAACGTGGTCGAGTTCTTGAGCTGCAGTTTCCACGAATTGATGGCAAATCGAGCCTAGACTTGATTTGCTGTTGTTACGCGGATCGTCTGATGCCGGGGCGAGCTTGCGATTGATTCTATCAGCAACCGTGAAGGCCTGACTGGCAACAGGTGCGAGTCCTTCTGGACCTGTGTGAGAGCCGTAGTCGCGCTTCAACCGTTGCTGGGGAACACGATCCCGGGGGTGTGGGGAAAAGGGGGAAACCCGCGGGGGTGGAGGGGGGGGGGGGGGCGCCCCGCGAATAGGGACGAGTAAAGACGTCAATACAAATACAGTACTTCGGGTCATTGAAAATTTCAGAAATACCGGGAAATACAACGACCCGGTAATTTACACCACATTCGGACTAGTATCGCTCGACCCCTTTTTGGCTTTGGCAACCAAGATCCGGTAGCTAGCACCGTCTCACCGCCGAATGCAAACATGCGGACCAGGAGGGTTTGATCGGAGACCGTGAGCGTCCGCTTCAAATGGGTGTCTGGAGAAGCTGTGAAATGACGGATCAAGAATTTCGCTGTCTGGCAGCCGAGTAGCCGCCCCTCTTTGGATTTTCGGCTTCGCGAAAAAGATTGGGTTTTACCTCAGCAGAGACGATGCACCAGGCCCGATGCGAGGCAGCACAAGCCTGAATGCTCCTGTACGGAGTGAATGATATGACATTGACCAGAGTACTCGTAGTAGAATGTGCCTGAGCCTCACTAATCTGCGATTGCTCGTGGCGGTCAAGAATTGTTTCAATCTACTACCAGATCGACTATCCATCCCAATTCTACAGTCATGTCCTCCCCAGGCAAAGTTGCGATCCTGACAGGTGCTGCGGTATGTTTTCCCATTGAGCGGGTCGCTGTTTTGTTGTCTGCCCTCTCTCCTCACTCCCAGTGCATTCCTTGCTCTTCTGCCTTTTACTCGCCTCTGTAGGTAAGAACCAGAGGCACAGAGTCTTAGTTGGGTGGAAGCGTTGCGAGTCTCTCTGTCACGGCGAGAGTTCCGCTGCATGGGAACAAAGACTGACCAGCTCGTTTGCAGTCAGGCATCGGCGAAGGACTCGCGCACGATCTCGTCAGCAAAGGATGGACGGTGGCGTGTTTAGATGTCCAAAGGACGGCAGGCGAAGCCCTGGTCGCCGACCTGAACCGCGGCGGTCCAGGCAAGGCAGACTTCATCTACTGCGACATCACCGACTATGACCAGCAAGCGCGCGCGTTTCAAGAAGTGTGGGACAAATACGGGCGACTGGATGCCTTGCTCGCCAATGCCGGCATCATTGACCGAAGCTCAGTCTATGTCTTGAATCATCGGGGGAAACGCGAGTATGTCTCTCTCCCTCTGCCAACGCAACAAACGTTGTGTGTGTGTGTGTGTGTGTGTGTCAAAAGACCCCAGCAAAGCTACTGGGTTGAGGCCCAGGGATATACGTTATTGTGACTGAACTTGGGTACAGGATACCACCAGCCACCGACACCAAAGTCATTGACGTTCTCTATACCGCGGTCATCTACGGCGTACAGCTCGCTATCCACTTCATGCGCCAAAACGCCACCCCAGGAGGTCAGATCGTGGTCACTGCCAGCACGGTCGGCGTCCATGCTCATCCTTGTTACCCAATCTACAGTGGTGCCAAAGCCGCGGTAAGTCTTTGCAAGAGCATAGCATCAAATCGTAAAACGCCGTGCGGGCACTGAATCTTTCACGCTCTTGATCTAGGTCATCAACTTCATCTATGCCGTCGAGCCTATGTTGCGACTGGTATGTTCCACCCTAAATCTGGTCACCTAGGCTTTACCTTTGCGTGGCCATCGCTGCTGCTACAAATGATTGACATGTTCTCGCGAACGACTAGAGAGAAAACATCAGTATCAATTGTGTGAATCCCGGGATCGTGCCCACCAAGATCAGTCCACAAGACATGCTTGACGCTGTGCCCGACGACTGGTAGGTCCTGAAGATATTTCTTCCAAAATGGGCCAATGTGTGCTGACAATCCTGAGTCTCACCCCGATCTCGACCGTCGTTGCCGGGTACAATCATTTCCTCGACAACCCAGCCATCAGCGGGCAGGCACTAGAGTGCTCGCACGACAGGCTTATTCCTCACCCGCGCGCTGCTTATGGGAATGGTCGAATCACGAAACGCTGTCTGGCTATCTGGGAGCCTTTGTTCGTCACGATGCACCACGAAGAGTCGGGACTGCCATCCACTTTTCCGGATGGTGTGTAGGTAGTGGAATTCGGTCTGGTAGGGCAGTGCATCTCAGAAACGGAAGCTCAGCGTTTGACCGGTGGTGATGGAATGAGTGGGTGAATAGAGGACGGCAACGTTCGAAGGAGTGGGTTGACGGCTGGAAAGCCAGTGTAGACCGTCTGGTGATCCGGAGCCGCAGCGCTGCGGGACCTCGAAGAATGGACTTGGAAAGAAATTGGCAGTCCGAGTAGATGAGAAGCGGTAACGCAGTTTATCCAATACAGCGTGAACGATGAGGCGTCGCTACCGTTACAAAGAGACAACACCGTCCCGTACCTGATTCAAGAACCGTGAATCACAACCAGTAGTACCGAAGTGAAATGACACACTTCTCGATTGTCCCAGCCGTTACAACTAGACCGAAAGGGGTAAGGAAAGGTGGTTCGCTCCAGCCGATCGTTGCCCAGAGAGATCCTTGTCCGTCACTCGTTCAATTGGGAAATGGTCAGAGCTCACCTAGAGACTACCAGTAGCGTCCTGACCAGCCCAAGTGTCTCGATTGCGGGGTTCTACCTCGAGACCTCACATGACGAGGACGCCACGAAACACCCTTGATCCAGAAACACACAGCATACGCCACTGTCAGTGAAAGTCTGGCAAATTCTGTCCCCTGTTCCCCAGAGCTTGATGACCAAACCCGTTTCATGTCCTCCGACCCCACGACATGCAAGCCGGGCAGGTGTCGAGACTCGCTTGCACTCGATGTTATCGACGCAAGGCGCGGTGTGACCGGGTCTTGCCGTCGTGTTCGACATGTCTTCAAGCTGGGATCGCGTGCTCGTACACGGCTCGCAGCGGTATGCCAGGCGGCGAAGACCTGGACACGATGACTCGGCGCATGCGGCAGCTCGAGCACAAGAACAGTCTCCTGGCCCGACAGCTCCGCGACGCGCAGGAGGCCGTCAAGGCAGCAGCAGCAGGCGGCATGGGCATTGTGCCGGATGCTGCTCTGGACGCGTCCTCCGGGGCGGCGGAAGCAGCTGAGGATACGAACGATGATGGCGAAGGGAGCCAGATGGCGGCCAACAACAACAACAACGATGTCGGAAAGCAGCTGTATTCTCTGTCCCTCCACGCCGGCCATCCGAAGCAGTACCTGGGGTCGGCCAGTGGGGCCATTCTGGCGAACATCCTCGGCATCAAGGGACAGTTGACGCAACCGCAGAGCGACTACAATAGCAATAGCAACAACAACGACGAGGAGGACCAGCTGGCGCGGTTCCCGCACGCGTCTGCAACCGGCGAGTTCGTCAGAACAAACATCTCGGAAGCGGCCAGGGCAGGCTTGCCGGCAGAAGCGATCGCACGCCGGCTCCTGGCCGCATATCTGTCTCATGACCACCTCGCGTACCCGTATCTCGACCCCAAAAAGTTGATCAACACCCTGACCATGATGTACTCGGCCGCCAATTACTGCGAGTCCCACCCGGCCGACGCGTTTGCGCTGGACATGATCTTTGCCATCGCGACAGTCCAGGTCCACCGGTTCTCCTGGCACGCGCTCCCGGATGCCGAGATGCACCACGAGCGGGCCGTGTCGCGGCTGGGGAGAGCCTTGCAGTCAGGAGGCCTGGCCGCGCTCCAGGCGCTTATGCTCCTGTGCCAGTATCGGATGCTGAGCGTGGCCAACGACGCCTCGGCCAGTCTGTGGCATCTGCTGGGGATGGCGACCAGGCTGGGCATCGAGCTGGGCCTGCACCGAGAAGCCAGCTACCAGTGGCCGCCGGACGTGGCACCGGGCGACGAAGAGCGCGTGAAGCGCGAGCTCGACATCAAGCGGCGCTGCTTCTGGGCTCTCTTCTCCATGGACCGCATCGTCAGCAACACGCTGGGCCGGCCGGTGGCGATCAACCTGCTCGAAATCGACACCGAGTTCCCGCGCGTCGAGGACGACGCCGCGGAGGAGACCTCGCTGGGCTCGTCGCCCTCGATCGAGGACATCCTGCGCGAAGACCCGCCGTGGCCGGCCCACACGCGCATCTTCAACCACATCGTCCAGCACCGCGTCATCACGGGCAAGATCCTCTCCCAGCTGCACAACATCCCGCGCAGCAAGATGGTCGACCCGCTGGCCACCAGCGTGGGCGTCAAGCAACAACTGGCCGACGAACTGAACCAGTGGCGCTCCGGGGTGGCCTCGCTGCCTCTGGTCGACACGCCGATCGGCGGCGGCGGCGGCGGTGGCCACAGCATGGACAAGTCCAACTATCGCACGCGCGCCTGGTACGACCTGCTGTACCACAACAGCATCCTGATGCTGCACCGGCCGATCCACTCGCTGCAGGACGTGCCGCAGACGTCCGAGGTGCTGACGCAGATCTACCGGTCCGCGCGCGAGTCGATCGCGGCCTACTCGGCGCTGCACCGGGCGCGCAAGATCAACTACGGCTGGCTGACGCTGCACGCCGTCTTCCTGGTCGGCCTGTCGTACCTGTACGCGCTGCGGATCCACTTCCAGAACAAGCGCCGGCACATGCAGGCGTTGGCGACCGGCCACCACCACCACCACCACCACCACCACAGGTCGTCGCCCAGCCTGGGGGGCCAAGTGGTCCCCGAGCCGCCGATCGGGCAGTGCGTCAGCGAGATGCGCGCGTGCTCGACGCTGCTGGTCGCGCTCTCCGAGCGCTGGAACACCAACAAGGGCTGCCACGAGGTCTTTGCCTGTCTCTCGGACGCCATCCTGGCCGACCAGGCCGAGTGCTCGACTGGCATTCGGCCGGGCGGCGGCGCGCCGGTCTTGTCATCATCCTCGGCCACGTCGTTGTCGGCGTCGTCGTCGTCGTTCTTTCCCTCGGAACGATGGGATGCTTCGCTCGCGCTTCTCACGGATGATGGGGGCCAGCAGCAGCAGCAGCAGCAGCATCAGCAGCAGTTCATGCCAGCGACGCCCGGCGGCGGCGGCGGCGGGGTCGTCTTCAATAACATGATGGATTTCGACCGTAGCTATCTGGACTACTTTAAGGAATTTCAGGATCTGTTCGGTGACGGGTGTTGACAGCTATCCACCCACCCCAGCGGCATTTTCAGGCCACCGTCCGTAGCCTGGAGTTTGAGAGTGAACGAGGAAGGCTGGTTTTGAGATCAAAATGGAGGGTGAAGAGGCATTTTTAACCCCCCTTCCCAAAGACACAAACAGGAAGCTCCTCGAGATTGTAGCCATGTGACCACGCTCGCTGTAGTCTGATCCAATGTAAATCGACACGCTTGTTTATTTTTCTCGTTTATTTTTCTTCTTTCTCTCTCTCTCTCCCTCTCTCACCACGATGCAGGAATGGCTCTATGAGATGCGGCCCCGTTCCAAGAACTTCAAAGGCATATCAACATGCCTGCTTCTCAAAAACTCGCCAATGCCCTTTCCCAGCCCGTCTATGCGATGCGACGAAGCTATGCCGCCGGTAAGGTTGTCAAGGATTCGACTTGGAAACAAAAGTGTTAGTATACGTCTCAGGCAAGCATATCGGGTAACGGAACAGTGGAAGCGGGGGAAAAAAAAGACGAAAGCAAGGCGCTCCTTACAAGTGCACGGCCTTGAGGCCGGTAAACTCGACGCGCTCGACGCGGCGGGACGTGTCACCATCGTACCAGTCGTCGCCGAGGAGGAGCTTGAGTCTCTCGACGGTCATGAAGGTCTTGAGCCATTCGTATTCGTCGTCGTACTGTGCGCGGGAGAAGAAGCCGATGTTGGAGTTGTCAGCTTTGTCGCCGGAGCGAGCGTGGACGACCGATCCGAGGGGCGCTCGTCGCGTGCGTCCAAACGTCGTCAGATCGACGGGATGGGCCGTCTCATAGGAAGGGCGGAGCTGGTCGTATTCGACCGTGTGCCGGGGCGGGGGGACGTCGATTGACTGTGACTGGGTCGAAGCGTCATCGTCGTCCATCTCGACGCGGACCGGGATCGCGTCCTGCGGGACCAGGGCCGGGAAAATCTCCATGAATGGTCGGGGGTCCATGGTGCGGAAGTCCAGGTTCATGTGGTACCCGGGATAGGCCTGCATGCGGAGCGCGTAGATGGGGACCTTGAACTGCGCGGGGCCAATGTCCTCTTTGTGCCGCGCCTGCACGAATATGCGGAAGAAGACGGTCCCCGCCTGTTGGCTGGTCGGGTCGGGCGGCGAGGTGCCGTACAGCTCGACGCTGAACTTGTGGAAGCGGTGGCCCTTGAAGATGAAGTCCAGCTGCCGCCTCATCATCTTCACCTTGTCCTCGATGTCCAGGCCGTTCATGTAGAAGCAGGCTTCGGCCTGGTACCCGCCGGGCGCAGCGAATATGATCTTGGTCGTGGGAGGAGGGGGGAGCCCACGAATGCCGCGGACGCGGACTCGGTCGCGGGCGCCCGGCTCTGCTTCGACGGTGATGTTGGCCAGGTCGGCCACCACGTCGGGGTTCAAGTACAGGTGGCCCTGGAGCTCGTAGAGGAGCTGTGCGCGGACCGTGTCCTCGGTGACGCGACCCCCACCGACCGATAGAGTGGTGACGACGCATTCTCCGCGGCTGTCGATCTCGGCGATGGGGAATGTGAGGTCGACCATATCGTCCATGATCTCCTTGAACCCGGTGAAGTTGGCGCCCGTGACGTACGGCCCGCACTCGGTGAGATGGCCCGCGATCAGCGCGCCGGCCAGGGCCTCGTAGTCGTCCTCGGCCCATTGAAAGTGCCATGCCGCGGCGCCCATCAGGGGGGAGGCGTCGGTGCAGCGGCCGCAGACGACAATCTGCGCTCCAGCGTTCAGTGCCTGAACGATGCCTCGACACCCAATATATGCGGCGCCGCACACAGGCTTCAGCTCCCAGTCGTCGAGCTCCTGGTCTGCATGGTCGAGATGGATAAATCCATTACGGCCTTGTCCTTGTCCCAGCTTTTCCACGAGGTGCGGCACATCATCCCCCAGCACGGCCGCGACCGACACGTTGTGGCCTCTTGACTTGCACAACTTGCGGACCTCACGAGCCATGGATTTGGCATTCAGTGCCCCTGCGTTCGTGATGACCTTGAGTCCCTTCGCCACGATATCGTCCAGGCTCTCCTGGAGCTGGTCGAGGAAGCCTTGCTCGTAGCCCAGGTCCGGGTTCTGCTGCTTGACAATGGCGTTCCACGCAATGTTCATTTCGGACAGCCAGTCTCCCACGATCACGTCGACCTTGCCATGCTCGACCATGCGGGCCATCGCATGGGGATTGTCTCCCGTCGTGGACGACACGCTGCCAATTCGGAGGATCGGCTTCGCGATCATCTTGCCGGTCGGATGTTATGGTTTGTCGTTTTCGCTGGACGTGGATAGAGTCGGTGTTGCAAATCAGCTTGTGATTGTGTGGAAACGCTCTCCCGTGTAAAGAAAGGCGGATCTGGTCCTAGGAAAAATCCAAAACGGACAAAATGCAGACATTGATCTATCTGGCCTGCAGTTGGTCTACCACGGGGCCGCTGCACGAAAGGAACAGCATGACTTATCCGTCGGAGCCAGAGTCCAATTTGGGCCAATGGTTTTCCGACCTTTCTTTTTTCCCTTTGATCAGTGCCCGTTCCGTACCAATTGCCTGCCTGGGGATATCGACGATGGTCATCAGTCGGGGCGGTGTCCGGCCCGGCGGACGAGGTTCCGAGGAAGAGGAGACTGAGCGCTCACAGCTGTACATGACTCCACCAGTGAGCCGAAGTAGGCGACCCACTTAAGCCCTGAGGTTATAGGCCTCCTGCTGATTTCGGACGGACCTTTTTCCGGTATAGATCGAGTTCCAGCGACCACGACCCGGTTTCCTCGCAATACCGGCAAGGCCACGACATTTATATACATCCTTTACATAGAAAGGCGAAATGGCAGCTTGTGGCCTTGTCCGAAAAGTTGAAGTTCCAAGCCTCGCTATCATCGTGATTTTCAGGCGGGAAGATGTCGACCCCAACAAATGCCCTGGCCAACCACATTGCCATTTCCGTCGGCGACGCAGAAGCAGCGGTGAAATGGTACAAGGAGGTTCTTGGCCTTCGTGAAGTCGCCCCTCTGCAAAGGATAACTATCTCGGATCCCAAGAGCGGCGCAACGTTGAGGAAGAGTATGTAGGTCCCTTCCCATAAGCCGCAATGAACCAGACCAGCCGCTGACCAAAGCCTGGCTACGAGCTATAGTTTACGGTCCGGAGCTGAATGAGATGAAGCTCGCCCTCCTGACATCGGGGAACAGCGTCGGGGTGGAGATCTTTGAATTCATAGATCCGCCTTACAAGGGTCTCCGGAGTCCTGTCAAGTTCGGGCCAAACGTCTATGCCCAAGGAGGCTTCTTCCACATCTGCTTCACGGTACCAGATGTCAAGGCGGCCACCGAGCGCGCTGTGAGCTTGGGTGGGCAGATATGTAACGAGGCGGCACAGCCCATCGAAGGGATAGATGCGATCTATGTCCAGGACCCCTGGGGTAATACCCTCGAATTCCTGCCCATTGGGTGGGAACAATTCTGGTTGGAATTCATGTCTCAAGCGCTTCAAAAAAGTCAAGCTGGTGGTACGGAAAGTCTGCTTTGACCCAAGCCTAGGAACACCTTGGTGCCAATTCCTAGGATATACTTCGAGGAACGTCTGTGAAAAGGCATCACAATGGGAAGATGACCTGTTGCTTACTAGGTCGGCTTGATAATGAGACGTGGGAAAGAATAAATGGCCACCTTTTAAGCAAGAGACAGCCACTCCGGCCGCTGAGCATTTCATTTTTTGAGACTCCTTCTCTGTTACCTATTCTGCTCGAAGCCAAGCCCGCATCGCATCCTCGTTCCCAGATTGGGCGCTCTGTTCGTTGTCATATCCCCGTAGCTAGCCGGCAACCAGGCACCACGAATGAGGTGGATTTGCCGCGCTTGAGTGATGCCATGGCATGGAGGGCCAACGGCTCACTTAACCATTATGCCACCGTTTGGCGCGTTCGTTCGTGCACTTGACACATCAATGGAGGCTTGGCCCAGAGCAGGAAGCTTCTCTGATCGTCCCATCGGTTGGACTCGGGCAACAGATCGAATCGAAAGTTCCAGAGGAGTCGGCTGACGACCAGGCGCATCTCGACATAAGCCAGATTCCTTCCCACGCAATTTCGTGGGCCGGTGGAGAAGGGCTGAAGGACGGCGCGGTTGTCGTGGTAAAACTCGCTGCCGGGTTCCTTCGCCTCGGGGAGCCAGCGCTCGGGAAGGAATTCCTGCGGGCGGGCAAAATTGCGTGACGTCCAGTAGGACGAACTCTGATGCACGCTGACCAGGGTACCCTTCGCTACATGAACCCCCGAAATGACAGTGTCGTCCTCGACGGTGACGCGTGCCAAGAGCGACGGCACTGGGGGGTACCGTCTCAGCGACTCTTCCAGCACAGCATTCAGATATGGCAACTTCGCGACCACGCTGAGGGCGGTGATGTCGCTTTCACGTTCAAAGGCTGTGGTGACTTCGGCGACGAGCTTTTCCATGACTCTGGGAGTCCGCATGATCCAGTACATGGCACCGCTCAACAACGATGCCGTCGTGTCCGAGCCGGCCAGAACGAGCATACTGGCGTTGGCCAGGATCTCGTCGTAGCTCATGAGGTCTTCACGCGTCATCGAGTCGATGAAGTCGGCTCGCCCTCGTTGACTTTCGTCGCCGAGCCGTTTGTTGACCGCCTCGGTGGTGTATGCCCACTGAGAGTTGCGTGCAGCGACGGCGTCGCGCATCAAGAGCTTCGTCAGCGGTGCCAGGAGGGGCATGGTGTTGAGAAACTCGACCATCTGAAAGGTCAGAGCGAACTTCATGACGATGCGGATCCAGAAATGATAGTCGTTGGAGACGAGGCAGTTGAACGACGATCCAAAGCCAAGATCTCCGATGATGTCGAAGGTGGTGAAATTGAGCCTGAGCCGTGCGCATGAGCGGTGGAAACGATAAAAGAGCCGGACACTGAAGAGAGAGAAAGATTCCATGTGTTTCACTTACCATCTGACCAAGTCCGTGGGCTGCCCGTTCTTAGCCGTCTCTCTCAGTCGAGTGATGAGCAGTTCGACATAGGACTGCATGATATGTTCTTGTTGGAGGAGGGCACGGTCGGATAGGCCATGGGCTAGCGACCGGCGGAAGCGACCATGATCAGCATCATTGGCGACCAGGATGTTGGGGGGCCGATCGGACTCGGCAATGGCGTTTGGCTTGGGCAGGTTGCGTTGGCCCTTTTTCTTGAATCCATAGATCTCTTTCCACGCCTCCGGGGTGGTAAAGGAAACCTCGTTCGCGGTGAAACGGATAACTTCGCCGTACTTTTCGTGGAACTCACGCATCTTCGCGTCGAATGTGCCCCGGAGGGTATAAATCCAGCGCAAAATGGGGAAGGCAATCCACAATTTCGGACCGGGCACATGTGACATGGGCGAAAAATAGACAGCGCGCACCGCGGAGACGAGCTGCAGGAGCACGATGACGGCCGCGGCGCTGAGCGCCATGTTGGAGAGCCTGGTCATGTCCCACGGCGAGGCTGTGGTGGCCTTCTGGGCCGAGTCGAAATCGAGAGACGCCATGACCTTGAGTCTTGAACAATCGTCCTTTTCGTTGAAGTCCCAAACAGCTTCGTGCCGTAGGAAGAGGGATCAAAGTTCGACGAAAGAAAATAGGGGGAATGTTAACAATCCTATATGGCCCAAATACGTCGTCAGGAGCCCAAGACTGCAAATGTCAAACGAAACCTCTTGACGGATCCTCGGTTGCCGGTGAGAGGATGCAGAACGGATCTTCGGCTGCCGGTGAGAGGATGTACTATAGAACGGATTCTCGGCTGCCGGTGAGAAGATGTAAAACAAAATAGCAGATATAATCCGCCGTGCGGAAGAATGTCCGTGGTTCGGTCGGATTGTGCAGCGAAGAGAGGAGATGTGCTGGTCATCCGAATCTGGGGGGTTCCCCGGAGAAGGATTGTGGAGGGCCATCCCTCCCCCGTGGGCGCTGCGTCGGTAATTTCCGGTATCAATTTTACCGGGTACCATCCCTGCCTCAAAAGACTTGACAGACTGTCGTTTACAAGAAGCAATGATCGTCTGACCAGGAGATGATCACCCGTTGCAGAATCCGGTATGATAGTGACCGTATGCAGAGTTGTGCACAACCTGCATCCACAAAATGCACGGTTGGTCGATTTCAGTAATTGAATCCCCACACGATTTCTCAGTCTTTTTGGCCTGAATAACCATGTCGAGAACGTCAATCACTCTGAGGCGGCAATCATGTCTGTTTGGCGAATCGGTACGCGGCCTAACGCTTTCAAGCTGAATGGGATATATCGAGTGTCCGGATCTGTGGCCTTTGACCGCGTGGACGTTCCATCAACAGAACGCTTTCGAGGCATTCAACGTCCAGCACCGAATGGACAATCACGAAAGACGTTCGCTTCACACACGGTGCCGGTCCATTTTGATCACCACACCGATGTTCTGATTGTTGGCAGTGGTGGTGCAGCACTGGTGGCCGCATTGAGAGCCCATTCGCATGGCCTCAAACCTCTGATTGTGGAAAAGACCTCCAAAATTGGCGGCTCGACCGCGTACTCGGGCGGCGGCGTATGGATCCCCAACAATGTGGTTTCCCAGTCCGCCGGCGTCCAGGACAGCCTGGAGGACGCGCTCCAATACCTGGAAGTCACCATTGGTGATCATCCCTCGTCGACGCCTGCTCGCAAACGAGCCTTCCTTGAGCAGGGGCCCAGAATGGTCTCCTTTTTGCAAGATCTCGGCTTCAAATGGCGTTGGACTGGCCCGTATCCCGACTACTACCCATGGGAGGCAGGCGGGAAGGGCGATGGCGGCCGCTGTATCGAGCCTCAACTCTTCGACGAGAAGAAGCTTGGGCCGTACTGGCAGGATCGCATCAACCACAGCCCAGCCCCGATTCCGCCCATGTACCTGGCGGAAGGCACCCGCATTACCCGACTCGGCGCGTCATGGGGCGATTTTGCCGTCGCGACCAGTGTCATGCTACGCGGACTACTGCGCCGACTCCAGGGCAAGCGGCCCGTCTTAGGCGGACTCGCCCTGGTTGGACGCCTGCTCGCCCTCAATCTGCGGCACAAGACGCCCATTTGGCTTGACTCACCGCTCGTTGACTTGGTGGCGGACCACAATGGGGCCGTCATTGGTGCTGTGGTTGATCGCGAAGGGCTGCCGCAAACGATTCAGGCCAGCCGGGGGGTGCTGCTGGCTGCCGGCGGCTTCGCCCACAATCGCCACATGCGAGCGGAACACATGCCGGCCCCCGCCAGTACGCGATGGACGAGCGCGTCGAGGGGCGATACGGGAGATGCCATCCTCGCCGGGGTGCGCGCTGGTGCTCAGACCACGCTCCTGGATGATGCGTGGTGGGGCCCTGCTATCATCGATCCGCGAGACGGCAGCAGCATGATTTTTGCCATTTTCGAACGATCGCGACCCTTCAGCATCATCGTCGACGCGTCCGGACGTCGATTCATGAACGAGGCGCAGTCGTACTCGGATGCCGGCCAACAGATGTACCAGCGGCAAAAGGACGTCGGAGCAGTCCCGGCGTGGATGATAATGGACTGGAATCATCGAAAGCGTTACCTCTTTGGGACCATGCTTCCGCGACAAGAAAGCCCAGAGTCCCTGGCTGGCGGTGTCTATTACAAGGCGGACACCATCGAGAGCTTGGCCGGCCAAATCCAGGTGGACGAGGCGACCTTGCGGACCACCATCGAGCGGTTCAACACGCAGTGCCGCAACGGCGTTGATGACGACTTCGGCCGCGGGTCCAACGCCTACGACAACTTTTTCGGGGATCCGAAGATCGGGCCCAATCCCAACATGGGGCCCATCGAGACGGCTCCTTTCTACGCCTGCAAGATCTGGCCCGGCGACCTGGGCACCAAGGGAGGGCTTCTGAGCGACGAGTTCGCCCGCGTGATCAAGCCTGACGGCCAAGTGCTCGAGGGCTTGTACGCGGCGGGAAACACCTCGGCAAGTGTCATGGGTAGACGGTATGCCGGGGCCGGGGCGACCATCGGGCCGGCCATGACCTTTGCCTATATCGCTATGGACCATGCCAGTGCACAGTCGGGCGTGTCTGCCGCATGAAGAGGGACGCACATCTTGTTCAGCGTGTAAACCGGCAGCAGGAGTGTTACATCCCTGCGTGGCTTGTCTAGTCCATCTGGTCACATGAATGATTCATACTTTCAGTAAGAAGGGGGTGGTCAGTGGATTGAATGATGTAGTTGCGAGTATATTGTAGTGCTCAGGAGGGTAGGTTCGGTTGAGGGCTCGGTGGTGGTTCAGATTTAAGGCGACCCGAGTTGGGAACACACGGCATAGGATGTCTCAAGGTTTTGGATGCTGGACGTCATTTCCTTGCAGCTGTTCATCTTCCGACAATCATTCCCTGCGACACGTGTTGGATCAATGATTTGGAACGTTCTTCGTGAACCTAGCAAGAAATCTCTGATACGCTCTTGTGTGGTCGGAGCCCATTGACCCCTTGGCCGGGGTGGGGTTTGGCCTCGCGAGTCCACCATCTGGCCAAGTTGTACTGTCAGGTGCCACGGTGAGAGCTAAAAGTCGTTCCTCTACTGCCTTTTGCATGGCATCAAACTGGGTCCCTGTTAGACTTTCGAGCGCCTTCCTATGCTCTTGAAGGACACGATCGAGCTCCCTAAGAAGTCCCAAGCCCGTCGAAGACCTAGCACTTGAACGGATGTTATCAAAATGCCAGATAAAGACAAGGAAGAGCCTGTGAACTGGCCCGATCAGGAAGTATTCTGTCTCTTGGGGAACAATCTTGATGTGCGCGAGCACCGCTGCACAGATCGATTCGTGCGGGTCGGGATTGCCTTCGTCCCAACCGCTGAGAATGCTCCTCGTGCCGGCCTTGCCGAGGAAGTCGCGGACGGATCTATGAAGGAAGTCGACTCTCCAGCTAAACAGTATGCTTGATGGGAGTGCTTCTTCAAGCTGATCCAACGAGGATTGAGTAGCTTCGAGAAGCCCTCTGCACGAGGCTATAAGCCTTCTCCTAGCATCCTTAAGTCGCTTGCCAGTGATTTGCATTCTCAAAGATTGTACTTTGGCATCCATCGCGTATTTTGGCTGCTCCTCACCCAGGAACCAGTAAGTCATCAAGGGTAAGGTGTCAACAGCGTTCAATGCGACGGCAAACATCTGCGCAGCTCGTTGGTGATAGAAATGGGGCACATCTGCAAGCAGAATGCGTTCGAAGTACTCATACAGATCGCTCGGCAGAGTCGCGAGCCGGCGATTCAGGTCGATCAGACTATCGCCGTTCAGCAATCCCTCACGAAACGACTTGACCACCAGCACGACCCAGAGAAACACCCCTTTGGCGGCGTCGACTATCTCTTGTATCAATGCAGGCCCTTCTGTATCTTTGTCTTCCAGGTCCTGGAAGTACTGGTCTTGCGCGAAGTTGCCCTTCACATAGGTGACAATATCCTCTTTGTTGAAATCTTCCATATACAGGCTTCGAGTACGGTCTTGGCCGAATGCCGCCTCAAACTCGTTCCAAGGACGGCTAGAGACGCATATCTTGATATTGCCAACAGACCTCAGCTTGCTGATGATGTCAATAATATCTCCTGTGGGACCTTCATGCTCATCTAGCCCGTCGATGAAGAAGCACATGTATCCGCCAGAAGCCGCTATCCGAGTGCAAGTATCTCTGACAGTGTCAAGGAGGCTTTGGAATGTCAGAGGTACCCTTGCTTCGTCCAGTGCTTCGGAATTCTGCTTGCCCTTGGGTCCGTACAAAAGCCAGAGCTGAGGGTAAGCCGCCTCTATCAGATCCGGGCGTTGCCGCAACACCTGGGAAAGCAGTGATCGGAGCAAGCCTTCCTTCGATCGCTGGAGCTGGTATTTTCCCACACTCCAGAAGAAGAAGGTTGCATAAATGATCTTTGAGTCCTTGGCCCACTTCTGCAGTTCGTTTCTGGTCAGATCATGGAATGACAGGTACCGCATCATTGTGGATTTTCCAGACCCGGGCTTGCCTGAAATCCAGTAGAGATCATCCTCGGAGCTGAACCAGGACGAGAATGTCCGAGGGGTTCTCTGTGAAAGATTCTCGGCATCCGGCATGGATTCTGTCTCAAATATCCAGCTAAAGGTTTGTTCGTATGCGGGCTTGATAGCTGCCTGGCGGTCATCCATCGAGTCGAACCGAAGCTGCTCGAGAATGATCTGTTCGGCCGAGTAACGCATACCCTCGGCGACAAATTTGAGTAATTCCCTCGACATCTTTCCTCGTGACTTCTCGTCATTAAACTCTTTCTGCTTGTCAGTCAAGAGCTGGTGGAGCGTGTGTGTCAGCTCATTTATCTCCTTGGTTCGGTGAGCATCAAGTCGAAGATTTTGTTCGTAAAGAGCGTTGAGGCGTGCACGGACGCTTTCTCGGGATTCGTGGTTCAGGTGCATGGTGATACTACGACCAAGACGATCGATCCGCTGCTGAAGCTTGTCGATCTCTTCCTTTTTCAACTCTCGCCGAACTGCGAGTTTGAGCGATTCGAGTCTGCTCATGTTGTCGGCTGCTTTCAAGCCATTGAGCAGATTGAGCAGGTCCTGCGTCACCGCAGCACATTGCTCGGTCAAGGTTTTGAGCGACTTGTCTCCAGGTGACAGTGGATTGCCATCTTTCTCCTGGGGGAAAACAATCAGGGCACTCTGAACTTGCAGCTGCTGTGAAATCGTCTCAAGTTCGTCGTATTCCTTTGTCGAATTGGACGCTGATATCTCCCGAGTGGTAGCAACAACCTTGCTCGTAAAGTCGACGAATTGTAGAATGTTGGCGGCAAGGCTCACAGCAGTGAGCGCCTCCATCTCGAACCTGTACAGCCTGTATTATGTTCACCTGCTTCAAATCTTTTTTTCCGTCTAGCAACACAGGCAATGATCAAGGTTGAGCATCAGGCTGCGAGGGGTTGGCAAGCAAGCACTTATCTGCCTGCCCGGTGGATGGGATCCAATGAATGCAGCGAAATGAACAGGCGGGGTTGGTTTACACCAACTTTCGTCACGGGCAGCATTTCGGGGCACCCCAAAGTGGAGCCCTCGGACTGCATGGGACGTTTACCTCGTCCAATCTTGGGCCGCTGTTTGTCTCCTCGTATGTGGTCTCACGAGGGTCCTAGGACAAACCTGCCGTGAGAAACCCGGTCCTGGGAGACATAAGTTACTGGGAGCTGCATGGGACCAGTACCCTCGGCGGCATCCAAAATCTATTTCCATTTCCAGACCTGCGCAACCCGCCATTTGACCCGAGCCATGACTAATAATGCTGAGCCGTGGCTGTGCAATCCTGAGCTCGCCTTGCGCCCGAGTAGCGTGAGCATAGCCTAAGTCTGCATTAAAGCCCCAACTTGGCCCCCAGGTTCCCGGTTTTGGCGTTTCACATATCCGGAAGCAACAAGTTCAGGGCCTCCTTCTCGCTTGTTGTCGAGCTGGCTAGGCTGCACCCTGATATGGACCTGTCTTGAATGACTTGAAGAATGCGGAGGTTTTGGCGAGTACAGCGGTCATGGCTTTCGCTGCGCTTACCCTCTTGCTGCCTCGTTCCTTTTCTTCCCTCACAGCTTCCCTGATCCACTCTCTGACTTGGTCATCGAGCTTGACGCCCATCTTTTGGGAATCTAACGCGCTGCTTTGCAACGTCTGCTCCAGCTCGACCGCCGTCTGACTCGGAGTCAATCTCGAACTTCCACTGCTGAGTGAGGTCTCTCGACTCATCGAGGACATGGCATCAAGCTCGGCCTGGATTTTGGACCTCGACTGCTCAGCATAACGACCAACTGACGTCTGGTTAAACTCGGTCTTGGTTGCCATCTCTCTTTGGAGCGCAAGAACCACGTCGGCGCGAAAGTTCAGCTGGCTGACGATTGCCTTTGCCGAGTCAGCTGAACCTTCGAAGCGATGACAAGCCGCGCCTCCCAGCATCATGTCCTCCCAGTAGTTCTCTTCGAGCTGGAATTGTCGATTCTCGTACTCGCGGCGACGGGACTTGTCCCCCCATTTGGTCGTTACCAGCAGGACGTTGCGGTAATTCTGAGGTCCCACAATCAGTTTGAGCATTTCCAGTTCTCGCCGGAGCGAGCCCCGCATTCGTGGCGCCGTGATGTCGTGCAGGTAAATCAGACCAAGGAGCCTGATGCCCAATGTGGCCTGGAAGGAGAGACTGCTGGCAATCTCCAATATCACATCGCCGTCAGACCGGACCGAGTCATCGAAGCCTGGTGTGTCGATCAGGAGCAGATTGGTGCCCCCAATGTTGACTTCAAAAGGCTGTGAGTATTGAGTACCTGGTAAAATGTCAGAAACTGCCTGTGGCCATTCGCTCGAGCCAAGAGGTCGCCAGAGAGGAACGTCGGTCTTGTCAGAAGAGTGTTCTCGGCATTTTAACCAACGACGCATGGTACGAAGCTGCGGCGTGATAGAACTTACAAGATTCAAGGCTATGTCCCACTTTGACGTCGGGATTAGAAGTCAGCTTGCGAATGAAATAACTCTTTCCGGCCCCGGTCTCGCCCACGATGAGGACCATGCATGCTTCGACCGGGATCGGTAGGTCGAATCCATCATCCATGATGGTGATGTCGAGAGACCGTAGCAGAGGGGACGAGAGGAGGACAACATCGACGTTGCATCGTGCAACTTCCCGCTCGACCACTAGGCTGAAACATTGTTGTGACCCATGATTCGCAGAGAATGAGATGATCCCTGAACACTTGCTGTTTTACCCCGAGGCATGAGGGATGAGTAAGCCATCGTCACGTGTGGCTGTCGGTACAGGAAAGTATGCCGAGGGGAGATATACGCGTCGCGCGTTCTGTGTTTAGTTTGTACTGTCACGCTCTCCGATTCGGCCGGCGTGTTGTAGCCACTCAGCGACGGCCGCTGGGTTGCGTTCGCCGAAATCTGGGGAATGGGGAACAGTACGAGTACTCGTAACTTCAACGCACCCATGACTGGTCAGCCAATCGGAGTGACGTGTCTCGGTAAAGCAGGTACGAGTGCTGACCTTGTAGACACGAACATCTCTTGGAAAGCGAGAAACCAACATTAAAAATGCCAGGAAACTACCGCAGTTCCCTCCTTTCAACATGAATCGTCGTTGTTCCCGAATGCAAATTGCGATTGGAAGGGTACAGCCAACTTCTAAAAATACCACACTTCCGCTGTAAGAGCGAAGTCGTCAGGCATGGCTTCTATGACAGTGGAAAGCTCGCCGGGGGCCGATGCGCTGCGATGCTCAGAGTTTGAAGGAGCCGTGGTTCTCATCACGGGCGCAGCATCTGGTAAAACCATCTCTCTCTTTTCTCGCTGAAATCAAGCAAAGCGTTCACATTCGACTGGATTAACCACGAATTTCCCCCCGTCTAGGAATCGGCCAAACCTGCGCACGGCAATTCGCCCTGAACGGCTGCCAGAGCCTCTTCCTGGTGGACCTGTCACGGTCGCAGCTGGAGAAGACGGCCAAGTTGATTGAAGGCACCGATCAACGACATCCTCAAATCGAGCTGTACGAGTGCAACGTAGCAGACGAATCGTCTGTGAGGACCATGGTGCAGCGCTGTGTAGCAGTGTATGGCAAGATCGACATTGCGTGCAACAATGCCGGCGTTCTCGGCAAGGCGGTCCGCACCCACGAGGCGACCATCAAGGACTATGATTTCGTGTGCCAGGTGAATGAACGGGGCGTCAGTCTCTCTCTCTCTCCTTTTCTCTCGCGCGCGCTCCACTTGAGGACCTGAGTTGGGACGGCTGACAGAAAACTGCATCTTTGATTGACCTGACCCATTGGCATCTAGGTCCTCTTGTGCGAAAAGTACGAGCTCGAACAAATGCTCCACCAAGCGCCTTCTCCGACATACAGCTCCGCCTTGTTCGGCCGCGACCATCGGAGCAGTTTCGTGAAGGGAAGCATCGTCAACACGGCCTCGATCGGAGCGCACTGCATCATCCCGACGGCTTCGGCGTACAATGCGTCCAAGCACGCCGTCGTGGCTCTCACGCGCACCGACGCGCTGCGGCACATCCAAGATGGGGTACGGATCAACTGCGTCTCGCCTGGCCCCGTGGCGACGCCCATGCTAAGCGGTGGGGGTCTGACGGATGAAGTCTTGGAGCTGACGAAGCGTATGGCGCCAATGCACCGCGTGGCCGAGCCTCTCGAGATCGCGCACGCGATTTTGTTCCTTGCCGGCCCCCGCGCCTCTGCCATCTCCGGCGTCAATCTCCCGGTGGACTGTGGGAACCAGCTCGTTCGGAGTATTTGAGCGAGCGAGCGATCAAGACTACGAGTAGTGCGAGGACCAATACATACATACAGTGTCGACAGGGAAATAAGTAGAGCCACGACGGAGAATCTTGCCTCTCTCTCGTTTTCTGAGTCTTGAAACAATCTACACGTACTCGAAGAACCCCCGAGCATAAAGCGTTCAGATATTCTAATGTTGTAGCTCGTCGAACATGGCACAGATATGCAAAGCAGGGTATGACGCGGTATAACCACAAGCACTTATTCAAAAGATGATACAGATATCAAGGTGAGGAATTCCACGAAAGGTATACGCAGGAGTTGGCAGATATAGTAGATACAGTTGACGAAAGTGCGAGTCGCTGGCTCGTCCTGCCCCGTCGACAATAACACAAGCCACCGCCAACCGCTTTTTCCGAACCCGGGCTGAGGAGGTGGTATCGATCGGCTGATTCATCCTATCGGCTTGGTACAGTACAAGCATCCCGACCCCAGCCAGCGTCGGCCAATTCCACCGAGGCAGCGTCGGAGCCAGTGCTTCCATCAGTACTACCCGGGTAAGCCATGCATACATGTATATCTTTCTACGCAGACCTCCCTTCATTCATGCTGGACTTATTCGCATCGCCGATGATTCATCCTTTGACGTCCTAAACTCGAGTAGGACGCAGAAGAGTCATGCAGAATCTGCGCGGCGGAAGTCTCCTCGTCGTCGGCGCCGGCACGGGTAAGTTAGATGTCCGTCCTCCTTCACTCGCTACATGCGACACGACGCCTCATTCTGACTGCCCGCTGATATGAGTAGCCGCGGGACTCTCCATCGCATTGACATTCGCCAAGCATGGATGTGAGCAGATCTACCTTGGAGACTCTTCCTCCGATGCCCTACACGCGTGTCGAGAGACGGTTATAAACGAGTATCCCTCGGCCCAGGTCCACATCCAGACCTTTGACAGATCGGACGAAGATGACGTCGACCGATTTTTTGCCCAAGTGCTCGAAACGCTGGAGCGAATCGACTTTGCGGTGAACATCTATTCTCAAACGCTCGGGGAAGGCGATCATTCCCTCGTGCCTCACGTCCATTCGGTCGAGGCATTTGATCAGAATCTCCGCGTCGATCAGAGAGGAGTACGTGTCTCGCGCTTTTCGAGATTCCTTCTTCTCCTACCATCCATATGTTGACTCTCATTTCGTTTGCAGGCCTTCTTGATCGAACGAGCGCTTCTCCGTCAAATGATCACACAGGACACCCTCGCCCAGTTGTCGAACTCCCGAGGCAGTATTGTTAACGTGGTCGATTATGGCCCGACAGCATCATTGGCCGACTTGCCAACTGTGGCTATGGTGGCATTCGCAATCATCGGCTTCAGCAGGACTGATGCTTGTGACTACGCCCCAGAAAATATCCGTGTTAACTGTATCGCTGCTAGTGAAGTGTTGATAACCAAAACAAAGCCTGAACTCCCAGGGGGTGTCCCTCTGCCCAGGAAAGGGACGTCAGATGATATTGCGAACGCTGCGGTCTGGCTTTCATCTCCTAATTCGAGCTGGCTGACGGGTTTGGTTGTACAGGTCGATGGGGGTCGAAGCTTACATCACTGGTGGTAGTACAACAGCTTGTCACATGCCATTAGTAAAAGCATTTGAGAAATGATGCCTTCAGCAAGCCTGCCAATAGCATTGTGTATCCAAGTGAGCTTGCCATGGCCAGACTCCAGAAGAAGTTCAGCTCATGACCATGAATTATCTGCAAATGAAATGTTGTTGACTTGCGCCGTGTCAGGGCTGAAGAGTCCAAAGAATCCAATATCACCCAAACAATCAGTGTCTACATCCATGGACGTCAAAAGCTTGTCCGAGGAACCGACCTCGGAGAAGTTCGATCTGAGCTCATTTGGACCAGTGAGCGATTCAGTTCCTTGGCGTGGCAAGGTTGGAGCCACGCCAGAAGTCTTTGTGTTGTTTGGTTGTTGTATGACTGATGGCATTCGTGATGGAAGAGGGCAAGCTGACGAAGAATGAGCCGACGGAGAGTGTGGTATGAAAGGAGGCGGAAGAGGCGGTGCCCCATTGGCCGGCTGTCCCGCATACTTCTCACGCCAGAGCCACAACGAATCGAACACGGTGCTGAAGAACATCCGGGAGGTTACCTTGAGCGACGGTGGCAGCTGATGTGCACCAGGTGAACCTTTGTGAATATTCCAGATTTGTGCAACCACCCTATTGCATCGGCCAGGCATGTCGTTGTCTTCGGCACTGCATTTCCTGAAGATAGAAAGGCAAGCATTGAAGGCTCTCTTTCCCGCGTCGACGTCAACGAATGCTCGATAAGATGAATGTACCACTTTCGATAGAAAGATGGCAACCGCCAAAAACATCATGTAGGTTGAAGAGGTTGAGTACTTGATGAGAAGACCGTTTTCGTCTCCTAATTCGATTTCAGCAATTAGGTTCGTCACACTCTCGTACGCTCGAATAATGCCGTTTCGTCGATACGATGACTCTACAGGCTCAAGCATCCAGTATCCACGGAGCTGGAAAGAAGCTGATAGAAGCCGAATCTTAGTTCGACCTATCTAGTATTCATTATCTGACTAACTCGACAGGAAACGATATACTTACGAGATCTCGAGTGGCCTAATTGATGCTCCAAATCGTAGAGGTCTGCCTCCAATAATTTCAACGACAAGGCTCTACTAGATCCATAGGCCGAAAGACCTATCCCGTCTAGCTCTCCCATAGCGCAATGTACCTTGTTGCAGAACATTTGAACCACAACTGCCTGATGCAAAGCAGAGGGGAGATTGTGCGGATTTGATCTATCGGATGCGCGCTCTATCGTACGGTCGGCAGGAATATAGGGTAGGTGACCCGTTGTCATAGCGAGACTGGTTAGAGAGTTAGAATCTAGGCCGGAGTCTCTTCACAGAGGATAGACAGATAGTGCGGGCCGCACTGGTGGAAAGGAAAGCGGCGTAAGGGGACCCTGTACGCATTGAGTATTTAGAGTCGTACATACCTCTCTATAGTAATATAGACGCAACACCAGACTCTGACAGCTTCACGAAGCTCATCGGGGATCAGTGAATACCCTGAGCGAGAAAAATGCGCATAAACATCCGGTTGATGTAAGCCCGCTTGAAGGGCAGCAGTCTTCAGGCACCCGCCTATCATAAAGGTGATATCCTGAGTGAAGGAGGAAGCGGGAAAAGGGAATGCACATAAAATGCACATGGCTTGCAGTGACGGCAATGTATGCGGAGGATTGGCAATCGTCGACCATAGCAGAGTTCGAACAACAGGTGATAGTGATGGCGATAGAGAGAGGTCAGTCTCATCATGGCGGGTTGCCGTCAGGATGATTGTCCAAAAAAGCAGTGGTGAGGTGTCGTAGACGATATCTGCGGAGGACGGAGGAGAAACGATGGGGAGGGAAGGGTAGTAGCATGAGAAATACCTGTCTCGAATCTTAGGCTTCAATCATCTGCAATAGGCAAGAGTTACTCACACAGCAAAGTAGTGCTGGATCTGTTCTGCGTCGATGGTGATGGAGTCAACAGTACGTGCGTATTGAGCAACGAAAGAGCATCGCTGATGACTTGTCGATGCTTCATGTGAATGAAATGTCGTGGCCCTTCCGCTAGAGTCTGCGGAAGTGGACGGGTTGAGACACGCATCTTGGGATTGTCGACGACGAGGTTCCGGCTGAGCATTTTCAGTTGTGGTGCGTTGAAGTTCAGCACTTGTATTCAAAAAGTCGATGAAATCGGGTCGGCTGCCCGCTTCAGATTCACCTGCATCAGATTGTCCACTTGCGGCTGCCACACGTAGAGTCGGCAAGTCCTCGATGGATGCTCCAATAAGCCGGTCATTCCTGGCTTGATTGTGGGACCGTTCTGCAGACAGTATTTCACTGCATAATTGTAAGCTGCCGCCCTCTCACGATGCTTATTTGTCGAAGGCGCAACGCTTACTGTCTCCTGTTACCTTGTTTGCCATTAACGACCAATATACATTGGCGAGAGAGCTGTCGACATCGAAGGCACGAGCGTGTCCCGCTGGCAGAATCCTCACAACGCAACTTTCCGACGTGTCATGTCAGTGTATGTTTGATAGCGCTATCGACTGCAACACCGGGGGAAGCGCACTTTGGCTTGCCTGCATGATTGGCATGCGATTGGCCTCGGCCTTCTAGAGCGCTGGCGACTCGTGGCGCTCTGATGGTTTCTGGCTTCGGCTGCCACAGGCACGGGCTCCGAGGGAGGTCTCGGGGCGAGCATTCTGGGATAATCCACGTCGGCGCGAGGTTCATCTTGAGCGGGCATGTTGCAAAAGAACAAATCCAGGTGTTCCAGGTGGCGCGGGACGCTGCTTTTCGAACCCGTTCTAAGAGATCGGTGTTAGGTAGGTGTGTGAACCTGCCCTACCATCCATCTGAACGCTGGTGTGAGGGGTCGGGCGGCCTGGATGTATTTACCGCAGTCACGTCGGGTAGGGTTCCCCGTTAAGGATGTCCAATCGGGCAGCTTCGATGGGGGTCTCCCGCACCAATCAGCATCCCCATTGTCTAACCATGATGAAGTCCGGAGTATTGTAGTGGTAGACTTGGAACCACGCGTCCTGGGGGCCATGCAGCCGGGGGCGCCAAGGGTACTGTTGAAGCTGTAAGGTGACTTCTGGCCCTGATCCTGTCAGGGTCTTCAGGCACGGGGTATTGACCATATCTAAAACGCAGCTTAAGTGGATAATCTCAAACCACCTAGAACCATGCCATGTCGTCGAACCGGGCGGTGAAGTTGTACTCGATGTACCGATACTCAGTCCTCCGAGCTACTGGTCGGTCTTCCCTATAGACACACTTGTCCGACTGGGGCCCCGCAACTTACAGTATGCCTCCGCCGAGGAAAACAACTTCCAATCGGCGGCGCTTGTCTTCGACTGGGGCCCCGCAACTCATGCCTCCGCCGAGGAAAACACCGTCCAATCGGCGGCGTCCTGCTGTTTGATGAATACAAAAGGAAAACATACCTCAGGGTGGCACTGCTCATGGTCTTCTATATGTCAGTCATGCAGTGATCCTTGAATAAGAAGCAACTCAGAAGGATATCTATGCGCCGCTGAGTCGAGGCATATCGGACTTTGCACCTTGTCTCAAGTGTCTCACGATCGCTGTCCCAGAACACTGGCATCTCTCCCTTGAGAAGACCACAGCCATACCTGAGTGTTTCTCCACGTCATCATGTTCGAATCTTGGAAGATTTTGGCGGCGGCATTGGTGTGCCTGGCCTCGATACTCCTGGTTTGCGTCTCCTTGTTAGTATTTTCTGGGAGCTTCTAACAGCTTTGACCACAGTACCGAAATTTCAAAGACCCCCTACGTTCCATACCGGGGCCTTTCCTAGCAAAGCTCTCTGGAGTGTGGGTGCTTCTGGTCGATCTTAGGGGCCAACGCTGCATCACCGTCCATAATTTGCACCAGAAGTATGGACACGTGGTTCGGGTGGCCCCCCGTGAGCTCTGCTTCACGTCGCCCCAAGCATTGAAAGACATCTACGGAGCCAATTCCAAGCTTCCCAAGGCACGCGTATATGAAACCTTTGGGTTTAAGAGCACTTTCAACACCGTCGACCGTCACGATTATCGGGTTATGAAAAAGCGAATCCAACCGAGCTTCAGTCCCGCTTTCGTGGCTGGACTGGAGCCCATCGTCCATCGCCAGGTCAATAACCTGATCAAGTGCTTCAGCAAAAGAGTCGACGCGCCATTAGACGTTCTTCCCTGGTTCCGTATGCTGGCTTTAAGCGTTGTAGGTAAGAAACCGTGTCGCCATCTCATCCGTCCATGAAACCATACTTACCGTGTCTTTCCCCAAATCTGTACAGGAGAGTCCTTTGCCGACAAGAGTTTTGGTGGCCTAGAGTCAGAAAAGACTCCAGAACTATTGCACGAGATGGATATCTTCGTAGGGAGTCAATGGGTTGCGAACGTGTTCCCCACGCTCAAGAGCATATTGCTACGCTCACCTTTCAAAAATGTCCGCGACTTTTTGGGTTCCCCACAAAGGTTCAAGAAGGTTAGTATATCTCTCCTAGCTTGCTACTGATGTCTATATCGTGGTCGATAACTGATATTCTATAGCACTGTGACACCGCCTACCGAGAGTATCTTGCGAACCACGACCCAAAAACTCGTGACGACATCATTGCGAGATTCGTCAACGAGCGATCGACGCTTGCCGAGAAAGACCAGCCCATCCCTCGTCATATCACCGAGACTGGCACTGTAGAGGAGGTCACCAACCTCATTTTCGCGGGCACTGACACCACAGGCAACTCGTTGACATACCTCTTCTGGGAATTGGCGCGTCACCCAGAATGGCAACTACGACTGCGCGAAGAATCCAAACAAGCCTGCGGCGAAAAGTCGAATCCAGACTATGCGGTTATCGCGGAACTCCCTATCCTGGATGCTGTTGTGAGCGAGTTGATGCGGTTGTGGCCTGCGGCTCCTTCAGCTCTACCAAGAGTCACTCCCGAAGGTGGCACTACCATTGATGGTGTTTTCGTTCCGGCAAATGTAAGATCCCCAAATGGCACTGTCCACATTCGGTGGGAGTCTTGTGACCAACCTTCTCCCGCAGGTGGTTGTTTCCTGCCAAGCGCTGACCGAGCATCGCAATCCCGTCATCTTTCCCGAACCAGAACGCTTCGACCCTCAACGCTGGATTGGGGTGGATAAAGCAAATGAGGACGCCATGCGTGAGCAGATCTTGCTTTTCGGCAAAGGAGCGCGAACCTGTCTCGGGAGAAGGATGGCCCTGATGGAGGTCAAGATCGCCACGACAGCCATTGTGAAGAACTTCAACGTTGAAATCGGCAGCGAAGAGACGGACCGCGACATGTCGACCATCACGGACCATTTCGTACTGATTCCAGGGGGCGGGAAATGTGTATTGCGTTTGAGTACTGTTTGAGTAGCATTCTTGCTGCATGGCGTATCTATGTGTGAAGATTTTGTCCTCGACCACGCCGCCCTTCTCTTGGGCATTGTCACTATCCGCAAGGTTGAAGATCAGAGAGTTGCCCGTATCATGTGTCGACGAACGAATATTTCGAGGTGCAACCACTACTCGTGGGAGTAACCAGTGTTCTTCTCGCAGACAGCAACCTTACGTCGATGTTATCATGAGTTGCACAATGGCAATAACCTGAGTCTGAATATCCTGTGCTGATGCTCCCCTCGGCTGTTAGAATGAGAAGGAGAAAGAGAAGGAGGGGACAGGGATGGTCCTTGCCATGAGACCAGGTGTATCGGACGCAATCAGGAAAGGTTCCAGGTTCCCAGTTCTGGTCTCCTTCGGCGATCCTGAAATCAGACCCTCATCCCTTGAAGACGTCACTCGGTTCAAGTTGACCAAGAGCTGGCAGGAGGCAGTGTGTGAACGGTGAAGGGCTGAGCAGCGAGGCGGAGCCGAAGTTGAGTCGAGCCTGATGTGGCGCCCGTAAGGCGGCAATGACACCTTCTAAAGTCAGGTTTGGCTCCGTTACACCAGAGAATGAGATGATCCCTGCCTTTCGCGTTTTGGCCCCGTTTCAGTCGGGATCACAGGCAACGTGACGACGATCTTGCCATCACCCCTGCAAGGCTCATTGGGACCAGAAAGCATTGTCGGAGGGCGACAGGAATCCTGCATTTTATTCAAGCTCATCCCGAGATACAAGCTTCTGCTGAGGAGCTTGACGCTTTCATTCCTCCAACCATGAGGCTGAAATTGTTCGGCAAGAAATCAGGCCTCAGCCGTCATTCGAGCGCGAATCCCTCCTCGGACAATGTATCTCAGCTCGATCGAGTGCCTTCATATTCGACTCTACCACCTGCCACGCCCGTTACCACCGCCGAAAGAGTGCCTGCGAAGTCCCCTCTATCCGCGACTGGACCAAGAACTAACAAGCTTCGCCTGATTGTGGGGCTCGACTTTGGGACCACGTAAGTGAATCACATCCGGGGAAAATGATTACAGGATGCAACTGATTACCAAAAGCTTCTCTGGAGGCTCTTTTGCCCTTCTACATCCAGATGACGACCCTTCAGAAGTCCGGATCTCTGTCGCGCGCGACTGGAAGGGCCTTCTCCCGGGTGACACAACTTCCAACAAGGTACCCACGACACTGGCATATGTCGACGGCCCTGACAAGGAACCGGCCTGGGGCTTCGCCATTCCCCCCGAAGCGGATCCCCAGACATTACGATGGCTGAAGCTGCTCCTGGAGCCCGACTTCTCATGGAGTGCATCTTCGCTAGCGAAAGAGCTGGTTGACCCCACGCCGACGAAGCGGCTGTTAAAACAGCTGGATCTGACGCCGCTCGAGGCTGCCACGACCTTTTTACGGTTGTTCTGGCAGCATGTCGAGGAGCAGATCATTAGCGAGCATTCGCGCCAGACATACGAGGCGGCTGAGAAGCACGTTGTCCTCACCGTGCCGGCCGTGTGGTCCGATGCGGCCAAACAGAACACCTTCCAGATGGCCGAGGGAGCGGGCCTGGGTCGCAAGGATCTCATTCTCTCCACCGTTGCAGAACCCGAAGCAGCAGCCATTGCGGTGCTTCGGAATCGCGCCCGTGCCTCAACCTTGGAAGAAGGCGACTGCTTCATCGTGGTCGACGCTGGAGGCGGCACCGTCGACCTGACATCCTATAAGATGCAAAAGAAATATCCGCTGACACTGACCGAAGCGACCGTGGGCAACGGCGACGTCTGCGGCGCCGTCTTTCTGGAAGCCAACTTCCGCAAGCTCCTGCGCACGTATCTCGGCGAACAAGTCTACGACAATCTGGATCCTGAATGCGAGGCACGCATCATCCGCGACTTTGAGCACGGCATCCGCCGACTGTACGACGGCGAAGGCACAAGGGAGTACACGGTCATCATGCCCGGCGTGCCCGAGGGCACCTGCGACCAGATCCGCTCGGGGCTGCTGCGCCTCTCTACCGCCGAACTGCAACCGGTGTTCATGCCCGTGGTGCAGAAGATCGAGCGGCTCATCCGCAAGCAGCTCGCCCTACTCCAATCCCAAGACCTGTGGCCCAAAGCCATCGTGCTGGTCGGCGGCCTCGGCACGAACAAGTACCTCGCCAAATTCCTCCGGGAACTATACTACGACATCCCCGAAGGCGACGAGCAAGTGCCCGTCGAAATCCTTCAGCCCGAAATATCGTGGGAATCCGTGTCGACGGGCGCGGTCCGCTCCGAGCTGCTTCGGGTGCAGCCCTCTGGCGGTGGACCTCCCGTCGACCGCCGCATGGCGCGCTACAACATTGGCCTCAACACCCGCCAGAAGTGGATCGACGGCCACTTCCAGGAGGCGCAGAAACGCTTCGACGCCGAACACGGATATGTAGCGGTCGATTGTCCCCTGTGGTTTCTCCGCAAGGGAGACCCGCTCGTCACCGGCGGCACCAAGGACATCTCGGTGACGCAAAATTTCTCTGACACCGATATTGAAGATTGTCTGCGGGCCGACAAATATCACCCGTCCATCAGCAGCAAGCTGACCTTCATCATGAGTCGGGACGACTACGCGTCGGATCATTCGTGGTCGCCGGACACGAAGTTCTTTGCGAAGGTCTCGTGCGAATGGGACCTGAAGAGGTTCCCGAAGAGTACAGCCGTTCTCCGGACGGCCAGCACAGGATCACGGATCTGGGGCTTGAAGATCACGTTTCATCTCCGCCAGGGAGTTGCGGGGTTTGATTTCGACTACAGCATCAACGGGCAATTTGTGGGACGGGTACATTCTGTGGATTTCCGAGATCTAGGCGATGGGTGAGCCCGCGGAGATGGGGCGAGGCAGTCGTCGAGTATCTAAGATCACTTGCGTACACCTGACGAAGAGGACGACCACGTCGTGGCTACTTTGCAGCATGCTTTGTGGGCGCGGGTGCCCGTGCGTGTGTAAATCCGATGATCGACGCGATAGGAACGGCTGGACATTGACGATTCTGGGCGCCTTGCGGATTCTCGATCTCACCGTTGCTGGTTTTCTTGACGAGGGCGGGAAATTCGATGGAAAGCAGAGAAAGAGCAGGAGGAGTTCGCGCAGAAATCAGCGAAGGGAAGTAGACGAAGTGATGGAGCAATGTTGAATGGACATCAACACCGGACATTATACGGTCGAGGAGTACAACCACCAGTGGACATACTTACCTCTGGAACTCTTGTAGACATGACCGCAAACGTCCATATATCGCGGCCCAAAAACAGAGCTTGCTATAAGATCGCGTTTCGAAGTCAATACCGATCCCAAGTTGGATCTCCCTGCCTTCCCCATTGATCCTTTGACTCCATATCTCAATTAAATATCCTCAGCGACATTGCACCGTGGACAGATTCGCCTTGACCAGTTCGTGCGTTCAGGAACTGCCCGAGGTGCAGAAGCGATTAGACAATCACAACCTCCCGTTCTGTCATCTCATTCGCAGGATCGCACACCACCGCCGCGGGTATGCCTGCAATGCCGATCCGCTCATACGCTTCTGGCTGCGTCCTGGACGGCACCAGCACCAAGGACCTGCAATTCTGATACTCGGATATATAGTCAAAGCCGTCCATTTCGGCTCTGATCACCGCGCAGACTACCTCCCCCACGTGGCAAGACACGGTCGCTTGGACGTCGGGGTTCCATTTAACTGGTCTTCCACGGTACGTGAGGTTCTTGGACTTGATCTCAAATTCATCCCTGGCCGGTTGGTTCCCGCCCAGTCCTGATGGTGGCACGTGGATCAGATTGGCTTTCAGCACGGGTGCGTGGAGGCAGATACTGCCGCTGGAGACCCGACCGAATGGATTGTGGCCGGGCGTGGTTGTCTCTGCGCGTAGGACTTTGGCGACGCAGACCTGGCCTTTTTCCTCGCTGTCTGGTTCCCAACATTGGAAAAACTTGCGTCCGACGAGTGAAGCCCACGACCATGAGGGTGCAATGTTCGTCGTAGGGAGGGTGCAATCAGGAGATGCCCTCCACAGGAGTGAGAGCGGCAGGTCATTCCGCCACAAGCCCGCCAGATATCCACCAAGGGCGCCACCGGCAAGCTGGCGGGCGACACCAGAGATAGCGGGTAGCATGTCGCTTTGCTCAGTCAGGCGACATTGTGAATAGTATGAGAGGACGATGGAGCAACACTTCGATGCGTCTCTCAGGGATTCGTCCTTCTCAGCGATCAGCCTGTGCGAGAGCTGTTTCTCGTCGAACGACAGTATGGAACTTCTGTTGATCGATCGACCTTCGATATCGAACGAGTCCTCTGGCGCAGAATCGTTTCTTACAGCACCACATTCGCAGGACAGGCAAGTCTGACATTCCCAGACGACTTCGTGCGACATGAATCGAATCATCCTGGTGGCGGAGAATCGCTCCTGGAAACACCACGCTCGTGCCATGACCGGCTGGCCGACGAAACCCGGGTCTCCCTCAATGATGTGTCGATCGTACCAGAAGTGCTTGATCGACTGCTCCACAGGCTGCTCTCCAGACCCGGCCAACCATTCGTCCCACACCATGACATTATGTGCCGGTCCTTCATCTCCTCGAGGAATCGAGACTGCTTTTGGATTCCCCGAGCACGGAGCGAAGCACTCCGGCTGTCGATCAAAGAGGAACCCGGTATCAGTGGAGCAACCAGCATCGGCGCTGATGACTATCTCGGCGTTGGCGAAAATGTCGGCCATCTTGAACGACTCGACCTCCCAGTCAAGACCGCCTTCTTGGATGATGCAGATCGAGTCAATCCAGAGATGTGGTATGCGCAACATCCGCGCAACCGTGATTGCTTGCTGGTATGTGAGTGGAAGTTGATCCCAGTGAATATCAATCATAAAGTCACCAATGTTGCCAGAGGTCAGTGTCAGCGTTTTGCCCTTGCCCCAGCAGTAGCTCAAAGCAATGTATTTCAGCTCCTCCACGCCAACATCGACAAGCTTAATACCTTGGTCTTGGTCTAGTCCCGTATAGATCAGTCTTGCAGGAACCACAGATCGGTCCCGTGGAAACGGCGAATGTTGGCAGCCGGCGTGATTTCTGGTGCAATCTTGGAACGATCGCTCGATGAACTGAACACAATTTTCCGACAGCGGATTTCTATCCACCGGATTGTAGATCGGCAGTTCGATTCCGTGCCAAAATGTATCGTCTCGACGTTAGCCATATCTCCGCCGCAGTCGCATGCCTACTTCACTCACCGGTCGGAGCATAGAACAACGTGAGCCCGACAGCTTTCCCGCCCGCAGTCACGATATCTTCCTCCGAGAGCCATGGACCACCACTACCAGGTACCTGCCACTCTCTCCTCTCCAGGGGCGAATCGGAAAGGTGGCCCACGTGGGAGTAAGCTCTCCATCGAAGAATCTCATCGAGCAGCACCGGGATCTCGTGCCCATCCGCTGCCGCAGATCCCAGCCACAGGCGGGACACGTCCCACCGTCCCATGAAGGTGCCTCCGTAGATGACGGCCTGGTGAATGTTCCCAAGACGGGCCCCGAAGAATGCTCCAACGGTGCTGAGGAAGAAGCACATGTGGCACGTCTCAGACGCCGACACACATTGGCCATAGGCGATCTTCCACTGGTGGTCGAGCGGCATCTGCTCGCTCAGGACGAGATTGGGGAAGATCGTGTAGCCCGCCAAGCAAGCCTCGTCGTGCGAATTGGGGAGCTGCTTGGTTCCGGCGAACTGTTCCCCCTCGGCCTTGACAAGCGGTTCGCCGAACCGGATCAGACTGTACCATCCCCAGAACACCGACACCTCGCCTCGAGATCGCACCCCGTGGCTCGGCACGTCTTCTTCACTGAAGATCGATCGACCCGTGTAAGCGGTGAACATCTGATCCCCTGAAACCTCGGCGAGGCCAGAAGTATCGCCGAGTGGCTGCCGGCCTATGACGGAGCGCCTGTATATCTGTCTCCGCTCCGCCATTCTTGGACAGGTACCCACTACCGTGGCAAAGATTCATCCCACTGTCCAAGCATTGTGGTCGCCATTCGCGGAAGAATGGGAAGAAAGCAAAGACATCATTGAAGTGGACGATATGATATTACAATACCCCGCACAACATGGCCCATCGATACGAGGAAAGCTTGTCTTAACAACAATAACAGCGAGAGCGGACGCCTCGATACGGAGCCGTACATGGACAACGTTGCACCCCAAAAGTAGATCGACTGCTAAGGACAGCATGACAGCCTAAGGTGAGAGTATCGAGCCGGGCAGGAACTGAAGCCAACATCAATGGTGAAGTGTCTTCGACGGCAGCAGGCAATGATGTGCAGGTGGCGAGGCTGAGCGACAATCTTTTGTCTTCGTCGCCTACACGAGCCTGTCAAGCGTCTCTCCGGCCGTTTGGTTCCTCGCACTCGTTGGGATCTCCTTCCACCTACGCGCAACACGATTCCGTTTTCTTCGAGTCGACCGGGACGCCTGATCCCAATAGCGGTGTTCTCTGCACCTTCTCAAGCTGCCTGCATCATTTATAACTTGACTGGTCGCGAGCTGACTCCTTCGTTGACTGCTTGGTCGCTCAATACCCTTCTCAAAATCTTCCCCGCTGCATTTCGTGGTATGGAATCTACAAACCGGACACCGCCATGCAATCTCTTGTACTTGACGACGCGATCCGACAACCAGTTGACTATCTCTTGGGCGTCGTGATCCGTACACGACGCAACGCTCTTGCTGGGAACAACGTATGCTCGCGGTGCCTCGGTCGCTTGCTCCATACTCTTCACTCCAACCACCGCAACGTCGCTCACCAGTGGGTGTCTTCTCAGAAGGGCTTCTAGTTCTGCAGGAGCCACTTGGAATCCCTTGTACTTGATCATCTCTTTGATGCGGTCCGTGATGTACAGGTTGCCCTGCGGGTCGAGAAACCCCACATCGCCCGTCTTGAACCACCCATCTTTGGTGAAGCTGGCTGCCGTGACGGGGACTCGTTTGTGATATCCCAGGAAAATATTTGGACCGCGCAATTGAAGTTCTCCTGGTTTGCCGGGGGTCACTTCTTTGGGCTGTGAAGTTCCATCGTCTTCTGAACCAGGTACTGCGACGAATCTTGCCTGTAGATTGGGCAAGAGTTGTCCCGCACTAGCCGCAGAAGTGTCCCAATCTTCCCACCTTGGTGCGAAAACACATGGACTTGCCTCGCTAAGACCATAACTTTGCTTGATTCTGATGCCTGTCCTCTCCTTTACCTTGGCAATGAGGTCTTTCGGGAGAGGAGCAGCGCCCGAGTTCGCGAATCGGATGCTGGTCAAATCATATCGTCCAGGCACTGGGTGGTTGGCCAAAAGCAACGCAATGGGCGGCACAATGTACGCATATGTGACTTTGTGTTCCTCCACCGCGCAACACCAATTATTGATCTCGAACCTTTTCATCACCAGGCACTTCCAACCTTTATATAGAGGCTGAAGGACCATGTGCGTGAGCCCATAAATGTGGAAGAAAGGCAAGCAGGCGAGCACGACATCGCCATCTGACCTCGGAGGTAACTTTACCCCTGGTACTGTCTTCGAACCGTTCCATGTCAGGTTTCCTTGCTCTGCCGCCTCAATTTGCATTGTACTCGCGACGAGGTTGTAATGACTGAGCATCACGCCCTTTGGCATACCTGTGGTTCCACTGGAATACATCAGGAATGCTATGTCTGACCTCGGATTGACTGTAGGCTGCTGCAGGGAGGTTGAGTTGTCTGATAGGACTTCGCTCCAGTGCTGCATATGGTCATTGCGACCCTGCTGCTTCTCGCCTAGACATATGATGAATGCATCCTGAATTGACACCTTTCGGCAGGCAGATGCAACGGCATTGTAATTGCTCGTGAAGACGACCCTTGCACCACTGTCTCGCAGTTGGTGTTCGAGCTCGGTTGCGGTGTAGTTGGGATTCGTTGTCGAAACGGTGGCGCCCGTCCACAGGATTCCGAGAACGATGGCAGCAAAATCGATCGTGTTCTCCGCTACGACAAGAACAACATCACCTCTGCCGACGTTGAAGATGGACGAAAGGCCCTGACCGAGCGACACGGCGGTCGAAAACACGTCTTGCCATTTACGTGAAGTTCCAGTTTCGACATCCTGAAACACGACTGGACATGTCTTCATCAGTAACGAGAGTTCCACGGGGCCTTCGAAGGCGTCAACAAACCTTTGTGTTTTGGGAAACCATCGCCTTGTTTCTGATACAGGAAGGAGAAAAGATCAATCACTGGGATCTCGAGCGGATCGAAAGCTGAAGAGATGGACATGGTAAAAGTGTTGGGTAATGGCCGTCACGGCGCGAGGAGGTCAGTGTCGTTGTCGATGTCAATATCGTTGTCGTATTTGACCGTGACTATTCGTATTGACGTCGAGAACCCCCTCTTCCTGAGTCTCAAGAAATGCTTGCCATCTCCCATGCATGAGAACTATTCGGGGTCAATCGGCTGTGATTGGCTGCCATCACGATATTCCCCAATCGCTAGTAGGTGTTGCCCTTTTCTTTCTGCATAGAATGGGCGGAGAAACGGAGGTTCCAGCAGGTTGCCTCGAGCCACCACCATCTGGCATATCAGGGGCCGGAATCTCACGGATCGGAATGCTACTTTGCGTAGCAGGAAGTTGCAGGGTTTGGATACACGCAGCCTGGCGAGTCCGAATGACTTTTCATGCACATCAACTAGGTAGGCACCACACGATTCCTGCTAGTTTGGGACATGGATAAAGCTAGCCAAGGCAGCTCCTAGAATCTCGAACTCTGAACTAGATCGGCGACCGGAAGAGGATTTCCTCGGAAATCTCCACGAATCGCATTTGTCGATTAGACGGTGGTGGAGAATATTCGCCGGAAGTTTCTGTTACTATCTCCATCTGAACCGGCACGACACGCCGCAGAGAGAGAATCTGGACCGAGTGCGCAGCTTCAAGGGAACCTTGTCTGCACCAATTAGACCGTCCCAAGTTCAACTTCCTATGGCCGTTCAGACCTCCCGCATCAGGCTGTGGACTGCGTGGGGCCGGCATTCCGGGGGGAATAGTTCTGCATTGCTTGCTGAAGGGTCTGCGGTCTCTCCTACCACACATCTTCCGTGACGAGGCGACCAAGGTGAGTATTAGTACGAGCAGGTAAAACAATCACAGTCTTCAGTTCTTCAGCGCCTTTGCTGCAGTTTGATTGTGCGAAATTCCAGCACAAAGTCCTAAGAAAATACCTGATCATGGCGGTCCTGGCCCCGCGAGCGCCGATCCAAGGGTCTGAAGACCGATTGAACACGAAAGTGGCTTCCACAGTCGTTTCTCCCATGACAGACCAGGAAGCCGCTGCATCAAATGGCTCGACTCGGATCGAATGCGTCCAGGAGCCGGTAATGCGCCAGAACGGAATACCTGCTGTTGACCTTGCCCCTCCCGCCAAGCTAGTCGAGCCCACGCCCACAGAAGCATATCGAGAGAAATCTTCGATTGCTTACGAGTTGTCCAAACTTCCATTTAAGACACCACGGAAACTTAAGGTCATTGTGGCTGGGGCGGGAGTCAGCGCTCTTTCGTTCGCACACGACGTGAAGGTGGGCCGGCTGCAGAACATCGAGCTGCAAATCCTGGAAAAGAATGCTGGACTGGGAGGGACATGGTTCGAGAATCGTTATCCAGGATGCGCGTGTGATGTCCCCAGTCACAATTATCTGGTATGCCTGCAATACCCCAACTACCTCTGATGCATGATGTTGTGTGTGTACCAACCCTACCTGATAGTTTTCCTGGGCCCCGAATCCAGACTGGTCATCGTACTATGTCACGGCACCTGAGATCCTCAAGTATCTGGAAGACACCGCGGACAAGTTTGACCTGAGGAAGTACATCACGCTTTGCCGGAAAGTTGTTGGAGCTCGGTGGCTCGCTGAGCAACAGAAATGGCAGATCATAAGTCGACAGACTGATGGTCGAAGAAATGCCGTGTCGTCTTTCGGCATCAGCGATGGCGAGGTGGGCGAGGAAATCGTGGATGAGTGTGACATTTTCATCAATGCGAGTGGCTTCTTCAATCACTGGAGATGGCCTGCTGTACCTGGCCGAGAAACTTTCGAAGGCACCATAGTCCACAGTGCCAATTATGATCCCAGCATTGATTTGCGCAACAAGCGGGTGGCCGTCATCGGTAATGGATCCTCGGGCATTCAAGTCACGACAGCTGTCCAAAAGGTTGCCTCTCATGTGTCGGTCTATGTCCGCAACCCGACGTATGTTACGGCGAATTTCGGGTCCAAGTATATTCCAGACGGTGGTAAAGGCCTCTTGTTCAGTCAGGAGCAGAAAGATATTTGGAGGAAAGACCCTCAAGAATACCTGCGTTTTCGCAAAGCAGTGGAGAAAGAACTCAACATTCGCTTCGGGGCCTATATCCGCGACACCCCTCAGCAACGATTTGCAAGAGAGACTACCGTCCAAGACATGCGGCGAAGACTTGCTTCCAAGCCGGAGCTGGCAGAGTTGTTCATTCCGGACTTTGCGCTGGGGTGTCGAAGGGCGACACCGGGCACCGGGTATCTCGAGGCTCTTTGCTCTCCCAACTGCGACGTGGTTTGGGGTGAATTGGGCCGGTTTACAGAAACGGGCATCGAGTCAGCCGACGGTACTAAGCGTGACTTCGACGTCATTATCTGTGCCACAGGGTTCGACATCTCTTTCGTTCCAAGATGGTCGATCATCGGCAGCGGCAACATCGACCTCCGCTCATCGTGGGCGAAAAGCCCGGCTTGCTATATGTCCTGTGTGGCTCCGGACATGCCCAACTACTTCACCTACCTAGGGCCCGGAAGTCCCGTGGGAGCGGGGAGCCTGATCACCGCAATTGAGCAGGTGACCTTCTACATCTGCGATATATTGAGAAAGCTTCAAACCGAGAACTACAGCTCCTTTCAGCTGAAAGCCGGCAAGGCCGAGGCATACCGGGCGCACATGCACGCATGGCTCGACAAAACCGTTTGGAAGGACAATTGCAGCAGTGCCATCAAGAATGGCAGACGTGACGGACCCTTGGATGCCATGTACCCGGGCTCACGAGCGCACTTGTTCGAGATCCTGAGAACTCGTCGCTATGAAGATTTTGACTGGGTATCTCGGTGCCCCGAGCCAGAGCTTGCTTTTGCATGGTTAAACAACGGCTTCTTGGAGCACGAGTATGAGTATAATGGCGACGTTGACGATACGTAAGTCTCCTCTCAGCAGCTTTTGTATCAGCCTACACTACTGACCCTCGAGACAGTTGGTACCTCAATGAGATTCCAACCATGGAATAACCATCCGTAACCGCAGTTGTGGGAGCAGGCCGTTGATTTGCGTTGCCACAGCTGGACATGCGAGGGCAATTTGTATGTAAGAGAACAATTGAAGGTCTAGACGCCGCTCTCTCTCTTGTGCATGATCCGACTTCCCGTAAGCTCGCCTCAATGTGCCATGTGTACGAACACTTGTCGATGACTTCAGAATGACAATCGAGACTACAAGCACATTCAGTGTCTTTGTCATTCGACATCACAATTTTGCTGATATCGAATGTCCCTCTCTAGCAATAGCCAGTCGTACCTTGCTGGTACTTTGTTGTAGCGCCGAGATGGCTTCGGCCGTGATGCGCTTGATCAATGCTTCGCAGCTCGGGATGTCGTGGATCAATCCAACGACCTGCCCTGCCGTCCAGACACCAGAATCCGTCTCTCCAGTGATGAAAACCTCTCTACCTCTCTTTCCACTCATCATCGGTGCCACCTCTTCGAATTTTCCGGTCCGACTTTCCTTCTCGACCTCGGCCACTTTGGTGGATATTGTGTTCTTGAACAAGCGATTTGTGTTCCGCCACCGCCGTAGCACCAATTGTGTGTCGGTCTCCTGTGCCGCGACGATGGCTTCCTTGACATTGATGTGGATGGGAGATTCGATTGTGCACATGAATCGTGTGCCCATGTTGATACCTTCGGCACCGAGTGACAACGCCGCTGCCAACCCGTACCCGTCGGCAAAGCCTCCACTGGCAATGAAGGGTGCGGTCTTGAGGACTTGCCTCGCCTTGTTCAGGAGGATCAGGTTGGTGATGTCGGACTCTCCCACATGGCCGGCGCATTCAAACCCGTCTATACTGAGGAAGTCTACTCCAAGACGGACCGCAGCTTGAGCGTGTCGGATGGTGGTGCATTTGTGGATGACAGTACAGTTCCGGGCCTTGAGAGATTCAATGATGGGCCCTGGTGAGTTCCCTGCAGTCTCAAAGATAGAGACGCCTTCTTCCATCGCAGCAAGGGCATACGCCTGGTAGTTTGGGGGAACGAGGCTGGGAAGTAAGGTGATATTGACACCGAAGGGGTGAGTCGTCATGGTTCTGCATCGACGGATCTCCTCACGCAAGGCCGCTGGGGAGGGCTGCGTCAAGGCGGTGAGCTGGTTCGATTCAAGGCTTCAATCAGTCCTCCACCACAATCATCCTCCATGTCTTTCTCAAAAGGTTGGATCTTACTATTCCCAGCCCTCCCGCATTGGAGACCGCCGAAGCCAATTCTGCGTAGCCCACCCATTGCATGCCTCCTTGGACGATTGGCACTGTGTGAAAAAACTCAGCATTGCACTCGAGTAGATGGCACAGGATCTCCACCTCTGATGTTCAGTCGTCTGGTCAGCTCTGTATTGAATGACATGGCTGCACGCGCAGGTATGAAAGGAGAACTGGAGGAATAGCTTGTTATGGAAGCACTACATATAGATATATGCAGCCATGATCCTCTGTGCGATTGTGCTCTGATATCGCCGATGCACGATGTATATTAGCCCAGCTCATAACACACCATTTCCCCACTGGCCATTAACTCCAGGGGAATACCACCTATACCTAGCAATCCTGATGAAGCGTACGCGCATATACCCAACCCTCCTGCCGTTCCGGACATATCGGAGCCATTTGAGTCTTTGTTAGTCATAGTTAGCCAGACTCCAGAATACCAATTCATTGAAAAAAAGGAACTCCTCGCTGCCACCGAGCCCGTCCTCGGAATCTCCGCCAATCAGGAGTCCAGATAGCTATATACCCCCACACACTCACTATGTTTTCAGCTAGTACCGGAATCTTGCACGAACCGGGACTGGACCAGGAAGCTCAGCCCCTAGCATTCGACCGTATTTCCCGAAGTTCCGAAGCTGGCTGTTGAGTATCACCCGGGGGGGTGGAACACCCGCTCTTTCACGCTTGGCATGTTCACACATCGCCCAAGCTTCACCTAGGCGCTGCAAGCTGAGAGGGATATCGTCGTCTGCGCAGCAAAGATCTCGCTCCTACAAGGGGTCCCCGAGTTCTGCCCCGGCCGTTTGTCTTAGCTTCCGATCCACCCTCGTTCCCCCAAAATCCTGGACCACGCGGGGGAATACTGGGGAGTGTGTATGGCTCGCCAAAGTATAAAGTCGAGGACAAAGATCTAGAAAACAGGACATTCCCCTGTCAAAGACCCGGAACGCAAGGGAGAGGAATCACCTTTTGTCAATTATCATCACGCTGAGAAGCAATCTGGACCCTCTGTTTCATTTACACAGATCAGAGTGTCATGCACGAACATGCACATCACCACGGCGCGGAGGTGCCCCAGGACTTTGTCAAGAAGCAGAAAGTCACATCCTATTGCATCCGAACCATTCTGTTCATCAGCTTGGGGTCGACATCGTATGGCTACGCGGCGTCCATCATCGCCACGACGCTCTCGCAGCCGTCGTTCACCAAGTCCATGCACTTGGACACGGCCAGCAACGCCGCGTCGCTGACTGGTGCCATGAACGGAGTCTGGTTTGCCGGAGGTGTTGTCGGCGCCCTGATCGCCGGTTGGTATAGCAGCACCTACGGCCGAAAGCTCTGTGTCACCGTCGGACTGGTCATGATTTTGATATCAGCCGCCTTGCTCACCGCGTCGGTCAATGCGCCCATGTTCATTGTGTTTCGATTCTTCAACGGATGGGGGTGAGTTGTTTGTTCAATCCACTCTCCCTTTCGCTTTCGCCGCCGCCCCCAACGAAAACAAAGCTGACGTTTGATGGCACATGAAAAGAGCGTTTCAAACCTTGTCTCAGGTCCCAGTCTGGGTCGCTGAGCTGGCACCACCCCAAGTGCGCGGCGTCCTGGTCGATCTTCATGCCTTGCTCATGCTATGCGGCTATCTGCTGGCCGCATACATGGGGCTGGGCTTCTATTTCGTCTCCGGTGCCAACCAGTGGCGCGGTGCCATGGGCATTCAAATGGTGGTCCCCGCCATTCTACTGAGCGGAATCTACTGGATGCCCGAGTCTCCTCGCTATCTGCTGAGCAAGGACCGCACCGAGGAAGCTTGGCAGGTCGTCAAGGATTTGCACTCGACCAAGGACGACCCCGAGAAGGAATTCGCCAAACGGGAATTCTATCAGATGCGAAAGCAGATCGAGTATGACTCTCAACTGCCCTCGTCGTACCTCGACATTCTCAAGAGGCCATCCCTGCGCCGACGCGCCCTCATGACGATTCTGTTGGAAGTCTGCATTCAGAGCTCAGGAATCTTGGTCATCCTCAGTAAGTCCAGACTCTGGAGGGAACGAGAATCGCGCCATGCTAAATGCCCATTAGATTACGGCTCCATAATCTACAGGACCCTCGGATTCAGTACGGTCCAGATCTTGAATCTCCAGGGTGGTTTCCAGCTGACTGGCGCCGCCTTCGGCCTGCTCGCCTTGACCTTTGTTGACCGAGTCCCCCGCCCACGGCTCATTGGTGTTGCCCTCCTGTCGTGCGCGACGACGCTGGCGGTCTTGACAGGGCTCCAGAGCACTTACCTGGGCACAGACAACAAGGGTGGTCTCATCGCGTGCGTGGTCATGATCTACCTCTTCCAGGCCATTTTCGCAGTCGCCCTGGACGGGGCGGCCTATTACTATGTGGCCGAAATCTGGCCGACACACCTCCGGTCCCAAGGCCTCGGCATCGCCGTCTCCTCGCTGTGCGCGACCGACATTGTCTATCTCCAATGTGCCCCGCTGGCTTTCGACAACATCGGCTGGAAGTATTTCCTCGTCTTCATCATCGTGCCTGCTACCGGCGCCGTCTACATGTGGTGGACGTACCCGGACACACTGCACAAGCCCCTGGAAGAGATCGCGGCCCTGTTCGGCGACGAAGATATGGTCATGGTATACCAGAGAGATCTGGACAGCGCGGAGATCCCTCTTGACGCGATCGAACAAGATCTTCCGGGAAAAGACAAGGGCCTTCAGGGCCAAGTGGTGGAGATCGAACAGGCAAACAAGGGTCAAGTTGGAAAGTAGTGACGGGGTGGGTTTAGGGGCCTGGGTGTGATCTTGTAAGAAGAAGCAGCTAAGGTAATAGTAAGGAACGGAAACCGTTGACAGATTGTAAGACTGGAAGACTCATTCAACAGAGGTGCACTTCACAGTCAGGTCTCGATGCCAAAAAGGGGTCAGATCTTGAGCCCGCTTCGAGCCCTTGCAAAAGTTTGACACTTCGCGTGCTCAGTCCCCAGCCCATCCAACCACTTCGGAGAGCCTCTTTTCTTGATTTCATTTCTCATCTCGTCGCGTAGCTTCAGATTGCTGGGCTGGGGAGGGGCATTGACTTTGTGGTGCTCGCAGGTAGCATAGGTTTTCCGACCATCGATCGATGTCATTTTACCATGGATCAAAGCCAGGGTTCGACCGTGGTGGATCAGGGAGGCCGTAATGATAACTGCGGCATCTTGGTAACAAATCAGACACTGACGATGAGAAGAACTCTGTGGAAAGCAACGGCATACTCAATGGCACTGGGGCGAGGTAGGAAATATTGAGGGAGCGAGTAACGCCACCTTGAAAACTGCAGTGGAACGTCAGCGAGAGCAGTAATGACGGGCTTGAGACGGAGGACCAGTCTGCTTACTCCCAGTAGCCAGGCCTCGCGATAGGGCTCAGTGCTGCGGCCGTCGTCATGTCTGTCGTTGAAGGGAGTCAGTCATGACAGATGAGATGCCCACGAAGCTGTGAGACTGATACCAAAGATCACACCATAGGCACCACCGTGCATGATTCCTGAGTGACCAAAGTTAGTTGGGGACGATGTTCCAAAATGGGCGAGTTGGAAAAGGGTTATGGTATGATGGGTGGGCTAGAGGGTATTAGTAGTGTCAGGGGATAATCCCTCAATGCCTTGCCCTTCAGCAAAGGACGGAATATCTCGCCATTGCTAGGCGAATATTGAGTCTTATGGTAAACAAGGATAGTCCTGCCAGGTGACTCCTGACAGGTAGTCTGAGGAAGGCGTAGGCATCTCCAACTTGGATAGTTGGCAAAGACGAACCATTCTGGTTTGCATAGGAATCTGTAACGAACAGTTCCCAGCGGATGGAGCCTGTCGCATCGGCTTCAAGCAGCGTCAATCCGTGCATGAGTTCGGTATCATAACCCTATGGATTGTATGAGCCAACACACTCCATTTGATGCCTCAATCCCGCTCGAATATGAGTGGACGACCCCGGTCTTTGAGGTGAATATGCTGTAGTGTGGATGGTGGGATGCAGAAGTCGTGTCTGTGACATAGAACGTACTCGATAGCCGGTCTTCCAAGTGATATACTTGAACCTGCAAGATATCCTCAGTATTGCCAAAGAGTGCGGACCATGCACCCTACGTGTCAAGCATTTCGTGTACCGCAGCTTCGGCCTCTGTGTGGCCTGCATCTTTGAAGGCTGACATGTTATTCCCACAAGAACGCCTTCGACATCAAAATACTGGAGCTGGCGATCAGCAACAACAACTACAATGGTTCGAAATCTCCCGGACTGACTTACTCGTTGCGATCTTGAAAGACCTTGAATCCGGGCCCCCTTCTGACCACAGCCCCGAAGCTCTATCTTCAATACGGTGGTTCCTGATCTGTCCGCCAGTGAACATCAGTTCCCAATCAAAACTCCAAATGAGTATCATCAGGAACCCCTTTCCCCCCGGTCATTCCTCCGCCATGCTTGCGAGTTTACTCCCAGATTCCGAGGGTTTCCGAGCCCCCAAACCCACAACCGGAATGCTTCACGTCCGAAAGACCCTTTGGCTTGATCTCATGAACTGCCATTGGGTGGACTACGCGCCAGATGCGGGCATCGAGCAGAATCTAGCACCCATTTGACGAGCGCAAACACGTTCCACGGCAGCAACCAGTTCTAGAAGGATATTATCAGTTGTCGGATATAACCAGGAACAGACCTTCTGCCTTTTCGGGAAGAGAGTATTGAACCGAAAATCCGCTGATTAATAGAGTCACAGGCTCTACAGAGTGTGGCTGCGTGGATAATGGATATGACATTATATCGTAAAATGTATCTGTGACACTTGATAGGAATCCCTCCAACCCACTCAACAGACAATACCGCCATCTGCCGAAAAGACTGCTCCGGTGGTGAAGCTCGAGTCGTCACTGAGCGCGAAGCAGATCGTTTTGGCCATATCCGTCGCGGTCCCCAAGCGTTGTAGCGGCGGCAGCGTAGGCCGAACTGACGCAGGTCGCTCATGCCCGGATTGGTCGCTCCGTAGCCGGCTCAGCATGGGAGTGTCGATGGAACCCCTGTGCATACCAAAGTCAATCAAAATCAAGTCGGCAGGATTGGGGGAGGGAGACCACCACTGACGGAGCGAGCACATTGACTCGGATACCCTTCTCTCCGAATTCTTTGGCCGCAGTCCTCGACAATCCGATCACGCCGTGTTTGCTGGCCACATACGAGCCCAGCCCATACTGGCCGATCAGCCCCGCCACACTGGAGATGTTGACGATCGACCCGCCAGACTGGATCACCCTCAACTCAGCACGCAGACAGTAGAATGTCCCCGTGAGGTTGACTCGGTTGACAAAGTCCCAGTGGTCGTCGGATATGTCGGTGATCTTCGAGAACCGCTGCTGGCCCGGCCTCGTCTCGACCCCGGCGACATTTGCCGCCCCGTCAAGACGCCCAAAGTGCTCGACAGTGTCTACGATCCAGGCATCGACACTCTGAGAGTTCGAGACGTCCACCACTGTGCCTTTCACCTGGACTCCCTTTTTGGCCTCAAGCTCCTCGACGACCTGGTTCAGAAGCTCGGGGTTGATATCTGATAAGGCCAAGATCGCTCCTCGATCGGCGCATGCACGGGCTGTCGCAAGCCCAATCCCAGACCCTGCCCCTGAAATGGCAATCACTTTCCCCTGTAGTTGTGCCATGGCTCTTCCCTGTTCCTGAGCTACCAAGTGTCTGACCTTGACATTTTCTTAAACGTCGGGCTCTCAAATCTGACGAAGTCTCGATTGCAGTCCATAGTTCCGAGGAAGTCCAATATCCGACGGTAAGTCATGCAGGGCATAGTTTATCATGGAGAATCACGGAGTGAACGGAAGCTTAAGTTTGGGGTATCGGTGCGAGGCGATTCGGGGTCCCCAAGAAACACCCAAGAGCCAGATCTCTCACTGACGAGAATGGTGGCTGTGGAGAAAGTTTCAGATTGCCGGGAGAGTATGGAGCTCAGGAGAGCGCGCGTGACTGATGTGCATCTGGGCACACTAAAGCCAGGGACAGTTTCATAGACTCATCCGAGCTCCGTTGGGAACTACCTACACTATCTCCATGCCTAGTTCCGGCGGACAAGCTTGATGCTGGAGAGCTCGTGAAGAACGGGGGGTTCTTTTCCACTTCAAAATGCAGGCAATGCTGAATCAAATCTTCTCTTCGTCACGGCATTCGTGACTCGGATGATCGATTCACAGAGTCGAGTGTCTGTCAATTGCTATTATACCTACATCAAGTAATTATACAACAAAAGAGCTCTGCGCACTGTAACAAAGTCGTTTACAGATAGCCTGGATGAGTCGGCTGGCCTAGTTGATCCATAGCTTCCATGTCGGCCATCGTCATGTTGAAGGAATCACTCACAACCAGCTGAGACGGTGAACTGGCCTCCATCTCGGTCATCCAAGAATCACTGCTGAAGGGCGGCAAATTCCACATGTTGGGATCTATCCCAGTACCACCGTCCATCATCAAATCATTTATCTTGTCATAGATCTGCTGTTCATGACCGGTTTGTCCCTGATATAGCGAGCCGTTATTCTGCATCGATTCCATATAATCCGACGTCGCAACACGGTGCAACGTTTCAAATTCATTGGACAACTGTTGGTAGGATAGCTGGGTGAGGTCGTCCGTAAATGTCTCTGGTATGTCTAAATTGTCATTTGGGTCGGGCCGCTGAGAACCACTCATGCCTTTGATTGCTGTATGTCCAACGTCGGCCACCGTGACCACTGGCTGTGTCATTACAGGAACAACATTCTCATGTCCAGCTGAGTTGTGTTTCCTCTTGTCACGCCGTTGCGTTGTGGAGCATTGGATTTGTGGCGCAACATCCACATCTTGGGGTGTAGATCGAGTACCCATTGAATTCGTAGTAGCTTTATCACGATCGAATTCGTGCTGATCGCCACAAGATTTCAGAATGGATCTCAGGATAGCGTGGTGACGGCCTGCGATGGGAAAAGAGGGACTTAGATCGCTCAATGCATCCAGACAGACATCGAGAGCTTTCTTCGATTCAGGATGGGTCATTTGCGTTGTGGCAGACAGTGTGACATTGGAGACCAGTGTCATGGCCGCTGTGAGGGCAATGTATGCGCCCACCGAAAAGATTTTCTGTATTCCATACTGTCGTTTGAATGCATCGATCATCTTTGCGATGCGAATACTGTTCCGCGTACAGATATTGTGCGAGTCGTCTGCAGAATATCCAGGCAGGTGTTTCTTATGAGTTGTTGCAGTTTCTGTAGACGATGGAGCAGAATTTGCAAAAGGGCGATGTATGAGGACGATGGCGATCAGGACTTGGGTATGAAGGGCACAAACCTCTGGAGCGGGAAAGTAGTTTTTGTTCCAGCAAAGATCTGGGGGCAGTGATCTCAACCAGAGGAGCAGGTCATCTGCCACATCGGACAATTTCTTCAGATTGGCGTCCTTGACCAAATCCCCGGGCGGCCCATTCAGTATCGCGTTCATGTCATCAAGTATCGAGGAGAGATCCACCCAAGCACTCAGCAATTGGTGCTGGGAACCGACGGTATCTTTGGAGGGACGTGGAATGCTGACATCTTCGATCTTGATTGCGCTAGGTCGGCCTTGACAGACACAATATATCCTGCAGTCTGGGTAAGCATGCGGTCGTGCTCCCAAGACACCACTATGAAGTCACTCACTTATCCAGCACATAACAGCCCCAAAAAGTTGAGATCCTCAATTGCCGGTCTCGAGCCGTTAATTTGCCTGTTTGTACCAAGTGCAAACAGTCTCGATGGAGGCCCATATCATATGCCAGACGAAATGCCATACCTAGAGCCACTTATATCAGATTCAAAGCATTCCCGAGGTTTCGCAGGGGAGATACGCACCAGGATAGAGCCAGCAGCCTCTGTCATCCCCTATGCTTCCCAGGAAATGCCCATAAAGGCACAATGCTTGGATGGTGGTAATATCTGGATTGTCAATCTCGTTCAAGAGTTCCGATTTTATGCGTTGGGAATAGAGAGGGATAAGAGAAACAGCATACGGGCGATCACTCAATCGTGCAGATCTGGCAAGGATGCAATAAAGTAAAAACTTGGAGAAGTATGGACTTCGTTCTCGTCCTGCCAAATCTTCCATGAATGCCTCTTTCTGTACGATGGGTAGAGCAGGGTTTTGGTAGGTGAAATAGAGGTCGACCAAATGAGCTTGGAACTCCGCCGAATCTGCCATTTCTTTGTGATTGTTGGCTTCATTATGGTGTGCCGCCACAGACGAGTCAGGAGATAAGAGGGGAAGAGTCGATACCACTTGCATGTTGGAGGTATAGCCGAAGTACCGAACATGGCCCTGAAGATCAGTGCTGAGCCAAACTACCTCTGTAGAGCTGAGAACTGGTCCGAAGTTGCCAATGTCTTGTTCCTGTCGGCGTGAGCCCGACCTTGTGAGAGAAAAATCTTTCCGCATGGCCTGATTGTTCAATAGAACTTCGGTAGTCGGATTGAATGGGCCAGAGACGTCGCGAAGCATCTCTTTGCTGGAATTTATCGAAGAGAGGTGCCGTGCAAGTGGCGAAGAGAGCAAGTTTCGTAGGGGCGAGAGCCGCGGGCCAGAATTCCAACCAGCAGCTGCACTTGGCTGTGAGAAGTCGAGGCCGCACTGTTTCACTCGTTCAAGTGTATCAATTACTTCCTTGTGGAGTTTGACGAGATCTGTTCGGCTCCTGTATCGCAATTCTTAGGACTGGATCTCCTTGTTCCGATAAGTGACAGACAACAGCTACCTTTTTCTACCATCATGACGAGGAAATTCGCACTGGGACTTGGCCTCGATGCAGTGTGAGCATGGCTTGTTATAACGAGAGTCTCCGTCACACTGCGTGATCATCTAGTCATTTCATCATATCCTCCATCATCTTGCGTACCTGGGGTCGGGGTGCTCACCCTCGTCCTCCGTCGTCGACATGAGATACAAGCAATCGAGGCGCGTCGAGTGACGGGGCCAGAGGAGTGGATTTTCGTCCTGTGTGCGCCGTGCTTGTTTTCTGCCATGTCGTTCTGATAGATGCGAAAAATCGGACAAGGCTTTGGTTGAGAGACCAAGTCGTGAGGAAACGGTGAAGACTGCGCTTGGATGCCGACAATTCTCCAGGCGGGCCTCAGGAGTCTGCAGCTCGGCTCCGCGGACACATTTCTCCAACAGGCCGGGCAGGCGGAGTTTGAGGGGGGAGCTACCCTAGAAGGGTGCCGAGCACCGAGGTCGCTGCTATGGTATTTACAGTTAGATCCAGATAACCGGTTGTATCGTCGACGGGACGAGCGTTGTAGAGTCTTGGACTTGACGACAACGTATTCTTCTTCCTTTGTTGTTCCTCTAGTTGCCACCTCGTCATGGAGCCTGTACGAAAGAGAGGAAGATATACTGCTCGCGCCTGGTGTGTGACGCCGACTTATGTCCAACACCATTTTTGGGAGCTGTCAGGCTGACTTCCTAAAAGCGTCCATTGTAAGCAGCGCAAAGTCAAGGTAGTCCTCATACAAGATTCGGCCGCTAGGTGCTTACACATGTGTTCGTAGTGTTCAGGAGAAGACACCTGTGCTCAATGTCGAGTCAGAGGTGACCATTGCACCTACTCGGGTCACACTAAGATGGCACCTCCCATACAACGGCATGCTCGGTGCGAACGACCTCGCTATCGGGAATCCCTTTCAAGACAGCTGAATCTTCTCTAGCCTACTCCCAAGTTCTCGCCCTGACCACTCTGAACTTCCCTCGTCAGCGTCGATGGAGCAAAACATCATCCAGGATACAACAATAGATGTCAATCCTTCCGATTCCTCTGAATGCATGTTGGGTGGTGATGCTTCGCACAAATCTCCCACTTATCGTCAATTACTCGCTCCCACAAAGTGAGGCCATACCTCATCACTGAAACCCTAGATTCCAAGGCTAAGCTGACAATATTGCAGCGATGATCACACTTATTCTCTTTCGGCAGAAGGTCAAGGGGTCGACCAACAAGATGGCCTCTACACAAACTACAGGTCAACAGCGGATGACGCAAGCACTTACAAGAAGGTGGGATTTGCATCAAGGCTATCTTCTCTGAGTTTGATCCTGGAAAGCTCAAGATGGTTCACCTTCCCGGCGACGACCCCCAACCCAAAATCTACCATCTCTCTAAAACTGGTGGCAACTTCACAGATACATTCTCTTCTTGATCTGTTCTTTGCGGACATCGATCTGGTGCTGCCAATGATGGAACGACCACACATGATGGAGCGCATATCCAGACTTCTGAGTGACCTAGGCCTTTCCGAGGCAGCAGACTATGTGGTGCATGTGAGCATGGAAAAATGTCCGTTGGCAGCACTGCTCTGTGCCATCTTGGCTACGGCCGAGAACTTAGCTTCTGATTCAACTTGGAGTACCCAAGGCAAAATCCCTGGTTGGGCATGGTATGTCCAAATGCAGACATTGCTGCAGCATTTCGCGAAACAGGGTCAACCGGACATGGACGTTTTAAGGTGCTTCACGCTGGGGTCCTTCTACTTGTTGACACTTGGAAAGTTTCACGAGGCATCAGAAGCCATAGGCTTAGCCTCGCAGTTGGCAGTCGCCTCCCAGCTCAATGTGCAAGATGCTTTGCGTTATACCAAGCATGCAGATGCGCGGCATGACAAGCGGCTATGGTGGTCAATCTATGTAATGGACCAACAGGTTAGTCAGATTGGCGGCACGCCATATTGGATTCGCGACCAGGTAACTGCTGTCGATGATGTGCTAACGCCCAATCGCGATGCCTCAACCCTCCAAACCACCGAGGCCAGCGCTGCCGCGAACGCCGTTCTCGACTTTCTTCAGGTCCTTGTGCATCTCGCAAGGATTGGGAGGGAAATATGGGATCAGCCAATCTCTATACGGCAGAATACAACGCTCGATAGAGAGGTGGCCGCAAAGATCGACTCACAACTTCTACAACTGAGGTCTGGCCTGCCATCCCACCTTGCATGGCGCAAAATGGGCATGGGAGGTGACGACGGAATCGAACCCCGGCATGCTATGTGGCAACGACTGATCATCTCAAACGTAAGCTGAAGCCTTCTCGATATGATCTCGCAGCATGGCCAGGTTCTAATGTCTTTGATAGAGAGTCAATTCCCTTCGATTACTTCTCAGACATGATGCGCTACGCCCAACGGAGGACCATGACTCAATGCTCATCTGCCAGCACCTTGCGAGGACGAGCGTTTCTGACATTGCCGCTGCCTTGGACAGTTCAGATGCTGCACCACGATCTGTTGGCCTTCACTTGTCCACATCGCTAACTGATTATCTATGGCACCTACTTTCTCTGGCACAGACTAAGACGTACTTAGACCAGGGCGAAGAGACTGTTGAATACTTCCGTACGGCCTGTCGTATTCTGGAAGATCTGTCACAGACTGATGTCACGGCCCGACGAACTGTTGCGGCTCTCCAAGATCTGCCGTTGCGCAGCGGTAACACGGCTTCGACGGTGGAACATGGCTTGAGAAGTACAGTGCGCCGCGTCCGAACACAAAATCCTGTCGCCCCCTTGGATTCTAGCACCGCCAACTTAGGGGAGCAGTCTATGGGCCGGAATCCTTTCCCAGTCGCCGGTAGGCGCCCGAGCTCCAGCTATACCTCTCTTGAGATGCGGGCAGGTTTCTCTGGGTCGTGCTCAGACGGGACCATGCCTGCGCGGAGAAACACGATCGATGCTCACAGCGACGTGGCGCATGGTGGTTCCTCAGAAGAGCAAGCAGGCAATCTATCTCCTTCGGTGAGAACTCGCGCTGTCGATGACTTATCGGAAACGTACGGCGATTTGGACCTGTATTGGAGGACCACATCGTGACAGTATAGCGTGGAGTCACATCAGAAGCTAATGGTCCCTGGGCATTTTTTCAATTTCAATATTCGAACTCTTGGCCAACGAGCTTCTCGCTCAACCTCCAGAGCCTTTTAGCATCCCGGCCAGACACTCCATGACTGTACAGGTCATCCTGGTCAGGCACTGAGCAGTCACGAAGATATCGCCCGTTAAAATCTGCAGCACACGGGTTGCATCATTAGTGATCTCTCTCTGTCCAACTCAACGAGTGTCGGATTTGTACCTTTCATACTGGGCTCAAAAGAGGCATAGATATGCGTGGCTACTCCCTGACTGGGCGTCCTGTATTTGAACTGGGTGATCCAGCCTTCGAAGTTGCCGTTGGCTTTATCGACGTCGGCTGCTCCAGCATCAGTGTGATGGTCAAGGCCGGATGGCCGGTATGAAGAACGCGCGGAATCAAAGGTACACTTACTCAGACCTTTGTACTCCTTGCTCCAGTCGAGATGCTTAGAGAGGTTGGTGTGGATGACGCCCGGGTGCAGGCTGACTGCGACCAAGCCGCGTTGACCAAGCTTTTCTGCCAGCGAAATGGCCATCAACATATTCGCCGTCTTGGCCTGTCCATACGCGCGCCATTTGTTGTAGCTTTCACCACCCTGCGAGTTTGGCAACTTCTGTCAGAAAGACACGATTGGCGCAAAGCGGAGACCAGAACCAAGGCTAAAAAGGGATGAAGGAGGAGGAGGAGGAATTTGTGTGCGTACATGAAAATCGTAATCGTAAAACCTGATCGGGCTCAACCTGTATCCATCACTGGCGACATTGACCACCCGCCCTCCACTTGAGCTCGACAGAAGTTTGTCCATTATGAGGTTTGTGAACAACCAAGGGCCGATATGATTTGTGCCGAATTGGCTCTCGAACCCATCCGGTGTTGTAGAATAATCGGCGGCCATAATTCCTGCATTGCATTGCAGCATTAGCAAGTCGCGGCTTGAAAGTGGACAGCGCAACCGTCCACGGTCCATTTGAGGATATTCTCGACGTGGAGCGGCGGCCGCGGGGGGCGGGGGGGGGGGCGCGCGGGGGCGGGGGCGGGG